>PVIA01001179.1:0-308308 GCA_004024845.1 Tonatia bakeri | reverse complement strand
TGGCAGTCAGAACTCTTCAGTATTCCAGGTCCTGTGGTGGCAGTCATAGAACTCTTCAGTATTCCAGGTCCTGTGGTGGCAGTCAGAACTCTTCAGTATTCCAGGTCCTGTGGTGGCAGTCAGAACTCTTCAGTATTCCAGGTCCTGTGGTGGCAGTCAGAACTCTTCAGTATTCCAGGTCCTGTGGTGGCAGTCATAGAACTCTTCAGTATTCCAGGTCCTGTGGTGGCAGTCATAGAACTCTTCAGTATTCCAGGTCCTGTGGTGGCAGTCATAGAACTCTTCAGTATTCCAGGTCCTGTGGTGGCAGTCAGCACTCTTCAAGGAAGGAGGCAAAAACCGGGGCAGGGGGGAGGGTGTGAGCAGCAGCTGGAAGTTTTCGTGTGTGGGTTATATTTAAGGCTGTGTCTCATTAAAATAGAAACAAAGTAATACAGCTCATTATTTTGAAATTACAGAAAATATGGACTGATCTGTAAATGCCCTCGTACAGACTTTGTCCTAACATATCTGTGTAAATTAGAAAGGTTTTTAGTAGTTTGATCATGTACTAAGGTAATTTAACTACCTCTGTTCCCTGGACTTTCTCCCTTTCCCATGCTGACACAGCCACTGCTTAAACTAGGTTTGTGTGTGTGCGTGTGTGTGTGTTTAACACAACAAAATATTCACTTATCTTGTGGGTCATGTGAGCTTTTCTTAAAGCATTTGGTATTATTGCTTTTAATGGTTATACTGCCCCATTTGTTTTTGAGGTTTTTGTGATTTTCTTGATGATAGAAAAATGCTTTGTAGAGAAAGTAGTTAATTTTTTAAAAGCAAACAGATAATTTGATTTAGCAGAAGATCTAATTTCAAATCCTTTAAGAACTATGAGTAAATAAGTACAATACCTCTAAAATATTGAATGCATTATAAAAATGAGGGTGAATCTCCCTAGTATATTTATTAGATGCAAATTTAAGAGAAAGTACCTTGAATAGGTTTGTATAGATATTTACCTATTGTTTATGTGATAGAAATGCATATGTAAAGCAATGTGTTTATTTTGAAATGTTGTGAACCACTTTATTTTTAGTATGGTGTTATTAAGGAAGGAATTTCAGGCAGCTCTTATCTCTGCTAATAATAGAAACCTTCTTCACCCCTTCAAGGGAACAGTACTTTTGCTTGAGTAGTGTCTTATGTTTAACAGTGTTTGCCTCTGATACATTTTACTGTATTTCTTTTGGTGATGCCTTTGTTTTTAAAGTTGCTAATAATTATTTATTCACTCTTAGAGTTTTAAAACAGCCTTTTATGTGGTTAAAGACAATTATCTGATCTTGCTATATTATGTGTCTTAGTCCAAATGCCAGTGTATCGGTTTATTGAAATTCCATTTTTCATAATCTTTTTTATTCATACTATTAGAAACACCATGAGCAATATGTTCTTAACATCTCTGCATTTCTAAGTTACAAGTTACTTACAAGGTAGTTATACAGCTATCATAATTGAAAATAAGGGGTAAAAGGTGCGGGGGAAGTTAGAAGAGGGTATAGGGGGAATGAATGGTGATGGAAGGAGACTCAGGGTAGTAAGCACACAATGCAATATACAGGTAATGTATTATGGGATTGTACACCTGAAACCTGTATAATTTTGTTAACCAATGTCACTGCCCCATTTATTTTTGAGGGTTTTGTGGTTTTCTTGATGATAGAAAAATGCTTTGTAGAGAAAGTAGTTAAATTTTTAAAGGCAAACAGATAATTTGATTTAGCAGAAGATCTAATTTCAAATCCTTTAAGAGCTAATGAGTAAGTACAATACCTCTAAAATATTGAAATAATTCAATAAAAATGAAAAAATAATAATGGAATAAAATATTTTAAATATATCATATAATTTTATAAATTCTCACCTTGATAAATACCATAAGTGTGAGTTAATTTTGTATCTTTTTCTTAATGTGTTTGAGCATAACTTGGTACTATATTGTATTCTATAACTGGCTTCCATTCTGCCACACTCAGTTAATGAAATAATAGATATAAACTAAGCATTTCCTGTGTTTAGTTATATTGGATTTTAAGCAAATATTTCCACAAGTGTTAAAAATGTGGCAATGGGATTACAAAAGATAATTCGTTGATTTAAGCCAGTGGGAACTATTCACAGAATTTACTTGTATACCTGACATTTGAGTTCTAAGTCAGATATGATGTGATGAATCCACATTTTCACCCAGAGTTACACCAGACCCCCTTAGTGCTCTACTAATTCTACATAGACAGTATAATAGTTTTATTATATGCTATAAACTTGATTTCAGTAAGAAATTAGACTTTGTGTATTATGGTAGCTTTGTGGATAAGATGAAGTAATGTGCTCTGAATGGCTTACTGCTGCTGAAGAACTGTTCCCAAAGAAGTTAGGTGTCTTCCTGAAGGGAAATCTCAGTCATTGACTCTGTTTAAAGGGTATAGTAAGATTTCCTATTTGGGAAAGTTGGATGACATAATTAATACACCAATCACAGAATCAGAATTTAAATTTGTATTGACTGGATTGCTAGATGAAAACCAATACAGTGAAATTTAATAGGGACAAGTGTCAAATCTAGCACTTAGGTTAAAATCAAAAACAAAAAACAGGTGCATAAAACAGTAGAACAGCTGGCAGTAGTTCCTAAGATGGTGAAGTTTTAGCTGGCCACAAGCTTACAGAGTATATGTTATGAAAGCTTGAAGGTAGGAATTTCTCATGTACAGGATGGAAGATAGCTGTGTAGAGGCTGTATTGTTAGTAGTTGTAGGGGTAGTATAGTTCTGCTGTACTTTCAATTAAACTAAATTTTGAATATTGGGTTCAGGTGTTAGCACTACAATTTGGGAAGAATTTACTCAATTATATTTCATTCAGAGAACTGCCATTATTATTAGGGTAGCCCAAAAAGTATTCCATATGGTAAAGGAAACATGATATACAATTTTTTTCATTTTATGAGAAGATGTATTTTAAGTGTGATAGCTTTCAAAGAGCTAAAATACCATTATCTGGAAAAAGGAGTAACCATATTCAATAATGCTTTGAAAGACAGAGCAGTGACTATTGGGTGAATGTTTTAAGGAGGCAGGTTATACTCCAGAGAAACATGGATCTTATCAAGGAGGTTGTCTGGAGGTGTTATAACTTGTGCCACAGATCAGTTAAAGTCTGTCATTGACATATTTACTTAGGTAGGGGATGGTAATCTTTCAAGATTGAGTGGAAGTTGGGCATAGATAGATAATCTGTAAAGTCCTTTTTAATCTTAATATTCTGTTATTATATGTACATTTTTTTCTGGTGCAGTTGACTTTCATACATGGCTATAACTTTCAACTTGTATCAAATCAACCTTAGTCAAGAACAATTAGGAAATCTGGAGAAAATTTAGAAGTCTGTTTGAAGGCAGCCAGAGCTTGAATGATCAATATCCCTGTCAGAAGAAAAATGCATTGGAGTGAGCCTGAAATTTTATTTGACTTTTGAGTCATTTGCTAATGTGTAAAAAGTGGTCCATGTGAGAGTCTGAACAGAGAGCAGTGGCTAAGGACAGAAAAGCTAAGCAGAGTTTAAGTCCTGGAGACTTAAAACAGAATTTACAGCTTATCAAGAAGGAGGTCCCTGGTAAAGCTGAATTTTTTTATGGCAGTTACCTGTAGACTGAAATTCTTCCTAGAATAGCTTAATCCTAGGCTCATTAAGATGCTCTGTCTCTTATATTTATTCTCTGGAGAAAAATTAGCGGGAGCCTCTACAGTTTTTCATACACAGTGTTCAGCATCCCAGTAGACAAGACCAACACAGTAGAAGCAAACTCATAGATGATTCAGATATCAAAGTTATCAGACATGAATTTTAAAATAAATTGAATCAGTATATTCAAGATGGAAAAATTTAGAAGAGAAGTGGAATCTATAAAAAAATGCTCAAAGGAAATTCTGTAACTGAAAAATATGATTTAGCTAGAACTATGGCTAGTTTATCAGCAGATTATATTCTGTTGAAGAAAGGATTAGTGAACTGGAAGATAGGCTAGAAGGAAAGCATCCAGATTGAAGCCCTGGCCAGGTAGCTCAGTTGGTTAGAGGGTGGTTCTGATACACCAGGGTTATGGGTTTGATCACTGGTCAGGGGACATAAAGGAATCAACCAGTGAATTCATAAATAAGTGGAACAATAAATGATGTCTGTCTGCCTGTCTCTCTGTCTCCCTCCTTCCCCTTTTTCTCTTTCAAATCAATAAATTGGAAAAAAAATTAAATATCCAGGTTGAAGCATAGATAGGCAAAATGATGGAAAGAAAGTAAGAGATGTATGGGAATGCAGTGAAAAGTTGAACATACGTATTTTGGAAACTATAGAGAGAAAGTTAATTGAAGGCTTAAGTTTTTCTCTCCTTCTGTGGAAAGAAGATCTCAGTATATCTTATATTAATAATTTCTCAAGTGTTATTTTTTTGCCTCTATACCAAACACCAGTATTTATCATGAAAATGACCTGTGATTGGTGAATTACATCTGCACTGGAAGGATTATGAAGAGACATATTAGTACTCTAAGGGACTACATTATACTACTTTGTTCTACCAGCATAAAATTTGTAGGGAGACAGATCTCCAGCTTCCCTTCTGATGTCTCTTCTAAATCAATGCACCCCTGGTGAGGGGCTTAGAAGTTGCATGAGTGTGCAGTTTTATGATGTGGTTACCGTTTGAGACTTATGAGTACTGGAGTACACTGTATTTATGCATGTGGGTTTCAGGCCCATGACCTAATCTGCCTTGTGTGATGGGGGATATGGGAAGCAGCAACTAGCTATTTTAAGGACTCCTGATGAAGATGTATTCGATTCTACCATGTTGATATGATGCGTTTATATTCCTAAATTCTTCTAAAAACCTAAGTAAAGTTGGTGTTAGATTACTACCTATGGTGTCCTGTTAACGTGAATGTTGTTTGAACCAAAGACATTGATGATCCTACAGAGCAGGCTCTAAACAGTTCCAGGAGGGGAGGAGTGACTGAATGGGACAAAATCAACATTTGAAGAGATAACGGCAGAATGTTTTCCAAGACTGATTAAACACATTAAGCCACAGATTCAAAAGCTTCGTGAATCCCAAGCAGAATAAAAACAAGAAAACCATTCCTAGGCACTTCATTGGAAAACTGCTTAAAACCAGCTCTGTTTGCTTGAGGCTTTCCTATTCTGGAGTAGACTCCATCTGCCTCTGCGGAGATGGGAGAAAGTGTTAGGAGATAATCTTACTGAAGCCAGAGGATGAGAGATGTATATTGTCTTCAAAGAAACCACAGTGAGCTGACTTCTCAACAACAACGGATAAGAGTGAGGAAGCAGTATAATGGTATCTTTAGAGAGGTGAAAGAAAGGAACTGCCAACCTATAATTGTTTACCTAGCAAAAATATCCTTTAGAAATGAATGCAAAACACATTTTCAGGGAAGCATAAGTTGAGAGAATTTGTCACCAGCAGAACCACAGTGAAGGGAACATCCAGGAGAATTCTTCAGGCAGAAAGATATTAGGTATACAAAATAATAGTTTTGCGAGATTTAAAATATATGTAGAAATAAAATACAATAGGAAAACATGGGAGAGGAAAAATTAGAGTTAAAGTGTGCCAAAGTCTTTGCATTGTCTAGGAAATGGTAAAACTGTTTCCTAGTCAGGTATGTCTGTTGTAATCTCTAGGGTAACCACTAAAATGCAAATCTGAAGGCCCTACAGATAGGAAATAGTTTGTTTCTCATTTTGGAAAGAATTCTAAAGTCATTTCACAGTTCTCCTTTAAGAGAAATTATATGGTCCTGACTGGTGAGACTCAGTGGATTGAGTGCTGGCCAGCCTGCGAACCAAAGGGTCGCTGGTTCCGTTCCCAGTCAGGGTACGTGCCTGGGTTGTGGACCAGGTCCCCAATAGGGGGTGCATGGGAGGCAACTACACATTGATGTTTCTCCCCCTCTCCTTCTCCTTCCCTTCCCTTCTCTCTAAAAATAAATAAATAAAATCTTAAAAAAGGATTATATGGAACAGAAAATTATATCTAGTAAATATATTCATTAGGGGCTGTTAATGAAGATGGAAAGAAAGATGTTTGGAGATAGGAAAAGAACAGAGTTTGAAGGAGACAAAGCATGCACAACAGAATAAGATAAGCACAGAAAGAAAACAGACACATAAGGACCAGAGAGGGGAAGACACAAGAGAAGGGATGAGGATATCTGTGAACATTTTTTCAAATCTTTTATGTTTGACCTTAATGCTAATCCTCTCTCTAGCAGTGTTAAATAATTCTATACTGGAAAACCTGTTCTGTCTCTGTGTAAATGATTCATCTTACACGTTTATATAAAAAGTAAGTTGATTCTCCTATGGAATTCTTGATTGACTTAGTTTTAAAGAAATTCTTTCAAGTTAATATCTAAAGCCAGTATAAACTTAGGTTTTAAAATAAAGTGGAATGCAGCACATATAATCATTTCTCCAAGAGGTAAGATGTAGAGAAAATGTTTGCTAAAGAATTGTATCTTCAGACCTTTAGAAGTTTATGTAAAATAGCACATTTCCCTACCTCCACCCCTGTGACACATATTGTGCTTTCTTTTTTTTATTTTTGCCATCATCTATGACCATTGCGTACTTGTTTGCTGTTTATATTCTCTACTGTAAGTTAAGTTCCATTTTTACTTGTGTTCTCAGCGTTTGGAGCCATGCCTAGGACACAGTAGACACTCAGGTATTTGTTAAATGAGTAAATGGACGAATGAGCAAGTGAGTACACACACCCAAGGCAGTAAAAGCAGCTAGGAGAAAAAAGTCAAGGATACACAAGTTCTTGCAATAAAAATTGAGTGCATGTTACATATTATATTATGGGACTGTTTCAACACATGTTTTATTTTCTTGACATTTGGCAGCTCTTGATGAATAACTTTAGTATATCTGATCCAGAGCAAAGGGCACAGCCCTCCCCCGCCTGCGGTTTAACTGAACTCAGAAGTTGTCCTTACTTGATTACTCTCGTCCATTGTCCTCCTTTCCTTAGCCTGTCACTGTTAGGCTCCATCCCTCCACAATGCTCTGATTTCCCAACTCAAGTGCCGCAGGTAAAAGGATAAGTAAACATGCAAGTAAGCATTCGCATTATGTTACAATCAAGAGAGTTTGGTTATTGGGAGGTAAAGTAGCTTGAGTTTTGAGCTTGGGCTTTGGAGGCAGATACATATACCATCTTCCCGATCACTGATCTATAATTTCTAGTTTCCTCATCTGTGAACTGTGTGCAATAATATTGGGCTGTCCAAAAAGTCTTTAACATGTTTTTCATATGATGGCTCTAGTAATGCTTAGTTGTCTTGAACTTCACTTGAAATAATTTTGTTAGATTGTATTGTGACAGTGTCATATCTGTGCATTTAAAACAAAACTTACCAAAATCGGTGAATTTTTGTGCAGCTATTTTAATATTGAAGATGATAGAACATACATAACATATTTGACATATTATGCTTTATTATTTGAAGAAAGGTGAAAACACAATTGAAACACAGAAAAAGTTTGTGCAGTATGTGGAGAAGGTGCTATGACTGATCAAATGAGTCAAAAGTGATTCGTTAAGTTTCTTGTACTGTTAACATTGTGGCCAAATGATTCTTTGCTGTGGGGCTGGCTGTCTTATGCATTGGAAAGTGTTTAGCAGCAACCCTGGCCTCTACTCACTAGAAACAAATAGCAAGAGGTAGCTGACATACTGAAAATATCCCAGTCAATAAAGTTATTGGTGAAAATGAAAAATATGTCTTTTATTATATGGAAAAAAAATAATGGACTTCTAGGCCAACCCAGTATTTACCTCAGAGTTCTGGTAGTACTTATTTAACCAGTACCAGATCAAAAGGAATAAAGTCTTTTTGCTTATTGTTCAGACCTATTCTCTAGAGAAATTTAAAATTTAAAGGACTTTCAGGAAGAGGAAATCTGGAGAAAAGCAATGAGACTGAGTTTTGTTTCACCATGGGTAGAGAAGAAAGGAGCCTTGTGTTACTTTGGCAGGAGCCTGGTGATGGTAGGGGTCAGAACATGAGTCAGATGATTCTCCTGACTCCTTCCTGGAAGCTTTTGATATAAATGAGTAAAGGTTACTGACACCTGACAAAGTCCCGCTTGCTGACGCATATGGTACCCTTGGCATATGAAGCCTTGGTATGGGTATAATGTTGTCCACACATTCTTCAACTTTTTATGTGTAATACCATATATACAAACAGTTCCATGCATTCTAAGTGGTTTTCTGACATAAATCCTCAATGAAATTTCACAAACTGAACATACCTATGTAACCATATGACACAGAAAATGACGAGTATCCCACAAGTCCCCCTTGTGTCTCATGTTAGTTAGTTTCTATCCCCCACCCCCACTGAAGGTAACTGCTAATCACAGATTAGTTTCACTTACCTAGTTGTAAACATTTGAGTCCAGGGAATGGCAAAAGATGATACTAGAAAGAGGCAGTACCTAAATATGTACTATATAATACTATATGCATAATCTATAAAACTCTATGAAGCCTCCAATGCTCTGTAAATCAAAATACCTCCTTATTTCAATTTCCCAACTAATTGCAGAACGTTCTATGAGCAGAGGGTAGGGCCCATCTTCCCAGCAGTGAGCCTCCGTTCTGTGTGGTGCCATAATCTGACCTGGCTCCCAGAGCCTCTCAACACCATCCTAAAAATTTCCAGAGTCTTCGCTTTGCTTTTTATTTTAATCAGCTGGCCTTATGTGTAACTGGAAGGTGTGCAGAAGACTAAATTTTTTGCTACTGAAGTAGTTTATAATGTGTGGGCACTTGTCAACAGCAGCTAGCAGTGGAGACAGAAGTGTTTCTAGTCCTGAGTCTGCAGATAAGAACATTTGAAATTGGTGGAGGACTGATAAATGTGCCTTCCCTCAGGGCCTAAAACTTACCCATACTTACTCCTCACTTCTCTTATTTCTGCTCTCCAACTCCCCCCCACTCCTTAAATGTAGGGCCAATTTCAAGGTCTCATTGTGAGATTGTTAGAACCATACATAACAGGAGCCTTTTAACTGGGGTGGTAAAGAATTTCCCTGTAACTGGAAGAGCTGTGTCTCTTGTATCTCAACATGAAATTCTGAGTCTCATTCCCCACAACGCTAAATCATGTAACTTTTTATCATCATAGTGTTATTTTAGATGTTACAAGTTAAATCTTTGCTTGGGAAGTCATAGGATGCAGTATAATTTAATCAATAAGAAATTAGGCTTTAGAATCTGAGAGACTTGGATTTAAATACTGATTTTATCACTTGTCATTTTAAGCCTATTTCCTCATCTATAACATTTCCTCTCAGGGTTATTATAGGGTTAAAATGAAAATGTATATAAAATATTTAGCATGTGTGCATACACCTACTATTTGTCCTTCCTAGATTTGTGGGAAAATTATTAACTATCCTTACATAACCCCCACTACAAATGACCCTGGAGCTTGTTACTGAAGTTTGTGCATGGTTCTGAGAAACGTCTGGATGACAAATTAAATGGTGTTGCTACTCTGAAGGACAATGCCCATCCTCTTATGGTTTCACATGGAGAATTTCCTGAGCAGTTTAGTGTACATTTTTGTAGCCTAAATTTTAAGCCAAACCATCCCAAATATACCCTGAAACTTTTAAGAAACTTCTTCCAGCTATGTTCAGTAATATGGTGATAGACTTAATTTCACTTATACAGGTTATTGATTTCTTGGCAGCATAGCATTATGAATGCTTTATCCCAATGAGATGTCTTTTCAATTGCCAAAAAAGTTGCTTACAAACAAATTTTGTATTTAGGTGGACTTTGTTTAGGCATAGAAAATACCACATGTAACTACTAGTCCTGTAGTAGTTACATGGAGCATATGAAATTAAACAGATTTTTTTTTTTTTTTTGGACTAAAGCTTTCTCTTTCCTGACATAGTTCACTTTATTATACAGTATGTCTGTAACCTTTGTAGTAGAAGGATATTTCGACAACTTTTTGTTTGAGCCTAGATGATACACCTATTATATTTTAGGCCTAAAATAATCAGTGCTTTATTTTTAATTTTTCCTTTTTAATTTTATTAGATATAATAATTTAAATTATATGACATATTAAAGTTGAATGCGAAAGTATTTTATATGAGTTAATAAGGAACAATGTATAAGAAGAAAAGTGTTCCAAATTATATTTCATAAAAATATAGGGTCTGTACTTGTAAAAAAAATGTTAGACTTTATTGGGAATGCTACTGGAAATTTGAAAAGTACAATCTTTTTGCAAAACAGTCATGTATTTACTACTACACAATGCAGCTACATGAAATCCTGCTTCTTGCACATCAAGAAAAATGGGTCAGAGCTGGAAAGCATCTGGAAAATGGCAACTGGAATCATCAAGAGGCTAGAGTGGCTTCAAAGACCTATACCTGTCAGTATGGAATGATCTTTGGGGATAGAATTAGAAAAATCTTAAGAGCTGGAAGGGGAATTAGGCTTGATCTAGTCTAATCTGTTACTTAATGTGGGAATTTATCTTATGGTAATCCTGACAAATGGCTGAGCTTCTGCTGTTTAAATATTGCATGATGCACAGTGCTGGATTTAAACCCCAGCCCTACCACTTCGTAGCTGAAAAACCGTGGGCAAGTTCTTAACCTCAGGGACCTGACGTCCAACCCTCTACCATCTAGTATTGAGAGGTGAACTGAGAATCAAGTAAATGTTAGCATTACACGTCCTGTGAAAAAAGTATACTGAAGGTACAGTGGTTACATTAGAAATTTTAAGTATAGACTATAGTGGTGAAAAAGGAGGTAAGTACAGGCTTCACAGGGCAATTGACTCAGTTGAGTTTCTGTTATTCCCAGTTCTACCTCTAGAACAATATAAATCAGTTGCATTCTTTCTTCTGTATGACAGCTTATCAAATGTAAAATTCTAAAAGACTTAGAATAAGTGTGGATTTTTTCCATGAAAGTTCATAGATTTAGAGTACTGTTTGTAATTTGTCTATAATTTAGGAGAAACAAGATGAACCATTAATGGTTGATAAGTCTGTAGAACTCTTTAATCCAAGAAATTGCATGGGCTGTAAATTATAATTTATTTTCATTAATGCATGCATGGTAGTTCAGCAAAATTGTAAATTTTAAAAAGTTCAAGCCCTTTGAGATTTAAAGTACTCTGAATAGTGTATTATTTAGACTTAGTGGATGATAAAAATTTTCAAAATAAGACTGGCTTAAACAAAATATTTTGTTGCTTTATAACAGTCTGAACAGGTAGTTTTAGACTGTTGTCATGCCTGGTGCTGTTAGAAGCATGGACTTCTTTCTCCTTTTGTTCCTCCCTTTTTAATCCTGTCCTCACGGTGCAGAATGGTGGCCTTGGAATTCCAGGGTTCAGGATGGAAGGAAGAAAGGATGAAGAAGCAGCTGCCAGGGCCAATTCTCTGTACATGCCATTGGCCAGAACAAAGTCACATGGCCACATCTAGTTACAGTGATTCTAGGATACAGTCTTTGGATAGCCATGTGCTTAGGTGTGATTTGGGAGTTTTATGTGTGGAAGGAAGAGTGAAATAGATACTGGGACACTAGCAGTGTGACAGAACTACTTTGCTCACCACTTAATCCCAATTGCTTAGTATGGCACTTACCATAGCAGGCATTCACTAAATAGTTGTTCTAGGGATGAATGGTCCTTAGTGCTCCTTTGAGAGTAGGTATTGATTGGAATATTAATTTATATACATAATAAATTATGGCAAATTTGGCCATCCTTGGCATTTCTTAATGTTCATTCTCATCTGTGTTCTCCCTTCACAGATAAGGTAGTCCTCACAGTCTTCAGACAGGTTTTAATACCATATAAAACTTATTTCAGCTGCTTTATTGCTGATGTTTTCCCCTCCACTAGAGACCTAGTAAACCTCTCTTTTTCATGATGTCTTTGATCAACATAGCCCTAGTGTGTTGAAGATAGTAAAATGTTTTTAGATTGAATAAGTGGGAATAAAACTTTGATGAATGAAAGCCTTTTCTTTCATTTAATTCCCTAGAAAAGTTAATGTCTGTAACACACATGGAAAAATTCTCAATTTTAAATCTGTTTATATTACATGATTTTTAGGAATATCCATTGGGTATCAGGTGGAATGTGACTGTGAGACAATAATTCGTATTTAATTACAACTAAGTGCTAATTCATTTAACAAATTAAGCAATAGAGGCTAGTATAGTTCAGCAAAATGAGGTGATATTCTTAATCCATTTGATTCTTGACATCAGATGCACAATTATCAGAGTGCTTAACTCTTTCAAGGGATAATGTAATTTCTTTTCCATTGTTTCATGTGGAAAAATTTCTTCAGGTATAAAGATAAATGACTTACATATTTCTTCAGATACCATAGACAGAGTAATACCTTTAAATGTTTTAGTTTAATTAAATTTTAGCTTTATTGAGGTATATTGACAAAATTATGATAAAGTATATATCATGATTATTTGATGTATATAAATATTGTGAAAGGATCCTTCCCACTAGTTAATTAACACATCCATCATTTCACATGTTTATATATATATTTTGTGAGAATATTTTCTACTCTTATCAAATTTTAATTACTATACAATAAATTGTTATCAATTGTAGTTACCATGTTTTACATTAGATCCTCAGATCTTATTTATCCTACAGCTGAAAGTTTATGCCTTTTTACCAACCTCTCCCTATTTTCCCCATTCCACCACCCCTGGCAACCACTTTTTGATTTTGTTTCTATGAAAATTTGACTTTTTTTAAGATTCCACATTTATATACATTTATATACACATTTATAACATACAGTATTTGTCTTTCTCTATCTGGCTTATTTCATATAGTATAATGCCCTCGAGGTCCATCCATATCATTGCAAACAGGATTTCCTTCTTTCTTATAACTGAATAGTCTATTGTATATGTATATACCACGTCTTCTTTATTCATTTGTTGATGGACACTTAGACAGTTTCCATGTCGTGCTATTGTGAATGATGTTGCAATTAACATGGAGTGTAGATATTTTTTTTGTATCCTGTTTTCATGTCCTTTCAGTAGCTGTCCGGGAGTGGGATTGCTGGATCATATGTTAGATCTGTTTATATTTTTTTAAGGAACCCCCCATACTGTTTTCCACAGTGGCTGCACTAATTTACATTCCTACCAATGGTGTATGAGGGTTCCCTCTTCCCCACATCTTTTCCAACACTTATTTCTTGTTTTTTTTTTGTTTGCTTTTTAAGATAGCTATTCTAACAGGCGTGAGATGATATCTCATTTTGGTTTTGATTTGCATTTCCCTGATGATTAGTTGTACTTGTTGACCATTTGTATGTCTTCTTTAAAAAATAAAATGTTTATTCAGTTTCTTTGCCATTTTTTATTAGGAGTTTTTTTTGTTTGTTTTGCTGTTAATGTGTATAAATTCGTTATATATGTTGGATATTAGCCCCTTATCAGACTCATGATTCGCAGATATTTTCTCCCATTCAGTAGGTAGGTTGTCTTTATTGTGTTAAATGGTTTCATTTGCTTTGTGGTTTGTTAGTTTGATTTAGTCCCACTTGTTTATTTTCGCTTTTGTTGCCTTTGCTTTTGCTGTCAAATTTAAAAAAAATCATTGCCAAGACCAATGTGAAGGAGCTTACCCCCTCTGTTTTCTTCTACAATTTCTATGGTTTCAGGTCTTACATTTTAAGTTTTTAATCCATTTTGAGTTGATTTTTATGTAACATGATGTTTCATTCTTTTGTATGTAGCTGTCCAGTTTTTCTACCACCGTTTATTGAACAGACTGTCCTTTCCCAATTGTATATTCTTAACTACTATGTTGTAAATTAAATAACTATATGTATACATGGGTTTATCTCTGGGCTTTCTATTCCATTGACCTATGTGACTGTTTTCATATCAGTGTCATATTGTTTTGATCACTATATCTTTGTAATATTGTTTGAAATCAGGAAGTATTATGCCTCCACCTTTGTTCTTCTTTCAAAAGATTGCTTTGGCTGTTCAGGATCTCATGTGGTACCATACAAGTTTCAGGATTGTTTTTTTCTATTTCTGTGAAAAATTACATTGGAGTTTTTTTTTAAAGATTTTGTTTTATTTTTAGACAGAAAGAGAGGGAGAGAAACATCAGTGTGTTGTTGTCTCTCACACACCCCCTACTGGGGATCTGACCTGCAACCCAGGCATGTGCCCTGACTGGGAATCGAACTAGTGATGCTGTGGTTCGCAGGCCATTGCTCAATCTAGTGAGCCACACCAGCCAGGGCTAGAGTTTTGATAGGGATTGCATTAAATCTGTAGGTTGCATTGGGTAGCATGCACATTTTCACAATGTTAGTTCTTCCAGTCCATGGGCACAGAATATCTTTCTTTTATTTGTCATCTTTAATTTCTTTCATCAGTGCTTTATAGCCTTCCTCCCTCCCTCCCTCCTTATTTATTTATTTATTTATTTATTTATTTATTTATTTTTGTTCAAGCACAGTTGTCTCCATTTCCCCCCTGTTTTATAGTTTTTAGTGTATAGATCTTTTACTTCCTTGGTTAAACTTATTTCTAAGTATTTTATTTTTTTTATGCAGTTGTAGATGGGATTATTTAGTTAATTTCTCTTTCTGATAGTTTTGTTAGCATATAGAAAGAAATTCAACTGGTTTTTGTATATTGATTTTTGTGTCCTGCAACTTTATCAAATTTGTTGACAAAGTAATACTTTATAATTATATTATTTTCTGAGTTAAATCAGTCACTTTTTGGTGCATATGTCCTTAAAAAGCAAACACTAGCCCTAGCTAGGAGGCTCAGTTGGTTGGATCATCCCTTCCACCCTCTCCTTCCTCCATTCCCCTTCCTCCCTGTACACCAGAAGGTCGTGGGTTTCATTCCTTGTTAGGGCACATACCTAGGTTGGGGTTGGATCCCTGGTTGGGGTGTGTACAGGGGCAACCAATTGATACTTCTCTCACATTGGTGTTTCTCTCTCTCAAATCAGTAAAAACATGTCCTTGGATGACGGTAAAAAATGAACAAACACTTGTCTATTTGGCTGTTGGAGTCCTTGGTCTTCTTTGATCTGGAAAGACGACATACAGAGCCTGGCACAAATAATGTCCCCCTTTTTATTACAAAATCTTTATTAAAAATTATAAGTGTGCAATTCTGTAATATAACAATATCACACTCAAGCACAGCATATGACATTCCAGGTGAAATGTTCAAATTTAAACTATTACACCCATAATATCACTCTGCTAACCACACTACCACACTCAAGCAGATGTTACTTCTGCCAGACTCTGTATATTTTCAGTATACAGTAATTTTAATTCTTTAATGAGAATGGAAGAAGTATAACTCTTTTTTTTCCCTGTTGTACAGATGAGGAAATTGCAGCATTGGTTACTTTTATTGGTGCTATAGGGATTTCAGGAGAGGGACATACTTGTGAGGCCACCCAGGCAAATGTATGAGTATTATAAAATTCCCAGAGGTTAATGATAAACAACCCAGGCATCAACAAACCATTTAGGTTATCGCATTTGAGTAGAAAGTCCCTGAAACAAACAGTTTTTCTGGCATCCTGGAACGATGTTTTGTAATATTAGTAAGTGAGGTTGCTTGAACTTGACTTTTTCCATTTTGTTTGTTTTATATGTAGGGAAAGGAACTTTCAATCTTTATTAACGATTTTGAGATAATTTGTTACTTGAAAAGTTATACACGTCAAAATGATCTCCAGTGTCACAAGAAACTCAGTTCCGCGTAGGTTAGCCCATTTCCTACTTGGATTGCTCTGACTGGTGACATCACTATGTTGTGGTTAAACATGCTGCATGTGAACTGAAGTCAGACCATTTGTGATCACCTGTTGCGCCACCACTTACTGTAGCAGCTTGGGTGGGTTTTTATTTAACTTCTCTGTGCCTCAGGGTTCTCATGTGTACAGTTGAGGATAATGGTATAGAATTATGGGGTTGAGAGAG
Organism: Tonatia bakeri; assembly: GCA_004024845.1. NCBI lineage: Eukaryota > Metazoa > Chordata > Mammalia > Chiroptera > Phyllostomidae > Tonatia > Tonatia bakeri. The sequence continues at coordinate 292,160 of PVIA01001179.1, read as the reverse complement.
CAGGGCATTTAGCACTTAGAATAATGCTTAGTACATCATAAACAATAAATGTCATTGTCATTTCCATATTTGCAATAATGATTTGAAACTTGACTCCCAGAAATATTTAGGGGAGAACGTTGCCTGACTCCCTGGTCTCTAGCATACAGGCTGTGTGACTAAGTGAAATAAAGGACGTAGGTCTGGTGGAGGAAGTGGAGGGTAAGGCCGAGTTTAGTTTTGAACATGTTGAATTTGAGGCACGAGTTGGATGCTAATCTTGAAATAAATGAATTTCGAGAGGGGGCATAGTCATTGCCATATGGGTGGTAATTAATACTGTGAGAAGAGAGTGAGATAACTTCTGAGGATCTACCTTGGACCAGGTTAGAGACCTGGGGACACTGATCTTTAAAGAACAGGCACAGGCCGTGAGAGAGACCGTCTGAGAGTTAGTAGGTGAGTAAGGGGAGAGCAGCGCCGCCAAAAAGGGAGAGTGACCAGTGTCATCCAGTGTAACAGAAATTACAGTTGGCCCTTGAACAGCATGGGGGTTAGGGTGCTGGCCCCTTGCTCAGTTGAAAATCCACATAGAACTTTTCACTTCCCCCAAACTTAACTACTGTTGACTGGAAGCCTTGCCAATAACAAACAGTATTTTAATACATTTTGTATCTTACATAAACAATATACTCCCTTTCTTATAGTAAAGTAATCTATAAAATATTAAGAAAATCCTAAGAGAAAGAGTTTTTATTTATATTTATTTACAGTATTTATTGGGAAAAAAAACCTGTGTATAAGTGGACCCACACAGTTCAAATCCATGTTGTTCAAGGGTCAACTGCACAGTAATCTGAGAACTGAAAAGAATAAATGACTTGCGAATTAGTAAGTCTTTTGTGACCTTTTGGTTTTAGTAGAAGAGTGGAGGCAGAAGCCAGATAGTGAATGTAGGCATGGTGATAGGGGAGGAAGAGAAAGACAGTAAGTGCAGACTACTGTTTTCAGAAATTTCGATGAGACAGATCTTGGAAACTATGGGAAGATACAAGGTAAATGGAAGATTTGGGGGAAGGAACTATTAGAAAAGAAAAAGATGTGATTCAAAGGCGTAGGTTGATCAGATTAGCCTTGAACAGGAGGAGGGCCAAAACATCTCTGAGGCTGGAGGAAAGCAGGGTGTGGATATACGTAAGCCTTCAAGATAGGGGAAATCACTCCTCAAGACTACATTTTTTCCCAGAGAAATGAAAGGGGGTAGGGGTAGGTGTTATGAAGAGAATAGTGAAAGCTTAGAATAGTAATTGAAGGACATAGGAGAGAGGGGCTCAAATATTTGTTCCTCAAATGAGGGATTTCTTTTTAAGATTTTACTTATTTTATTTTTTAGAGAGGGCAAAGGAGAGAGAAAGAGAGGGAGAGAAACATCAATGTGTGGTTGCCTCTCACATGCCCCCTACTGGGGACCTGGCCTGCAACCTAGCCATGTGCCCTGACTGGAAATTAAACCAGCAACTCTTTGATTCGCAGGCCGGTATTCAACTACTGAACCACACCAGCCAGGACACAAGGGATCTTTTAAAAAAATCTGAACAGTATTTAAGTATATCCCTAGTAGTGTAGGTATTATGAATGTTATATGAAAAGGGAAAGACTATTTCATTTAATGCAACATTTATTTAGCACTGGGTATGCAGGAAACACTGTGCTATGTAATTCCTGGGAGATTCAGATGAATACTTACTGTCTCATTCAAAGAAGATATGAACTAGTAGCTCATGTTATATGATTTGTCAAAAACACAAATATTTAGCTCTGGCCAGTGTGGTTCAGTTGGTTGGACATTGTCCTGCAAACCAAAATTCCTAGTCAGAGCACATGCCAGGGTTGCAGATTTGGTCCCCAGTCAGGGTGTGTGCAAGAAAGAGGCAACTGATCCATGTTTCTCTCCCTGTCTTTCACCTTCCCTTCCCTTCTCTCTAGAATCAATAAAAGAAAAAAATTAAAAACATATATTTATAATAGCCTAAAATGATGATACATGAGCTTTATAAGTATACTATTGAGAGTTTGAAAGGAGTAGAGATTCCAACAAATAAGGGGTAAAACAAATGTTAGATTTCTTCCAATAGGGGAAGGCTTTATGGAAAAGGCCAAAAAAGGGCTATATGTGAATTTTCTGAGGAAATAGTAATGAAACTAGTTATGAGTTTTTAAGTTCACAGAAATCATGTATTCTTTTATAATACAATGACTGGCATTAACCAGAAGAAGAGAAATAAAGAGAGTAACAAAGCATTGTACATTCTCTTCTGTCCAAGATGTTCAAATGTGATTATATTTTTATTTAGAAATACAGAATTTAGTAATCCGTTTCACAACTACTGTGAACATCTCAGTGCTAGATAGTGAGGAAACTAAGGTGCAGTTCCTGGCTTCAAGGAGTGCCTACTGCAGCAGAAGAGACGGAGTGAAGAGAGAACGTCAGCTCTGTAAAGTCAGTGGTACACAGTTGGTGTATATGAGTAATGAAACTGGGTGTTACAGTGGAAGGAGGTGTGAATAAATGATTGTGTTGCTGTGACAGCAGTTTTTTTCTTTTTCCTTTTTTAGTTGGTGAACATCAGTTGACAGGCCATAAAGTGGCAGTTAAAATCTTAAATAGACAGAAGATTCGCAGTTTAGATGTTGTTGGAAAAATAAAACGGGAAATTCAAAATCTAAAACTCTTTCGTCATCCTCATATTATCAAACTGTAAGTATTTTTGTACCTGATAAAACCAAAAGAAAAATTGTCTTGAGATATTATGTATGAATTTACAAATAATTTATCTTTAACCTTTTATAAAAGACTTCTTTTCATATTTATATTGAGCATGGGTTAATTTATTTAACTTCTATCAATTTTTCTACATACTTTTGGTGTAGAATTAAGTTACTGTTTCAAAACTGGTGCTGTTTTCAAGTGATGAATGCAGCCTTGGAAGCTGACTCTTACCTCTGATACTCACTTCAAAGTTCTTCTAGGGCTTTGGTATTCCTAGATTCATTCTGTAGTGTTTTTTGATAATTCTCATTAACATATCAGGGTATTTTCTTTTTGGGAAAAGTAAAAAGTAACTGTTAAAGATTATCCACCAAAATATATTATTTGCAAAACTGCACTATTACTTTAATCACTGATAACAAAGATCTTAGGAAGGCAAATGAATTTTTGGGGAATAAGACAAGTTACAAACTTAAAAGATAAGTAAATATCAGATTAATAAATGAGCTAATTAATAAAATTGAAAGTTAATTTAAAATCAACTAGACCCATAGAAAATTCAGACATTAAATATACAACATTATTCCTTTAAATCATTAGGAGTTGTAGTTTAATATTTACTGAGAAAATATGATATGCCAAACACTGATATTGCCTTTGTTTTTTGTCTTAAAGTTTGGATACAATTTTATAAAATAAATATTAATGTTACTTGTTAAGTACCTGACCCTGGCTAGAAACTATATTGAGCATTTTACATATAAAATTTCATTTCATCTTCATGATAAGCCTGTAGGTATTATTACGTATTATTGCCTTCATTTTGTAGGTAAGGATATTGCATAAGAGTATCAGCAACTGTCCAAGGTCAAATAGCTGGTATAGTAAGTTGCAGGGCTGGTAGTTGGGTTCATACCTGATTCCAAATTCCTACTTCTGTACTCCAGCCTTCACAAAATTTGAGAGTTATATAAATCTCTTTTAAAGGAAAAATAATTTTGTGGCTCCCTGGTTTGACCAATGGAACACGTGTACTATGTTGGTCTCATAAGATTATAATGGAGCTGAATTTCCTGTAAGAAAGGGAAGAAATGTCGTTTAGGAGGAATTTTGTTTTCTCTGATGGGAGTAATATCTGTGGGGATTGGCAGTAGAGTCCTTCTCACTCATGGCACCTCAATTTTGAGCGCACACATTATTACGTCCCAGTTAGTCAGTCACTGACCTTTCAGCACAGAGGTGCCTGCTTCCCTCAACAGTCCTTATTAGAGGGTGCTACAGCCTTTCCAGGTCTAGCTTGATGGTCTTCAGAGCACACTGTTGTACATTGCTTGTGAAGGACCTCAGATCCTATACAAAGACACAGGTCACAGGAACTACCTTAACAAGTATTAAGGACCACTGCCACTTTAGAAAAAGCTTTCTCTGGTCCTGTGGAGCCAGCCTGTCCTCATACTTTGGAAATATTTTCAGGTTGTAATGATGTAAAGCAAAGGTAAGTTCTATTTCTTCCACTAATTCAGTGTCAGGCCTTTGTGCCTAATCGGGTCAATGGAACAAAAAAACAAATTTCCAAAGTTAAAATATTCAGTGCTCAGTTCTGTATCTTCTTCATGTTAAACTCCCTCTCTTTTTAATTAAATACTGCAAAATTTCTTTATCTGACCACTCCTCCAAAATGTGTTAGCCAAAATTACATTGCCAGGTCAGTCCCTTCATTTGATTTCTGATTCCTGCTGGTCCTCAGGCCATCTTTCCTTCCTCCTTACAGTCACTGTTGTGGTGATCTACGCCTCACCCAGCTAGTTTCTCCTTGATATCTCCAGTTACTCCAACCCACATCCCTGTTCGTGAAGCAGCATTAACAGCTTTGATGTTCTATTGCCAACCCAGTTGGAAGGGAGCAAGGGGGCTGGCTGTGGGACTGAGTTTATAAAGTCTGCAGTAGTGTACAGTAATGTCCTAGGCCTTCACACTCATGCATGCTCACTCACTTACCCGAGCAACTTTCAGTCCCACAAGCTTCATTCATGATAAGAAGTGTCTAATACAGGTGTACCATTTTTTGTACCACATTTTTACTGTACCTTTTCTGTTTAGATACACAACTACTTAATGTATTACAATTGACTATAGGACTCAGTACCATAAAATGCTGAACAGGTTTGTGGCCTAGGAGCAATAAGCTTTATTTTATCATGTAGCCTAGGTGCATAGTAGGCAATACCAGCTAGGTTTTTGTAAGTGCACTCTATGATATTTGCACAAGGACAAAGTAGCCTACTGATAGTATTTTCAGAATGTATCCCTGTTATTAAACTGTTACTTTAATATACAGAAACAAGAACTCAGTATAAACGCCATGCTCTTACAGCTTTGACACAATCATGAAACCAAAATAAATTCACAATTTAGATACAACTAAAACAATGAAGTCAGTGAAATTCAAAGTAGTGTCTATAGTGTAAAGTGACAAACAATGGTGTTTTGCAAAACCAAATCACTGTTAAATAGTAGAACTAGTAGAAGGAGGTCCAATACTCTATTTTCATTTTGTTTCAAATAATATCATGGCAGAGAAAGCCTGTTTATATAAGTGTACTCCTAAAAACAAAGCAGTTTTATTTTCTTTATGGCTTTGTTTCCTAGTTCATTATAATCAGAAATTATATTTAGTTTTAACATTGTTACTGCACAATCTTTGATGTCAGTGTTAATGGGGAACATCTTGATAACCCTGTAATTACACTGTTTCTACCTCGAAGCAGGGCTAGCATAGTAGCTGTGGTAGGTGAATAATGGCCCCCAAGATGTCCTAATCCCAGAACCTGTGAATATGCTACTTTACATGACAAAGGAATATCAAGTTGTAGATTTATCAGTGTGAGAATGTCTACACCTGTAGAGAACTTTTATAAAAGTTTGAATCAGAGGATACTCCTGGAAGTAAGAGCTCAACAGATTGAGAGAAATGCTTCCGAGAATAACAGTTTGCTGTTTCTTTTCTGCATTTGAAATTAAGGAGGGTAAGAAGATTAGGCTAAGTAAGGCAGATTATGTGAAGGTGGGAGAAAGCAAGGCAGGGATTGGATTACAGTAAAGATTATGTGTTCTCTTGAGAGTGGTCATTCTTTAGAAGGAGAGGTTTGAAAAGGGGTATTTCAAAGGCTTGTAGCCCTGAATGTACAGAAACAATGGATAAGGCTTGCTTGAGGCAAAGATAAACCTTTTGCTAAAGAGGTTGTATGCCTGGGGCATGACTGCCCACTGTGATCTGCCCAGTTAGGAATTTATGATCAGATCACCTGATGAGGTTACTTTCCGTAAAACCTCTTTTTTAGTCATAGATTTAAGGTTGCTAATTAATGGAATCCAATGGTCCTTGAAAGTAAGAGAGGGAGTCAAAAGAGTCATAGAGATTTTAGATAGAAGCGAGGTCAGAGGGATAAGATGTGAGAAGATTTTGGCTTTGAAGACAGAGGAAGGGGGTGGTGAGATAGGAATGCAGGTGGTCTCTGAAAGTTGGAGAATACAGAGAAATGCATTTTCCCCTAGAGACTCCAGAAGGCAATGCAGCCCTCCTGGCACGCTAATTTTATCCCAGTGAGACAGGTACCAGACTTCTAACCTATAAAACTATAAGGAAGTACATTTTTGTTATTTAAAGTTACTAAGTGTAAAGATGGAAGAAACAGTAGGAAACTAGTGAAGTAGCATTCCTGAATTCCTTAAACCAGGGCCAACCCTATTATTGCTGGGATTTGGAAAATGCATTAGTCTTCACTAGCACTAGTTATATGTATTGCTAGTGAACTCTTGCAAATTTGTATGTTCAATGATGGGGTCCCTTCAGTGCATCTTAGCAACAGCGTATGAATATGTTCCTGACTGTTCAGAGAAAGCTTTTCTTGGGTTTGGCTTGCCATTGGGTAACCTGTGATGACAAAGTTCTCAACTACTGCCATGGAAACCTTATTCTAACTGTAAGCTTCAATATCATTTGATCTTCAGTTAGCATGCACTCAATCATATACATACACAAGAAATGAGGCTCCTGAAACTGCATGACAATACTCGATTATAAGGTTATCATCTGGGACCGATATTCTACATGATCCAGAATATGTATATACAGGATTTTTAAGATTATCATAAGAACTAAAATACATCCTATAAGCTCAGCCACTCACCTCTCTTGTTCTTCATTTCCTTAACTTTAAAATGGGGGCACCTCATGGTGTTACTTGAGGGTTAAAAGTGTTCGCAGTGGTATAATGCCTAGTGTATGATGTGCATTGGCCCAAAGCAGCAATTGGCAACCTGTGAGCTGATTCCAGTTCTCTTGCATGATTCTGAGTGGTTTTCTGAAATGTTATTAATGACTTTATTCTAGTTACTGAGTGACTTCTAAGCTGTGTCTTTTTGCTCTTCCTTACAGAGTGGCTACTTCCTATAAGAGGAGAAAGCTAGGAAGCCAGAGTAAAAGTATCACATGCCAAAGTGAGAGTGGAGAAGGGAGAGAAATCTGTTTTTATCTTGTTTCTTGACCTCATCACTGAGAATGCCAACCTTGAAAGATCCCAAGGAAATTTTGCCCATTTAGAGCATGAGTCCTAGTTTCTGTGACGTTCTTACAAACACAAACCAGATTTTGTCAGTAAGCAGTTGCAGTTGTCGTGACGATTTATTTTTGATGACATACCAACCAGTGTTTTCTTGCCTCAATTTTTATAATTATTTATAATTGTTTAATTTTGGTTTGACTATCTCATTCTGGTTTAGGATTACTTAATTATTTGCTATTTTGTTTTGTTGCAGGGGTTATAGAACGTTCTCAGGGTTGGTCAGAAAGTAATTGTCAGAGGTAAATTTGATGTTTAAATGTTGCCTTGAGCTTAATCCATTCAGCTACATTTCCTCATTAATTATGGATTTGAATTAAAAAAAACAGAGCACTCTCATGTATTCTTGCTACAGAACAAGGTTATTGACATAGCTTCTCATAATGTTAGTGATTTAAACAAAGGGAGAGACCTGATCTTTTTAGTAGTTTTGTTTGTTATGTGCAGTCTTGGACTAGCTGCCAAGAATAGTTTCCTTGTTACAGAGTGGGCCTCTAGAATTAGCAAGAAAGTTTCAAAGCTGAATACCAAGAATGAAGGGTATTTATTTCACAGTTTCTTTATTAACTCAAATTGAGGGGGGCACCCCACTAGGAGAAAATTAAGAGGTGTAAGCAAGATTGAAAGGAAACTCCAAATTTTCCCATGAACTAAAATTTATTGGATTAATATTTATCCTTGTCTTTCTTTCCCCAGTAGTTCTTAGGGGAACTTTATTTTAACTGATCAAAAGATCAGTACTTCCTAATTTAGTAGTGATGCTTTTGCCTGTCTGCTTTCTTTAGTCTTTATCTTATTCAACCTATAGACAGCTTTTTAACATTATTCTCCACCACCACCTTGAAATGTTGTAGTTCTGGGTTCCTATGACATTACAGTTTTCTGTTTTGTTTTTTTTTCTTTTAATTTTGCCTCTTCTTAAGGCTTTCTTTCACGGGCCCTTTATCTGCTTGGCCATTAAATATTGCTGTAAATATTTCAGCTTCTGATTTATTGTGATTTTCTGAGCATCTTTTGTCATTTGTATGCTAAGGATTTCCAAATCTATGTTTCTGTGCCATTATTTCTCCTGAATTCTGAGCACACTTATCAAACTGTTTATTGGATAGTTTCATTCTGACATCACAGATTCATCTGAAACTAAGTTGAACTTTTCTTTCTCTCCCAAACTTACTCCCTTACTCCTTTTTCTGTTTTTTTTATTGTTCTTGTTTTTAAATGAACGAAGGTACCTTTCTCACAATTTTCTGAGCCTGAAGTTAATCATTATTTTTATTTTCCCTCATCCCTTAATCTTTAAGTTCTGCCAACTCTTTTGCCCCAGTGTCCTTGAATTTGTTCATTTCTTTCTGCTCTCACTGGAAGGTCACCATCTTCTCTTGCTTATTACAGTTCAGCTGTTCCCTGTACTTAGAAAACTACCCCCACCCCCCATCCCCTAGGCTTCTAATTCCAAATTGCCACTTAGGTCTCAGCTTTTAAATACACTTATGTCTAAAAACCTACTTTATTCCTTAGGTTTCATCCTCTCTGCTCCCACAGCACCCAGCATTCAGCTTTTCCAAAGCCCTTGATATAATTATGTTGTATTGTTTCATTTTCTTGTTAGTATCTCCCATAAGGCTGAATTCTTTAGGAGCAGGAACTTTTTCCTTTTGTTTGTTTGTTTGCAACAGAATTTTATTGACTACCCGCTATCTGATGGGTACTGTTTTAGGCATTGGGGATACAATGGTGAAAGGCAGACAAGGTCTTTGCTCTTGTGGAGTTTGTGTTCTGGTCGTTTCTAGCAGTTTAAGATAGTAAACAAATTAATAATATTAAGCTGTAATAAGTACTATGGAGAGAATGAAACATTGAACTGTCAACTGCTGGTCATTGGTGCCAATTTAAATGCCAACAGGAATCCCCTGTTTGGGATCTGGTGCAGAAAGGAACTTTATTTAGTGCAGACAGCTCGTGGGTAATGCAGCATGGCTGTGAAGCAGCGCTGCTGTGGGACAGCTCAACAGTGCTGCAGCGTGGCTGCTGGGGAAACAGCGTTTCAGCCCCAGCTTGGGAAACAGTCTTCAGCCTTTGGTGGAAAGTGCTTTCTACCAGCAAGAGGGGAACTGGCTTATATAGACAGAAGTTTCCACCCTGGACGCTGATCGGTCAGAATAGAGCCACTTTGGTTTGTCAGAGCTATACACCTCCAATTGGATGGGGAAAGCCTCAGTCTCATTGGTTGAAATAGGACTCCAAGAACTCTTGTAAGGGCTTGCTCAGACGGCGGATGTACTGTGCAGGCAGGCAGTCTAGCCGCACAGAGGCCCCTCAGTGAAGTGTAGTTGGTGTGAGAGGTCCCTGTGCAGAAATGGCTGATAGGCTCCTCTTTTTTATTTTTCCCCCCTGCCCAGGTAGCCACAGGAGCCCTTCTAAGTCTTCAGGGTTCACAGTACTGTCATAGAGTGTAATTAGGAAGGGGGAAAGTGCTAATGTAGGTTGGGTTGTGGGGAAGGCCTCACTGCGGAGGTAAGGTGTGAGCTAACACCTGAAGGATGGTAAAGACCTAGCCATTCAGGCATCTGGGACAGTGTTGACAAAGCAAGGGGAGCAGTAACCTCAGTGGGGTGAAGCAACTCTTAACTGTTTCAGGAAAAAGATTTCTGTAATGTTGGGAGTGGAGTGAATGAGGGGAAGAGAGGTAGCTCAGGAGATCAAAGAGTAGACATGGACCAGGTGTTGTAGTGTCTTGAAGGCCTTGCTGGGAGGTTTGAACTTGTCCTAAGTGGGAAGCTTTCAGAGAGTTGGGGGAGTGACAGGATACGGCTGTGCATAGAATGGCTATGAAGGCAGAAGTGGAATCAGAGAGACCAGCTGGGAAGCTGTTACTGTGGATCAGCCGAGAGATTGTGGTGGCTTTAACCAAAATCATAGTCCAGATTTGTGCTGCCTAATACAGTGGTCACTAGCCACATGTGGCAAAATTTAAATTAATTAAAATAAAAAATTCAGTTCACTTGTCGTGGTAGCCACATTTCAAGTGCTTCGTAGCCACATATTGCTAGGGGCTATTACACTGGACAGAGAAAATACATAAAATTTCTGCCACTGCAGAAAGTTCTGTTTAACAGCACTGGTCTAGATCAAAGTAAATTGATGGATTCAATACATATTTTGGAGGTAGAACTAATGATTGCTGAGGAAAAGAAAGGAAGGAATCCCTTTTTTCCCCTGTGAGCAACTGGGATTTGGGGTTTTGGCTTGAGTAACTGTGAGGTTGGCCAAAAAGTTCCTTTGGTTGTTTCTGTAAGATGGTTCTAGTAGCTCCTGCTTGTCTTTATTTCATTCGAAACAGTTTTGTTAGGTTGTATTGTGACAGCTGTCATATCTGTGTGGATTAAAAAAACTTTTTAAAATTGGTGAATTTTTGTGTATCCATTTTAATATTGAAGATGGAAGAAAAGCAACATTTTTGGCATATTTTGTTTTATTATTTCAAGAAAGGTAAAAATAGGAAACAAGATTTGTACCGTATGTGGAGGAGGTGCAGTGATTGATTGAACTTGTCAAAAGTGGTTTGTGAAGTTTCATGCAGAAAAATCAACATAATATCACAGGGGAGATAGCTGACATAGTCAAAATATCCAAATCAATAAAGTTTATTCCTGAAAATGAAAAACATGTGTTTTATTTTACAGAAAAAACTAAACAGACTTTTTTGGCCAACCCAAAAGGTAGTAATGATAATGCCATTTTCTGAGATAGAAGAATGGAAGAGAATCGTTCTGGGCTATGTGTGAACATTAAGGGTACTGTTTTAGCCATGTTAGTAGACATCTAAATGGAGATTTCAAGTGTCACTTTATCTTTCTAGCACCTAGCATAGCAGTCAGGTGTTAATAATTACTTGTAGCACATATACAGAGATGGCATGTACTCAGCGTCCTGGTGGCCTTAGGACTGGTAAGGACAAGAGGATGAAAATGTGAAGCATTTGGTGTGTTAGGAACATGTGGTCTGGTTTGGCTGATACACAGAGTATATGTAAAGAAGTGGAGGAAAATAAAGCCAGAAAGTTAGCTTATTGATCCATTTGTTCAACAAATAGCACAATTTAGGCATTGGGGATATATCATTAAACAAAAACATGAGAGCAAAATTTCTGCTCTTATGGAGTGCACTGAAGAGAGGGACTGTAAACCCTGTACTAGTAAAACACCATGTATGTTAGTGTAGAGGCGAGGGAATATGCCGTGCAGATACCCGAAGAAGGAAAACAACAGACGGAGGAACAGCAGATACAAAGGCTCTGAGAAGGAAATGCCTACAGGCCACAGATCAAGAGAGCAGAATGATCTAGGGGGAATTGGAGTAAGAGATGATTTCAGAGACATAAAAGGAAGCCAGATTGTGTGAGTCATTGTAAAGACTTTGGTTTTTACTGTAAGATGGGAAGCCACTGCAGAGTTTTGATCAGAAGTATGATACAGTCTGACTTCCCTTGAAGCAGAGAAACCAGATAGGAGTTAGTTGCAGTATTTTGGGTAAAAGAGATCGTGGCTTGAAACAGAGCATTGTGCAGAAGGTATTGAGAAATAAGTGAATTCTCTATCTAATTTCCAGGTAGAGATACCAGCATTCACTGACAGATTAGATGTAGATTGTGAAAGAAGAGAAGTCAGGGATGACTCCAGGGTTATCTTGGGCAAATGAAAGAAATGGAGTTGCCTTTAACTGAAGTGAAGACGGTTGTAAAAGAAAGAAGTTTCAGCTGAGGTGTTGAGGGGTAGTCAAATCAATAATTTGATTTTGATTTTGTGGAATTGAGGTGCTCATTGGACATCCAAGTAGACATACAAGTCTCTTGAATATTTGAGCCTGACATTAAGGAGAGAGATGTAGACTAGAGATTAATTCAGAAGTCATCGTATAGATGGTATTTGAGATATTTAAAGCCCTAAGACCAGATGAGATCACCAAGGATGTGAGTGGTTTCTTCAACAAAAGGAAGCAAGAAAAGAAAAAACAAAGAAAATAGATGGAGGAGCAATCTGTAAATGAAAAGAAACATAAAATACGTGTCAACCAAATGCATTGTGTGGATTGTATTTGAATCCTAATTCAATAAAAATATAAAGACAGAAAGCATTATAAGCTAATCAAGAAACCTGTTTAAGTATTTGATGCCTTCTTAATATGTTAAATGTATGCATGATAGCACTGTTGTATAAGTATGTACACATATTTTTTAAGTTACTATCCTTTAGAACTACATACAGACCTATTTACAGAGAAAAGGAAAGCCAAATTCAATGTGAATTGATTGAAAATATATACTTTTATAAAGTTAATAACCTGGACATATTAATTATACTATAGGATGTTACAGAAAATAGAGATTTCTGTGTTACACATAAATAATAAAAGCATGATTCATCTAGTAAAAATGGACAAAAGGCACAAGTAAGCATTTCATAGGAAATATGTATGGTGTCTGGAGAATATATAAATCTACAGCCTCTTAAATATTTTAGTGTTTCTAAAATCTGTTTGGAAAACAGTTGGCATTATCTCCTACAATTGAACATTCATATTAACTATGACTTAGCAATTTCACTCATAGGTATAGATGAAAGAGAAAATCTTGCCATGTACAGGAATGTTCACAGCAGTCCTGTTTATAATAGCAAAATTGTGGAAACAGCCTTAATACTCTTTAGTGGTAGATTGGATGAATAAATTGCCTCTCCATTGAGAGGAGAGTTAAATGAATAAGTACAATGAATAAGTACATTGTATAATTGAATATTATACAATTCAAATCAAATAACTATAGCAAGCAAAACAATGTGGATGAATCTCAATAAAACAAGTCCCAAAATATTATATATAGAATGATACCTTTTTTAAAGCTAAGAAAAATTAAAATAACAGTACACATATGAATATATACTTTACATATATATGGAGAGTGATATACATACCTGTATATGTAGGTATATAAATAACACTATGAAAGAAAGAGTGATACACAGACACACATTTGTAGATACATAAATAACAGTATAAAAGAGAACGAGGGAAGGATGAACAGGACTTCGGATGATGGCTCCCTTGGGTGAGCACAAGCAGTGGTATGGGAGGGCGACTACTGCAGAGTCAGAGCACAGGGGGCAAACAGAAGGCCAAATCCGGCCCTCCACTGTGTCTTATCTGGCCCAGCACCTTGTTTCTACCCAGTGGCAGTGCCGAGCTCTCACTTAACTGTTAAAGGAGTAGTTACGTTTATACAGCCCTAAAATTACATTCGGGCCTTTGAAGACAACTGTGAGGCTGATGTGGCCCCAGTGAAAATGAGTTTGACACCTCTGGGTTAGATGGAAGGTATTGCAAAGGTCCTGGTGCTTTGTTTGGGTGATGGTTTTGTAGATATTTGTGTTATTAAAATAATAAATAAAAACAGAACTAATCAAAATAGTGGACTAATCAAAATAAGTGCCGTGAAGCAAAGTTGATTATTTTATTTCTTTATAACTGAGTTCTAATTAAAGTATTATTTTGTGTATATTGCTATATAAAGAATATTTTTAAATCTCTATAGCTGTAACCATCAAAAAGGTATACTTATGAATGTTGATTTTTGTCTAATTAGAAAGTTTTTTGTGTGAGTTTTACATGCTATTAAATGGATATTGCCAGAAATGTGCTCACATTACTTGGCTACCTGGGGAATGCTTCAGGTTTTTCTCTATGCTTGATTTTTTTTTTCTTAATTAGAAATAGTATTTCTAAAAAATTTTTCTAAAGCACATTAGTTTTCTATTGTATTAGTGATTCATGACTGAATTTTTTTTTTTGTTTTCTTTTTATTTTTTAAAATATTTCTTTTTCAAGAGAGAAGAGGGGAAGAGGAGGAGAAAGAGGGAGAGAAACATCAATGTGTGGTTGCCTCTCATGTGTCCCCTAATGGGGACCTGGACCACAACCCAGGCATGTGCACTGGCTGGGAATCGAACCAGCAACACTTTGGTTTGTAGGCTGGTGCTCAATCCACTGAGCCACACCAGCCAGAACTATCATGACTGAATTTCTTATAATGCTTCTGTGGTGAATTACTTCAGAGGGCACAAAAGATTGGGCCTACACTGGCCAGGCTTAGAACATATCCTAGAATTTGCTTTTTTCCACAAAATCCTTGAAATCTGTTTTCTTAGGACCTTTCCTTTTAAAAATCATGTTTCCCTTTATCTCTACCTTATTTTGGTTAAATGAAACTTTATTACTTAAGGTTTTGTGGTCATTTTACTGTAATTTTTCATATTATTCAGTTTCAGATTAAGGTGCTAATTCATGTATTTATTTAAATATCTACTTTGTTACAGATACTTTGCTGGGTGCATACTCATTCATTAATCTAATCATCATCATCATAAATGTGTAATTAAAAATTGAGGTGCATACTCTGAAGCTAAGTGAGTTGTTTCTGTGAGGGCAAAAAGGACTTAATGTAGGTTTCAGAAGTGACTTTTAAGTTGAGATCTAAAGGATAACTCATAACCAGTTAAAGGGGGAGTACCTGCAGGTCATGGTACAGGATTTAGGTTGGCAGAAACAGATATTGCTGTGGCAGGAGGAAGTGCAGCATGACTATAGATAAAAGAAATGGTGTATGGTAGTGGCGGGAATCACAGGTGACACAAAACTGTAGAGATAGGCAGAGGCCTGATTAATTCAGGACCTAGGAGCCATGGGAAACCCTAGAGGATTTCTAATGAGGAATCTACTGAAGAACAGATTCATGTTTGGGAAAAATGCTTGCTTAATGCCCATCTTTGCGTAGATTGTGGTCTCCACAAGCACAGGGAGGAGCGGTTGACCTCACCGAGTATAATACAAGTGAGCAGGTACTGAGTAAAGATGAAGTGGGACCATTAAGTGCTCAGTGTCTGGTACACAGCGAGTGCTCGGTAATGTTAGCTCTGGTTTTTATTACTCTAGACTGGCCTTTGCTGTGGACAGTGGCTACTGTAGAGGTAGGGTCTTCATGAAATAGTTAAAGCCGAAAGTACCTATTGAAGACCTGTGATGTACATGGAGGAATCAGCAGCTCAATTTAGTAGCATTTCATCCCTTTTCTCTTATGCCCCAGAGATGGACAGAGCAGAAGAGACTGAGAGTTTGTTAATAAATCAGATTATCTTACAGCAAGGAGACGTAGGTGCTTCTGCTTTACACTATCCATTTTATCCCATTAGTGTTTAGTGCTTGCTGGTATGGCTATTTTAGAGTTGGCTTTTAGGGTGGCTGCTGGAGTTTTCAGTAAAATTCCCTTTCCATACCTCATTTGAAATAGTCTCAACATTATTCCTCAGTAATACTAGTTTATTTTATATGAAGTGGGGGTACCTTGTCATTTTTAATCTCATGACTGCTTACTATTAGAAATTGCTATTAGAAATATTTATTGTGAAAAATCTATCATTTGCAGTGCCATAGCTTTAATATTTTAGTTTTTCAAGTGTTTGTATATGATGTGTCTTCCCTTGATGTATAGCATGTAGTTATATCATGAACTTCCTGGCCACTTCCCCTGCTCGTTAATAGAGATAGTATTTGACTTGGTGCACTTTAATAGAAGGTGCCCATCTGGGTGGGCTTATTACCAGAAGGTTCCTCTGCTTCTGGCACAATCTGTGTCAAGGTGTACTGCTTGAAGGGTGGCATCTGGACCACTTTTCAGCTCTTACTTGGCTGCCTTTAAGCCATGCAAAAACTACACAACTATACTTAGTGGCCTTAGATAGTAACTTAGTATAAATTAGATGTTGCTCACCATCAACCAGATTATAGATAATCCTTTATAAACAAAGCAAACCTACTAATGTTTAAAAAGAACAATTGTTCATTTATAGGTATTAAATGCAACCTACAGTTAAAACATTAATTGTTATGTTTAACTTGTTTTCAGATGTTATGTTTCTGTAAAATTTTGCACTTGGGGGAAGTTGTAATTTTTAGGAAAATTTTTATTTGGTCATATAAAGCTGAGGTTCTTTGTTTTTTGTTTTCTTTAATTGTTGTTCAAGTACAGGTTTCTGTCAGATTCTTTCTTATTTTTTAATATGCCTAGCTTTGAATGCCAATGAACTAATTCACTAATTTTAATACATACATCTATTTAATTTTTATTGTGAAGTTTTTAAAATATATACAAAGTAAAGTGTGGAAGCCTCATCTCTCTCATTCAGCTTCAGCAGTTGTCAGTGGATTGTTTTATCCACTTCCTTCCACTTCTCCCATCCTAAATTATTTTGAAGCAAATTCTAAATATTACATTTTTAGCCTGTAGATTATGTTATCTACTCAGAAATAAAGACAATTTTTTAACATTTTTTGTAACTTAAGCAACAGTTTATTACAACACCTAAAAATTAATATTACCCAGTCTGTATTCAGACTTTTTCTTTAAACATCTTTTTTTTTTTAAATTGATTTTAGTGAGAGAGAATAAGAGGGAGACCGACAGAAACATCGATTTGTTGTTCCACTTATTTATGCATTCATTGCTTGATTCTTGTATGTGCCCTGACTGGGGATCGAACCTGCAACCTTGCATGTTGGGACAGTGCTCTAATCAAATGAGCTACCTGGCCAGGACAAGACTTTCTTGATTGTTTGTAAATGGTTTTTAAAGTTGGTTTGTTTGACTCAGAATCAAACAAGTGTATGCAGTATAAATGGTCAGTATGTCTCTTGAATTACTTTAAACCTATAGCTTTCCCTCTTTCTTTCTTTTTTCTTGTGATTTACTTGTTGAATTAAAGGGTCAGATAATTTGTCTACTTTCTGTAATTTGTTAATTGTATCCCTATGGTATCATTTAACCTTTCCAAGAATACTTTTTACTTATGTTCCAATATATATTATACCTAATCTCCATATGCTGTAAACAAGTTTTTATTTAAGTGGAAAATTAATATTTAGTTGTTGAAGATTGAAGGATTTTAAAGATATTTGTAAACATAAAAGAAAAAAGCTGGAGAAAAGTCTATATAGGCCTCAGAAAGTAGTTGAATTTTGTTAAACTCTATGTTTATAGGTCTCTGATCATTTTGAAAAGATAAATTTGTTGCCATTTTAATATATTGTAAAACACTGGAATTTGAAGTTGTGGCAAGAATAGATATAAAGGTTGATTTTGGTTACAGTAACATTTTTTAAATTACTTTTTTCTTATTTACAAAAAAGATACCAGGTGATCAGCACTCCAACAGACTTTTTTATGGTAATGGAATATGTCTCTGGAGGTGAATTATTTGACTACATCTGTAAACACGGACGGGTGAGTAACACTATCTGAAATTCCTAAGCTGAAAAAGAGAGAAGTAGTGGGAGATAGCAAATCACAAAGATATTTTTAAAGTTGGGGTTGCTTCGGTAATAATGCCCAACTAAACATACAGGCTATTAGACATATTTTCTTTCTTAAAAAGTACAGCTTTTGAAATACTGATTTCAGGGAGTAAGTTCCACTTAATTGCTAATGTGATGTCTGTGCTTCTCAAAATGAAAAATCTGTTCCCTAACATCATACTGAAGCTTCAGTTATTTTCTTTCATAGCCCTTTCATGTAAGTTCTATTTTGGGTTGTTTTTCTTGTTGATTCCCCAAGATTTGTGCACATTTAGTAATATTAATTGAAAATTAAATATTACTGTCTACCAGCAAAGAAAAACCTGTTGCTTGACATGCTGAGCTTTAAATGCAAGCTTTTGGTTTGATTTGCTGAAAATTCTCGCCCAGTCTAGTGAGCTTACTCAGTTATATTTAGGCTGATTTTGAAACTGAAACTCTTGCTATGTAGATGTCCCAAATATTTTTAGTGCAGCTTGTTTTACGTTGATAGGTTGAAGAGATGGAAGCCAGGCGGCTCTTTCAGCAGATCCTGTCTGGTGTGGATTACTGTCACAGGCATATGGTTGTTCACCGGGACCTGAAACCAGAGAATGTGCTATTGGACGCTCACATGAATGCCAAGATAGCTGATTTTGGTATGTAACTCAGAGCTGTTCAGAAATTTACTAGCTGCCTTTCAAAAGTGTGTCAGTAACAATGCTTATAGAACTAAGAACTTTCCATTTCAACATTGTAAATCCTGTACCATGAAAAGGGATTAGTTGCACAGTCTTCTGATTAGATGGTTCTGTTTATTTAAACGTGCTTTAAAAAAAAAGAAACCCTTCATAGACACAGACGACAGTGTGGTGATCGCCAGAGGGAAAGGGGGCATAAATGGTGATGGAAGGAGACTTGACTGTGGGTCATGAGCACACAGTGTAATATACAGATGATGTGTTACAGAACTGTACACCTGAAACCTGTGTAATTTTATTAACCAGTGTCGTCTCAATAAATTCTATAAAAAGAAAGAAAAAGAATAAAAATTTAAAATACAGCAGATACTTCTAGAGAAGTTACAGGGCTAGGTAAGTGTCAAAGTAAACCCATTCAATCTGCATTTCTTCTGAAGGAAATGAAACTTAACTGTTTTATGTGGGGGTCGCAAACTCCTTTGAAAGTGAGGGCACTCTCTTTGATGTGTGCACTTACACAGAGGTACATGAATATTTGCATGCAGTTTTGGAGCTTTACAATCCTGTGATTCAATGGGGGTGGTGTCAGTGGATGTCAGGGTAACACCTACCACTTGATAAAAAAGTTGGAGTTTTTGTCAGGGGTAAAATAAAAGCCAAAATGTAATTTTTGTGCACCATGCAATTTTTATGCACCATACACTTTCTGGGGTGAACGTACTTGGACTGGCTGCCATAATAGGGTGTTTTGGGCAAAGGATTAGGAAGTTAAGAGATCATAGAAAGAGATGGCAGCATGCCAGACTTCGGCATTGCTTATTTAAAATTTTTGTGAGTACTTTAATCTGTAAGCCAGGAAACTAGTTTTCCTATTTCTCTTCCTGGACCGCAGAACTCATTTAGTGTTATAGTTTGACTAGATTTTTGGTTCAATCAATTATTTTTTTCTCTGTTAAATTAAAACTTTCCAAGTTACAAACTTTTGGAATATAACTTATAAATTGGAGTCTCTTTTATTGCTAGTTTTTAAAAAAGGCTTTTGAAAGCATAGCATAAAAAGCAGTAGTCTTTATTTTATTCTTTGAACTGTAAAAGTAGGTAAATAATATTTCAGTGTGTTTATGTTTGGAAAAGCTTGTATAGTTTAGGATAGCCTCATATTTGTGAAGCAAATCAGCATTTTTATTTAGAAGAGGAATTCAATTTCAGTCGCACATGTGATGTTTTAGTTTTTTTTTCATAGTGTAACAGCATTCTGATGTGGTCTTTTTCTAGTGTAACAAATACTTTCCACTGCTTTTTCTATTCATTAAAACACATGATGTATGGAGCATTACAGACTTGGCATTTTTTTCCTCATGCACTTACCAATATCTACTTTTGGAAGCACCTAGCACCAGGTAAACATGACTCTTATTTTCAGGACTATCTAATATGATGTCAGATGGCGAATTTCTGCGAACTAGTTGTGGATCTCCAAATTATGCAGCACCTGAAGTGATCTCAGGCAGGTAATAATATATCAGTGATGAGTAAGCTTTTTATAATCTTTTGTTCATTCTGATAATACTTAATTATATATTCTCTTTACAAGATAATTTTTAACACAGTAGAAACAAATCATACCTTTATTTTTTCATTGTTGAAGAGAGAATAGTTATATTAAACATATTTTAAACATTTTGTTATGAATATATTTAGGGAAGTTTTCTATTAAAATGATTGAAATAAATGTTGATTTTTTCATTTAAAAAAAGTGTAAAGTATTCATTTGCTAAATTTAAGCTAGTGTTATTATTTACTTATGAGACATGATCCTTTCATGATATTTTACAAATTCTTTTATAAAGTATATAGAATATTTTATATTTCATTTTTAGAAGAATGAGATTTTGGGAGAATAGTATGTCATTTTCTTGATTTCAACTGCACAGGTAGAGATTTTGTAATTATTCATGTAATTTTCTCATTGGTGCATTCTTAAAATGTTTATACACATGGCCATCGTAAACCCAAGTCTTCTATAGAGACCAATGTCTGATTTTAAAAACTAACAGAATTCTGACCTGGTTGGTGTGGCTCAGTGGATTGAGTGCCGGCCTGAGAACCAAAGGGTTGCTGGTTCGATCCCCAGTCAGGGCACATGCCTGGGTTGTAGGCCAGGTCCCTAGTAGGGAGTGTGGGAGAGGCAACCACACATTGATGTTTCTCTCCCTCTCTTTTTCCCTTCCCTTCTTTCTCAAAATAAATAAGTAAAATCTTTAAAAAAACTAACAGAATTCTGTGAGAGAAAAGATAGGAAAGATATTATTACAGGTGGCAGGTATAGGAGTTTGGACAATACAACCGTGTAAATGATGGACAGCAATTTTGCTTGAAATGGATTATATTCTTTTAATTGAAATTGTAGAGATTTACTTTGTTACCTCAGACCCAGGTTTGAGTTTGGTAATGTGCTGTTGGGAATTTTAATATTGTATATTAGAAAAAAAGGAATAACCTTCTAGCCACAGGTTTTTGGGAGCAAAGCTAATCTTAGTCGCCTGAGCTATCAAGTGATTGGAAAGAAAGTAACAAGTACTCAGGATAATGTGACACAGGGTAAATACTGTCAAAGACATTGCCATAGGACTTGTTAGGTACTTTACTGCTTCAAATAGTTTTTAAAAATATGTGTACAGGGATGAAATTCTATTACATATGCATATCCTTTCTTGTAATAGTTTATTAAAAAAAGATTTAGCCTGTATATGCTATAGTATTTTTTTTTTATTTTTTCAAGTTTATGGTCATCTAATTTGATGTTTCTATAAAAAATCAGCCACAGTAAGTTTTATATATATTTGAGAGAGAAAGAAACATTGATGTGGGAGAGAAACATCACTTGCTTGCCCCCCGTAGGCTCCCCAACCTGGGACTTGGGAATCAAATCCCCCACCTTTTGGTGTACAGGACGATACTCCACACTGGCCAGGGCAAAAATTTTATATTTTTTAATTAGTCAGTGAATAAGTTCAGTGAAATGAGTTTATGCCAAAAAAAAAATAAAAATACTATTTTGTCTTGGAAAACTTGAATAATAATGTTTAGACCAATTAATTATTGAGACTTGTTTAGACCAATTAATTATTCTCCCTGGGGAACAACCATTGAGTGTTGGAGAGTGACTACGGAGTTCATTAAAGACCTTGAAAGTGCTCTGGCTGGTGTGGTTCATTTGGTTGGAGCATCATCCCGTTAATCTGAAAGGTCATTGATTTGATTCCTGGTCAGGGAACGTGCCTGTATTGGGGGTTCAGTCCCTGGTAGGGGTGCATACAAGAGGCAGCTGATCAGTGTTTCTCACATTGATGTCTCTTTTTCCCTCCCTCCCTGCCTCCCTCCCTCCCTTCCCATCCCTTCTCTCTTAAATCAATAAGCATGTCTTCAGGAGAAGATTTAAAAGAAAAATAAAAGACCTTGAAAGCAAAACATACCCAATCTGTACTGTGTGTGCAGAAGCAGGGCACGTGTAGGTGAGAAGGTGGCCCTTGCATTTCAGGTTTGCATGTCCTGTTTCTCCTCAGACTGTATGCAGGTCCTGAAGTTGACATCTGGAGCTGCGGTGTTATCTTGTATGCTCTTCTTTGTGGCACCCTCCCGTTCGATGATGAGCATGTGCCCACATTATTTAAGAAGATCCGAGGGGGTGTTTTTTATATCCCGGAGTATCTCAATCGTTCTGTGGCCACTCTCCTGATGCATATGCTGCAGGTTGACCCCCTGAAACGAGCAACCATCAAAGACATAAGGTGACTCTTTTTTTTGCTACTATTATGTACATATTCTAGCATTAGTAATAGTATCAGTAATTGAATGCCTTCCTTCTTCTAGTCCCTATAACACTTTATACAATAGTTTACTTCCCTTAATATGCAAACATGATCACGTCACTCATCTTTAAATACTTCAGATTGTTTCCCAAACTTTGTAGTCCAGGTAGCAACACATGCAAGGTCCTTCACAGTAAGGCTTACTCCTGAAGTCTCATTTCCTGCACTTACTGCTATACCCCTTTACCAGGGCTTCAGCCACATTGAGTTTTTCCTTGTTTCTCAAACATATTTGATGCCTTCCTGTCTTTGTTAATATGATTCCTTTCACCTCTGATGCCTTTTTTTGGACTTGGAGATTTCTATTCATCCTTTAATCAGGGGTGTCCAGCCTGCGGCCTGCAGGCCAAAGGCTACTCAGGATGATGATATGCGGCCCAACACAAAATCGTAAATTTACTTCAGACATTATGAGATTATTTTATGTGACTACATGTTGCAGTGTATTTAATGGGTGGCCCAAGACAACTCTTCTTTGTCCATTGTGGCCCAGAGATGCCAAAAGGTTGGACACCCCTGCCTGCTCACAAATCGCCTCACTTGTGAAATCACTTCTGATTTCTCCAGGCAATATTAGTTGCTTCCACTTCTGTGATTTCCACATTTTGTTCATGCTTTTTATTCTTTGTTTCATTTTGTTCATCGCTATTTTCCAGTGTGTCTTGCCCTTAGATTGTAACTAAATAAGGGTAGAGAGAGTCTTCCTCATCTTTGTATATGCACCTCTGGAGGGCCTAGGACACAGTCTATGCACGGAAAGTATTTGAATAAATTTCAGATAGAAAAACCAGGTGAGATTTATGTATTCTACACATGGTCGATGAAATAAAAGAATAAAAAGAATAAAAGAATAAAGAATAAAAGTTTTGCTAAGATTTTGAATCCAAAAATAGCTGCTAGTGGGCTTGCTGCGAAGGATTTCTTGTCACGTGAGAAACTCTGGGAAGTGCGGTTGCCGCGCGTCACTGTGATGTGACTTATATAGTGCACACGAGCCCGATGACTCACTCCTCCTACTTTCACTTCTCACATCACACTCCTTAGAGGTTTCATCCTCCTCACCTAGCGTTTCACCAGGTATTTGCTTCCACGCACATTCTTTTGACATCTTTGCAGAATATTCTTTCTCTGCACAAGCCAGAATGACTGTTTAAAGATCTGGGACTCTTGGAATATTTAAATGATGGCTGAGGTAGTTGTTTACATGACCGAAAGCAAGGACTGATTCCTTTTATATTCCTGTGCTGTTTTCTTCCCCCAGCCTTTTTTCAGGGTTCCAGGCCTTGTGCATAAACAGGGAGGATTGTAAATTAGCACCAGATTTACTTATGGAAATGAATCTGGTGGGGGGAAAATCCTTTTGTGTTCGCAGTTCTTTAGAATATGTAGTTCATTTAGTTGGCTTTTCTTTACAAAGGAAATTAGATATGTTGATATATACACTTGTATCTGTATCAGCACATTTAGAAGAGTAAAGTATTGATTCTGTTATTTTAAAAAAAGATGTTTGTATATGTACATGCTTTAGAATAAAAAATGTAAGTAAAAGTGTACTGGCATATAGGTGGTATAAAAGTGTCATTCATTTCTACACTCAATATAATAACTTGAATTAGTAGTTTTCATCATTTTTTATTTATCTGAATTTAGTTTTTAATGTTTGGGAATTTCTGATTCAGTGAAACACAGTTCACGGGGAAGGAGCTACTAGTAGGCAGCTCTCGTTGGCCTTGTGTACAGACACGACACTGGAGCCTGATTAGTTAATGTAACTTTCTATCTTCTGCTGCTTTTAAAAAAGTTAATCCTATCAGGCATTTTTATTAGTTAACATTTGTTAGATGCTTATTATCTCAATGTAGCAAATGACTGCATCACCAGATTAATTTCTGTCCTTATGCTTCCTGTGTCATCATTTCCTGATTCTGCGTTTTCGAGCATTTGCTCTCTGTGGGGTCCTGGAGTAGAGTTATGTAAGACGCGATCCCTGTTTCAAGGAGTTCCAGGTTTGGGGGGAAGGTTAAGGAAGACTGGCACCTGTAACAAAGTGTGGGTGTCACTAGAGGAAGCTCCACCAGAAGCTGCGGAGGCTCCGTCTTCCTGTGTCGGTGGAGCCGGGCCCGGCGTCTCTCGCTTGGACGGCTGCACTCGCAGCGTCCCTGCCACCGCCATTGTGTTTATCTTCTCCACGGAATTTCTGTGTCACGAGCAGAAGAACATTCACAGAATGCACATCACATCCTGTCACCCCTTTCTCTTTAAAACCTTCCAGTATTTTCATTAATCATAGGTCCAAATCCCCAAACCTTTTTTGTAGCCTACAGCTATCAGAACTTTTTAATATCTTTTGCCACCCTAGGCCATAACTCATTATTCTGTCACGATAGTGGTTTGTGTTCAGTTCCTCGAACTTGGCAACCTCTTGTCTCAGAATCTTCATGTTTGTTGTTACTTTTGCAGGGAGTACCTGCTCCTCAATTCTTTGCTTAGGTGACTTCTAACCATTCTGATACCAGCTTAACTATTACTCAGATTGGCTTCCCTAATCATTTGTCTCCCATTCTGAATTATATTTTCTCATTTTACCTTGTGTTTTTCACTCAGAATCTTTATCCTGTGATTTTCATGTTTGTATATTTGTGACTCTATACTTATTTTTGTGAGCATTTATTTAATCTTCATCTGGCTAGAATATAATCTCTGTGAGGTGAAGGAGGGTGTCTTTTTGCCATAGAATGTCCTTAGTAAATATGCAGAAATGAATCAATCAGTCAATAGAAGGTAGCCACTCAAAATACATATTGACCTGAACTTAAGCTTAGGGAGTGCCCTACTCCCCCATGTAGGAATGCTTACACAATCTTGAAGGAATAGTACATGTTAGGTGAAAGGGGATGGGACATCCTAGGGTGGCAGTAGTAACATCATGTACAAAGGCCCAGAGTGTGAGAATAAGATTTGGGAGACAGTCAAACTTTTTGGTTTAGTACCCCTTCGCCCTCTTAAAGTGGAGATCTCCAGAGAGTTGCTGTTTTTTTCTTTTTAATGCAGGTATATCTATCAGTATTTACCATATTAGAAATTAAAAATGAGAAATTTAAAAATTACTTACTTTACTTAAAAATAATAAACCTGTACATGTTAACCTAAATAACATCTTTTATGAAAAGTAACCTTATTTCCACAAACAAAAAAAAATTATGACAATGGCATTATTTACACTTTTAGTATATGTGCTGCCGAAGCGAGCACGCATTATTTACACTTTTAAAATCCTCTTCCCGTCTGCCTCAGTGAGAGGCAGCAGCTGGGCTCCCGTGTCTGCTCCTCCGTCCGGCCCGCTGCAGCGTGCTGTACCAGACTCAGTCTGTGGGCTCAGTCTGACCTCGCTCATGCAAGGGGTTGGGGAAGAGAACACTGTGCCAGCTTCCAGGTAGTCGTAGGTATTTTTCTTTAATATGAACCCAAAGCCTAACATGTAGCTGCATCATCAAATCAGAAAACATGTTAACAAACTATTGTACTTTACTGTATCAGAACCTATAAGTCTGTTCTGCATTTTGAGTGCATCTGTGGCCGTATATAATTCTGTAACATCATGCATTGTCATTTGGAAAATATTGGGTTATTGAGTTCAGGGATTTTCCAAATGGTGATACATTTTATTGTACAGCATTAAAAATCATATTCATTATTATCACTGCAGAGTTATTAAAAAAGTCTTTAAATACTGGGCAGTTTTTCAGCTTATGGAGATAGACACAAATTACATAAAATTCTAAAATTTTGCTTGGAAACTTGGGTTTTATCATTGGCATCAAATGCTTCCAGTTGTCTCCTTCAGAGTGACAGTCTCATTTTGTTTATTTTTGAGAAAATGTCAGCCAAGTACTCAAGTCTGAATAACTGTAGTTATTCACCAAAGGGTTAATTAACCAGGGACGCAAAACTAGGAAGTGACTAGAGAGCAGGTCTTTCTGATTGTGTTATGTTGTATCCCCATGTCTGAATTATTTGGGACTTGCCAAAACATGTTCTTACAATAGTGTATTGTGATATTTTTCCTAGAGAGCATGAATGGTTTAAACAAGATTTGCCCAGTTACTTATTTCCTGAAGACCCCTCCTATGATGCTAATGTCATTGATGACGAGGCTGTGAAAGAAGTGTGCGAAAAATTTGAGTGTACAGAATCAGAAGTAATGAACAGTTTGTATAGTGGTGACCCTCAAGACCAGCTTGCAGTGGCTTATCATCTTATCATTGACAATCGAAGAATAATGAACCAAGCCAGTGAGTTCTACCTCGCGTCTAGTCCCCCCACTGGTTCTTTCATGGAGGATAGTGCCCTGCCGGTTCCCCCAGGCCTGAAACCTCATCCAGAACGAATGCCGCCTCTCATAGCAGACAGCCCTAAAGCAAGGTGTCCGTTGGATGCACTGAATACAACCAAACCCAAGTCTTTAGCTGTAAAGAAAGCCAAGTGGCATCTTGGAATCCGAAGTCAAAGCAAACCATATGACATAATGGCTGAAGTTTACCGAGCTATGAAGCAGCTGGATTTTGAATGGAAGGTAGGAAATTCTGTATTAAGATCATTTGTAGAAGCCTTTTTTTTTTGTTCTATAAGCCTCTGTGAGCTGCTGAGTACTAAGGTCTAAAAGTTGTTTTTGATTTAGATACAAATTTAGTGTTCTTGGTGATCCTGCCTATAAGCACATCCTTTGCAATAATATGCCATTTGCATTCAAATCAGAACAAACAAACTTGTTCAAGGAAGAAGAGTGTTGCTGTTGGGGACCCACATATTTTTGAATTACGAAATAGGATTTTTGCCAAAGAAACAAAAAGTAATCAACTCAGTCACCTGAGAAAAGAGTCTACCTGTTTCATCATTCATTATAGCAATAAAAAGTGAAGCATCTTTAAAGATAGTATGTTTTTACTTTTCCCTTTTTCATTTTAAGCAGTGTTTTTCTTTTTGCCAGTAGTAGTTGCAGTTAGTGGTCAATACAAATTATACCATCAGTATATATTTATTCAGTCAACAAATACTTTTCTCTAAGTTGAGAAAGCCTCCCCTTTTTTTTGGCTGGTGCTTTTAATCCTTAAGTATGGTATATTTTTCTTATTCTCAGCCCACATGCTACTTTTTAAAAAAAATAAGTGCGCAAATTAATTTCAGTTGTATTTATTTTGTGGTAGAGGGGAGCACTTGTTTCGTTTCAGCATCCCTTGAGCTTGTTCCTTTCTTGAGAACTGAATGCATTTTTAGGTGGAAGAAAAGCACTCAGACATGTTCACGTGACGTGTTTGAAATAAATCAGTCATTTTCATTGCATTTTTTATACAGGAAATGCATACATAAAACATTTTCTTAAACCCATTTTTTTTATTTTATTGATTTTTGGAGGGAGGGGGGAGAGAGATTGTACTGATTGATTGGATGTTCCACTTATTTATGCATTCATTGGTTGATTCTTGTACATGCCCTGATTGGAGATCAAACCTGCAATCTTGGTGTATCAGCATGATGCTCTACCAACTGAGCCACCTAGCTAGGGCCTGCCTAAACCCTTTTAATACTCAGATTTTTCTGAAGCAGTTATTATTTATTAAAAAGATGTTAATATCTTTAAAACTCCTTACTGAAAAGTTTTTGTAGCTAATTTGGTAGATGGTTTTGCAAACCCAGAATCTTCTTTTTCTGAGCTGCAGTTTTCTTATCTTCAAAAGGCAGGTAATATCTTTCTCATAGTAATTCTTGTGATACTTAAATTTTGTGACAGTACCCATTATGGTGCCTGGTGCAGACCTGTAACATGTTAGTTACCCATTATTTCTTCTACTCTGTATTTATGGGTAAAATTATTCAAGTTGAATCTGTGCAACCAAAATTACTATTTATGTTTTAGAGTGAAGCATATCTAGAATGAAGGCTAGACTCTGTATAATCTCTGAGTTCCCTTTAATTTTAACTGCTGTACACAAACAGTATTGTTAGTAGGGATTTAAAAGACTGAATTACACCCTTGCCAGTGTTGCTTGGTTGCAACATCATCTCATAACCGAAAGGTTGCGGGTTCAATTCCTGGTCAGGGCACATGCCTGGGTTGTAGGTCTGATCCCTGGTCTGAGCACATACAAGAGACAACCAGTCGATGCTTCTCTCTCACATCGATGTTTCTGTTTCTCCCGTCCTCTCTCTCTAAAGCTGATGAAACAACGTCCTCATGTGAGGGTTAAAAAAACAAAACTAAATTACCATGTAGTATAAAAAAAAGAATAATTCAGGAATTTTTTTCCTTGTTCTACCTCTATCAATGATTTGTTTTGATAGTCTTTGAAATAATAATAGGGAGATATTTTATAGTTTGTTATTTTTAACAATTTTCCTTAACGAAGATTTCTTATTTTAGGTAGTGAATGCATACCATCTTCGTGTAAGGAGAAAAAACCCAGTGACTGGCAATTATGTGAAAATGAGCTTACAGCTCTACCTGGTTGACAACAGAAGCTATCTCTTGGACTTCAAAAGCATTGATGGTAAGGAAGCTATGCAGGCATGAACTCAGAGAAGGTAAAACGTGGCAGTAGTTGACAAGATGTTAAAATCGTCTCAAAAGCATGGTGGGTAGGTCTTTGATACTGGTTTTTAAGTAATCTGGATTCAGTCAAAAATGTAAGTGAAATGAAAAGGACCAAAGACATCTGTAATGTCTCTTAGTCCAGCATCTCTCTGAAAGAAGTGCTTCCTTGCCCTAAGGAAAGCCATTCAAAGTGTTGGCTGTGGAGCAAACACGAGGAAGCAGTTTTTGCCTAAAACTGGCTGGTGTTGTCAGATTCTTTGTCACATTTCCTCATTCATATTTTATTGCTGTTAGCAGTATAATATCTAACCTTCCCCTTCATCAGCTTCTCTCATCCTGCTTGGGATTTAGGTCAGAGTGTGCTGCCTGTGGCCGTCCAGGAGCCGAGGAGTCAGGGAAGGAGGTCCCGTCCAGATATGCAGTGTGTGCCAAGACTCAAACCTGGGCGAACCAGGTGTGCTCACCTTGTTCATAGGCCAAAGTAGGATTAAAATAGAAGGTCAGGTGCTTAATGGAACGAGAAAAAAATTGAGTTCAGACACAGGGACATTGATTTAAACAGCTTTTAAATTATTTTAAATTCTTCTTTTTGTTGTCATCACCCAAAAATACGTTCACTGAATTTTAGAGAGAGAGGAAGGGAGGGAGGGAAAAAGTGATAGAAGGGAGAGAGACAGAGAAACATGGACATCCATGTGAGAGAGAAGCATCAGTCGGTTGCCTCCTGTATGCACCCTGACTGGGGATCAAACCTGCAACCTAGGTATGTGTCCTGACTGGGAATTGAACCGACAGCCTTTTGGTGTTCAGGACAATGCTCCAATCAACTGAACCACCAGGCCAAAGGCTAGATTTTATTCTTGAACTAATATTATCTATAGCAGTGTTTATGTGGTGCCAGACCACCTTCATCAAAATTACCCAGAGTTCTTACTGAAATGCAGGTCTTGGGAACTGCTCCCAGACTTAACTCAGAATCTCTGTGATGGGAAAGTGGGAATCTGCATTTTCAAAAAAAATTTCCCTCCCTCTCCCCCCCTGCCCAGGTAATTTCAATGTGCACTGAAGGTTCAGAATCACTGTGTGATGGTAACTTTTATTTTGTTGATAAGCTGAAAGAAAATAAGCCTTCAAGGATGGGCATTCTTCATATACAAGGATATCAATTTGATTTCAAGGTTAATGCTGAATCATATGTTGACATTTATTGCTAAGTCACCTTTGCTAGATGTACTTAATATTGTGAATGCATCATTTACATAGGAAGGGCTTAGGCAAATGCACCTTTCTGATAAACTGCTCTTCTTTGGCCCATTCCAGATGAGGTGGTGGAACAGAGGTCGGGGTCCTCGACCCCTCAGCGCTCCTGCTCTGCTGCCGGCTTACACAGACCAAGGTCAAGTTTCGACTCCGCGACCCCTGAGGCCCACTCACTCTCTGGCTCCCTCACTGGCTCCTTGGCCGGAAGTACATTGTCTTCGGTCGTGCCTCGCCTGGGCAGTCACACCATGGATTTTTTTGAAATGTGTGCCAGTCTGATCACTACTTTAGCCCGTTGATGATCTTTCCCTAGTTTATATCTTTCTGTTACTGCACTGTGAAAATCACATATATTCTTTAAATTATTTTACCTGTGCGTATCACATACTCTAAAATGCTAATCGATAGGCAAGAATATTGCCAGGGGACACTTAATGCCATTGAAATTACGGAAAACAGAAAAGTCTGACATTTTATTTACTTGTAGAAATCTGTAATTCTGTTTTGTCTGTGATAAATTCCCATAGGTGATGTCTTTAATACGTAAACATTGATGAAGATTGTTAATTAAAATTGCGAGTTCACTGCACATGATTAATACACCTTCACTGGTGAACTAGCTCAGTCAAAGGGTATTTTGGCAGAATCCTCTTGCTTTACTCTTTGGTGTAGGTAAATCCAGTGTACAAATTCCTGAAAATTTCAGCAATCTTTAAGCTATGCTTTTGCACCCAATTCTTTTGCATAAGAATATTAAAAAAAAGCATTAGTAAGATAGTTTTTAAATGTTAAAATCTTAAAAGCCTGCCCCCCAAATTTTAGAAGCCAAGTTCTAGCAATTTCTGCCTAGTGTTGAACAGAAAGGCTGTGGTCCTGAAACAGGTAACCATGATTTCCTGGTTCCTTAAAAATGACTGTAACCAAGTAGAGGTTTTATCTTGAGATTTCCATGAAAAATATACCAGTTTTAAGAGCCTTCAAGGTTCTACTCAGTATTGGAGTATCTGGAATTGCAACAACTTTTGTCATAAACTTCCATCATTTTAAAACCTGCCTTCAAAATCTGCCTTTCTCAAATTCTTTTTGGCTCTATTTATTTTTATACTTTGCCGAGCATTATAAAATCGACAGTTACATGAAACAAAGCAAAATATCAGCAGTACCTTAAGAGAGAACTCTGTCTGTCACTGTGTGTAGTGGCAGCGTGTGTGTGTCTGTGTGTGTGTGTGTGTGCCCGTGTGAGGTGTTGCACCCCGCATGTTCATTCTTTGTCCGAAGTTGAAGTGTGTCCTTGTAGCCATCCCCTTCCTCACTTTCCCTGGTCACCATTTTCTTTGTTTATTGTTTGATCCTTAGTGGCTGATTGATTTAGCTTTTAAATCTCTGGTTCCTTTTCTTTGTTTTATGTCTTTATTGCTAGCCATCTAATTTGAAAACACTGTTTTGGCCTTAAGGGCTTTTTATGTAATTCCAAAGCTTGATAGGCTATGACCTTCACTGTTGAACTTTTTAGGGCAGGGAAGCCTTAAATATTAAAAAACAAAAAAACTCTCTTGTATAAATATGTGTGTCGTTTACATATATACATATATGTATTCACACACCATTGCTTTTGATGGAAAACCAAACAGTTTCTTTGATGTTTTGTTTTGTGCAGGTTGTGTTATTTTGTAATCTTTAAAGAAAAACAACCTGTATACAGCAAGGTAGATAATAGCTTATAAATTATATTTTGTTTTAGTAGAAGTATTTAATTTTTAAATTATATATAATTTATCTAATTTGTATTTATTCATTTGTTTTCTTTAGTATGTTGTAATTAACAATCTCATTCACCTGACTTACCCTAGAAAAGATTAAGCTCTTGAAAACAAAAAGTGACTAATCCTTGACAGGTTTTTCTTTGCCAAAAAATGATGTTTTCTACCAGAAGCAAATGAGAATGAACATTAGACCAAATCTCCCGTGTTTATGGAAGACAAATACGTCTACCTTTAAATACTTTTGAGTCGAGAGTTTGCAGTGTTACATTGTATTGTTTTGTAAAACTTTTAAACAATCTTGACTTCTTAATATTAAAAGGAATCGTTGGGAAAGAGGGTGGGGTTGCAGTTCAGAAGTTTAAGTTTAAACCTTTGAAAGGTTGCCACCTAGTGGCACGAAAGGGTGCTTTTTTGTGATTATTTTTATGGGGATAAGCAGTAGTCCTATTGTGTTAGTCTGATGTGCATTACAGATACCACATAATCCTCACCTCTCCAAATGTGTGAATATTCACCTCTTTTGGGAAGAGCTAGGCCACCTCATCACATTTGCTTGACTATGAATGGGACAACCTTAGCAATAAGGAACTAGTCTGATCCTTATCCTCAGTGATAAAATTCCTAGTAATTTTGAAGGTAGAGAAACAGCAGGATGGAATCCAGTGGTATTTTAGCTTTATTAGTCTTAATAAATCATATATTAGAAACTTATTCATATCAAAATTACTTTATGTGGATGATTGTCATTTTTTGAGAGTTAAAATATTATTACTATTTTCTCATTCTTGCCCAATTTCATGAATATCTACAGTTTGGTAGTTACGTGTTGAATTTTAGGAGAACCAAGGGTCACAGTTTTGGTTTTTGTGTAAGTTTTTAAAGCACAGCTATTTTGTGAATCTAGAATTGTTTTGTGGAGAGAAGATTACAGGAGGCTTAGTCCAGTGTAAGTGGAGCTAGGATATTGTCCAAGGAGGCTTTTTGTTGCTAAGGAACAAAGGGGGAAAGAGTGAGTACTAAATTCCCACATTTCAGGTTTATCACCTGATTTACTGTGGATGTGGTACGTGGTGGGTAGATCTGGGGTCGGAACAATTTTTTCTAGTTAAAATTCTGGAAGAGAGCTTCTATTATTAAGTTACAGATAAAACCTTAGCTATATCATGGAAATGGACGCCACGGGATTCTAGAACAGCATTTCCCAAATTGTGTCCTATGAGATGCTCTGCAGAAGATGACTCCCCTTGAGCAGATTTGGAAAATGTTGCATGTTACTCTCCCTCTTGAGATGACAGTGGGTATGAGCATTAAAGACTTTGATAATTCCTCTGTGGAAAAAAAGACAACCATTTAGCTTTATTTAACTCTGCTTGGCCAGAATTGATGTAACCATGTTTTTAAACTTACTATCTGTGGGAAAATGCAAATTTAGAAAATACTAGTTTAGGAAAATTACTGTTTCAGGTTGTCATAATTATCATAGTTAAGAATCAAGTTAGGATTTCCTTTACCCTTTTCAGTTGTTAGAAAATCTGGTTCAAAATCAGAATAATTTCATTTTAACATGTGGACAAACATAGTCATCTTGAGCTGGACTTAAATAGAATTGTGTATGTCTGCAACCCGTTTCATAGCACCTTCATTTTCTTAATCGGGTTGTGTATTGTTTGGGAGCAAAATCTGTTATTTTGTGTGTGTGTGTGCTGGGTAACTGGGAAATCCTGAGCCAGATTACTTGTGAGAAAGTAATGAAAGACTAGTGACTAAAGCTCATGGCTTTATGGGTAGTGAGTCAGTTATCACTGATTGTGGCTTTCAAAAAGTGTCATCAGTGAATATTTTCTAAATACTTTTAAATAGGGCACCATATTGCAACTCATTCCTGTTATCCTTTAGTGTAAGAACAAACAGCATCTCAAATTGGAGGCAGGTAGAGGTAAACTTATTACAAGTGGGGTTTTGGTTTTGATCAACAAGTTTTCAAGAGATACTTTTGTAACCTTTAGTGTTTGCATTTCTTGATACTAGTCATCTGTAAAGAGAATCCAGGCACCTAAATTAATCAGAAATGATCATATTTCTGTGTCAGAGAATTGGCTATATGTAGTACAGAAAATTTTCTGTTTGCGAATAGGTTTTCAATGACAGTTACATAATTCTGGGCTTGATTTCTCGTACTCCCTGGTCAGTTTATACTCAGGGAATAGAAATTGATTTTTAGTGTTACATGAGACATAAATGAGAAAATAATCATAGACAACAGTTATAAGTTATTTTTTGACTGAATATGTATTCTGTTAATGTGCAGCATACTGAGTTAGTACAAGCACTGCACCTTGCGTTTATAAAACACGGAAGCTTGGATGTGTCTACCACCGACACTTCCTCTTTGTTCGCTGGTTAATGATTTAATGCTGTTAGTGGTTGCGAAATCTCATTATCTAAATGCTAGGCATGTTCACAGTTTTGTTTTCAAAGGTGCTCACCTTTTCAGTCTGGCATTTCTGTTCCTACTGTCACTCTGTGACTTTTTAGATAAGGAATGTAGTTTATTTTCATTACAGTTTTCAGAGGCCCTACTTTATTAGAAATTCTGGACAAGGGATATGTGCAATCTGTTGGTAAGTCCCATCCTGAGTTGGGGTTCATTTTTGTAACCTCTAAAGTGAGAGGGATAGATTAAAAGACTCTGAGGTATCTGAGCTTTAAAGTCCTTTCTTTTCATGATTTGTGTTAATGTCCAGTTTTTGTATTTTTAGAGTGTTTATACTAGTGAGAATATTCTATATATGTTTGGCGAGGCATTTTGAAGGTGTATACTTGAATTTTTTTCTAAATACAACCACCCTCTGGAATACAAATGGCAGAAATGCAGAAAACCAAACATGTTAAAACATCATGTGTACTTGACGTAAAACACAACACGATTAATTTGAAGTGATGGAAGCGTTCCATACATTTTTATAATGATTTAGATCCAGACCCTCCATATCTATTAACTTAGTTAACACATTGCCGTAACCTTGTAAAGTAACCACTCTCTAGATAAGGAAGCAGGACCAGAAAGCTCTTCGTGAAGATTTCATGCCATAGAAGTACTCAGCGATGACCACTGCTTTCTGTGCACTCCCCTCCTCTGGGGAGAACAGCCCAGTCCCCGAAATGCCCGAGGAGTCGAATAAGAACAGTATACGCAAGTGTATTGCTTCCAAGTCTTGGATGACATGATGTAGTCTTAACTGAGTGTTTCTTCATCTATTTGAACCAGTTGATTCAGTTGATTGTACTACCTAGATGTAATTATCTAAAGTATTTGAGATTTATTTAGCATATTGATTTTTACAAGTACTTCTAAGTTACTGAGGGTGCTTAAAAATACTGAAGAAACTTTTTGGGGCATGCTTCTTCCTTTAATTTACATGGTTCTGTAGTATAGTCTTTTTCAAAAGTAAAACTAGCTCCAGCCCCTATCCTAAATTATCATAGTTTTTGACTATTACATGAATTAGGCTTATCTAAATTTCATATGCAGATTGATAATTTTTTATTTTGTATGTGTATTAGATGATAAAACACTATTTTCATAGAATATATTTCTATTCATGAACTACCTAATTATTTATTATCTGTTGGATAGAGATTCTCCCAAACCTTATAAGACTTTGAAATGTAATTTTTGTTTGATGAGCTTTAAAAACTGTATAAATCTTATTTAAACAAGTTTCTGGCCTCCTTACTAGCCTTTCCCACATATAATTATGATGCATTTGATGGTACTGAACGCAGTCCAGACTGGATTGGGTTTAATTAAACTTTCTCAGCCATAACCTGATAAGAATCAGGCTGGTCTAGAAGTCATCAGACTGTGGGCCTGTATTAACTTTGTGAGCCAGTGGTAATGTTTACTGCCAGACTTGCACGGCCATGCCACTTTGCAGCTGTGACTGTGTGTGTGACTTTTGGTAACTATGGTTTATATCTAAAGCAGTTTAGATTTTATGAAATTAACTCATGATTATTGGGACAAGCAGGGTAGGTAAATTTCAGTTACATTTAAAGTGCAATTAAGGAAATTTTAGAATAGAGTGCTCTTTACAAGGAAAAATAAATGTATTTCTAGCATATCCTAGCATGAAAACTTTTTTGAGCATTCATAGAATTTTGACAAAGTTCATACAGTGTTTTGTTTGTTTGTTTATTCAAGGTTTGTTACTTTGCATTAATTTAAAATTTCAAGGAGAAATAGGAACATTCTGTTGCCAAGGAGAATTGCATAGTTAATTTTTGCTGCTAATTTATGCATGCGGTTTTCACAGCTAATAGTCCTTTTAAGTAAGTTTTGTTACCAAGAAAGGCCATTTTTCTAGACAGATAACATTTTTCTAAAATGAAAAAGAAACAGATCCACTGATCTAAAAACCACCTTAATAGTGCCTTCTGTTTTAAATTATAGGGACAGTAATAATTAGTCACAGACTTGTTCAGACTATTTTCTTCTGAGTCCTCTCCGCTTCCCCACACCTGCCCTCTGTGACCGGCCGCGGTGTCGCTCGCACCTGTTCTCAGGTTCCTCTGGCCAGACGCACCCTGGCGCCCTCGGCAGTGAGCCACTAGATGTATTTTTCTATTTCTCTTGTGTTGCTTTACTTTTTAAGTCACCTTAATAAAAGTTTGGCTCACTCCCCATGTTTTTAAAATGAATGCAGATGAATAGCAATCTTTGTATTTCAACCCTTTAAAAAGTTTGTAAAGGAAAGAAGTAATGCAGAGCAAAGAGCATAATCTAACTTGGAATCTGGTCTGGGTTTGGCTGCTGTGTCAGCTGCAGGGCACGCAACCTCCTCATTCAGTTTTCTCACCTACAAAACGTGGATGATAACCTACCTCACAGATGTGTGTGAGAGACTTTCTAAAAGCCCTCGTTTGAATACAGGGTTTGTCATACTCACATTTAATGTAAATCCTCCCTTTTCAAAAGAGATCTTTGATATTGATAGGATGAGTATCTTGATTTTAGGTAAGTCTTATGTGGTAAGAATATAGTAATAAAAATGTTTAAGACCACAGTTTTAAAAATTATGGTTTTCTTATTTTAAGTGACTTTTAAAATTTCTTGCAAACATTGAATATTCAATTATCAAATTTGTCTTTTCTTGCAACAGATACTTAGAACTTCTTAAATTGTTGGCTGAAATCGCCTTACTGTACCAAAATACAGCTTTCTCTCAAGACTGTTCACAAATCTGTGGTTGTACAATGTTTTGAGTGTTCAGTGTGAAATTGTTAAAGACCTGTAAACTCTAAGTATACTAAACTTAATATTGTTTTAGAAAGAATGCTTGTATTCTTTATCATGTATACTTAAATATTATACAGTGAATTTTGAGTGCAACAAATAAAACTTAATATTGCCAGCCATTAGGTTATGTCCATGACAATCATAAAAAATGTAAGATTGGATATTAATTATTCACTTTTTTTCCCAAGAACATCCAGCATTCATTTTTTACTTAGCCCGTCCTTGAAGAAGAAAGAAAAATTCCATAGGCTGATACATTAAACTATTGAAGCATTTGATTGCATATTTATTTTTAAAAATTTTTGGTTGTTGAACTTGGGATCACTTTTTGTAATTTGTTTCAGGAAGAAAAAAAAAGAGCAGACTCCCAGTGTTTTTGTATTTTAATAACTGTAGATTCAAATTTCAGTTTTGTTTGCTATGAATTTTCCTGTGTTTAACGACCAGTGGGAAATGTGTGTCTTCCAGTAACTGTGTGGTAATCTTGAATTACACAGCATTTCATAGTTACACATTCACCCTAGTTCATATCCGCAGTGTACAAACTCATAGGTTACAAACACACAAGAGAAAGGAAGCATATCCGATTGCATATCACCTTTTTTCACAAAATCAAATTAAACTCTCTGGCTAATGTGAAAGTTGTTTTTGTTTCTGTTCAATTATTAAGCTAATTATTCTGCATGTCAGTTAATAGTTACAGAGGAAGCTGTTAGGGGAAAAGATTGCTCATGACTCCTTGGAGATTTCCTACCATCTTCATCTTCTTTGTTACATGTGGTTTCTGACTTAGCCACTACATTAGTTTTCTGTTGCTGCCATAACTAATTTCTACAAACTTAGTGACTTAACACATTTTTTTTTTACTATTGAGGTAAACTGGTTAATAATGAAACTTTCAGATGTACATTATAATTGTTTCTCTATACACTGACGATAGTGTGCTCATCACCAAAAGTCTGGCGCCCAGCTGTTGCCCTGTATTGGACACCCTTTCTGTGATGTGACGTTGAACATCTTTTCATGTGCCCTCACCCCACCCCACTTTCCCCAGTGACCACCAATTTGTCTCTATCTATGAGTTTGTTTGTTTTGTTGGTTTATCTTTTGTTTTATATATTCTTTATTTTATATCTCATGACCAAAATCATACAGTTTTTGTCCTTTTCTGTCTAATTTCATTTAGCACAGTACCCTCAAGATCCATCCATATCGTTGCAAATGGCAATATTCTATTTTATGGCTGAGTGGTCTTCTCTAGAGTATGTGTATTTGTCCATTCATCTGTCGATGGACACTTAGGGTGTTTGCGTGCCTTGGTTATTGTAAGTAATTGCTGTGGTGAACATAGGGGTACTTATATGTTTTCTAATTGGTGTCTTCATAATCTTTGGATAAATACCCAGAAGACAAGTTGATGGATCCTATGGTAGTTTTCTTAATTTTTTGAGGAATCTCCGTGTTTTTTGTGTAGTGGTTGCACCATCTGCATTCCTACCAGCAGTACACAGGGCTCCATTTCTCCACATCCTCTCCGACAGTTATTTTTTGACTTTTTGATGATAGCCATTCTAACAGGTGGGAAGTGATATCTCATTGTGGTTTTGAGTTGCATTTCCCTAAAGGTTAGTGCTGTTGAACATCTTTTCATGTGCCCATTGGTCATTGTTATGTTTTCCTTGGAAAAACGTCAATTCAAATTCTCTGCTCATTTTTTAATTGGATTGTTCCTTTTGTGCTGTTGTTGAGTTGTATGGCTTCTTTATATATTTTGAGTATCAACCCCATGTTGGAAATATTTGCAAATACTTTCTCCCATTCAAGTGATTGCGTTTTTGTTTTGCTGATGGTTTCCCTTGCTGTGCAGAAGGCTTTTAGTTTGATGTAGTTCTGTTTATTTATCCCTGTTTGTTTACTGTTGTTTTTATTCCTCTTGCCTTGGGAGTCAGATTCACAAAAACACCACTAAGGCCAATGTCTCGAGCTTACTGCCTGTGCCTTATTTTATGTACTGTATTGTTTCAGGTCTTACATTCAAGTGTTTAATGAATTTTGAGTTAATTTTTGTGTCTGGTGTAAGATAGTGGTCTAATTTCATTTTTTGCATTTGACTGCCCAGTTTTCCCAAACCATTTATTGTAGAGTCTTTTCCTTCTCTTTCATCTATTTTTGCTTCCTTTGCCATAAATTAGTTGTCCATAGATGTGTGGGTTTTTATCAGAGCTCACAGTACTATTCCATTGGTTCGTATATCTGGTTTTCTGCTAATACCATGCTGTTTGATCAATATAGCTTTGTAGTATAGTTTGAAATTGGGGCCTGTGATACCTCCAGATTTGCTCATTTTTCTTAGGACTGCTTTGTCTACTTGGGGTCTTTTGTGGTTCTATACAAATTTTAGGAATTTTTTGTTCTATTTCTTTGAAAAATGCCACTGAAAGTTTGAGAGGGACTGCAGTGAATTGCAGTAGATTGCTTCAGTTTTAACAGTTTTAATTCTTGTAATCCATGAACATGGAATATCTTTTCTTTGTATCTTTAGTTTCTTTCAACAACATGTTGTACTTTTCAGTGTACAGGTCTTTCACCTCCTTTGTTAAGTTTTTTCCTGGGTATTTTATTCTTTTTCCTGTGACTGTAAATGGGATTGCTTTGCTTATTTCCCTTTCGGATAGTTCATGTTACTGTATAGAAATGCAGCAGATCCGATATAGGTATGGCTACCCCTGCTTTCTTCTAGATTCCATTTTCATGAGATTCCATCTTCCACCCCTTCACTTTGAGTCTGTGTGTCTTTGGAGCTGAGATGGGTCTCCTCTGAGAAGGATCATGTAGTCCGGTCTTGCTTTTTACTCCATCTATTCTGTGCCTTTTGATTGATGAGTTCAGCCCATTTACATTCAGGGTGATTATTGATACATGTGGACTTACTGCTGCCATTTTATCTTTTGATTTCTGATTGTTCTGTATGTCCATTGTTTCCCCTTGTGTTTCTGTCTGATATTTTAGTTTGGTGGTCTTCTATGATGTTTTTCTCCATTTCCTCTTTTTTATGTTCATATCTGAGCTCTAAGTTTTTGTTTTGTGTTTACCATAAGGCTTGCATAAAATGTCTCACAGATAAAATAGTCCTTTTTATTCCGATAGCATCTTATCTTCAATTGTGTAAGCAAGGTCATTCTTTCTGTCTCCTTTTTTATGTTTTTGTTGTCACCGATTATCCCTTTATTTGTGTTCATTACCCAACTGAAATCACTAAAATTTTTTTATAGTTCACTGTATTTAATAGCAAACTTACAGGAACAGCACAGAAGACAGACAGCATTAAAATCACGTACTTGCACGTAGGACAACTCAGAAAATGACAGTGAATGGATGGAATCTTCTGTATGATAAAAACGAAGTAGTTAAAGTTTTTAATGCTTTTTTCCCTTTGTTATATTTAAGTGTTTAACATTCTATACTGAAATAAAGTTACAATTTACTGCTTCTGTTAGACACCTTACTCAAAATTGTATTTTTCTTTGAGGTTGAACTCCTTTCAGCATTTCTCGACATGTGGGTCTTGTGGTGGTGAATTCCCTCAGCTTTTGTTTGTCTGGGAAGCCCTAGTTTCCCCTTTTTGTCTGAAAGGTGACTGTTGGAGAGCGTGTACCTGGTTGGTGATTTTCTCTCTTGTATTCCTCCCCCTTCTGGCCTGTAGGGTTTCTGGTGAGAGATCTGGATAATTTGGTGGTGTTTCTTTTGTAGGTTACTGTTCCCACCCCACCACCCCGCCTCCCAGCAGCCTTGAATATTCTTTATCATTAACTTTGGGGTTTTAATATAATGTGTCTTGGAGAAGGTCTCTTTGCACTGAGGTCATTAGGTGTTCTGTTAGTTCCTTGTGCTTATATACCCTGTTCCCACCTCCCTCTCTTCTGCCTCTGGGATGCCCATTATCCTCATATAGCCCTTTCTGACGGAGTTAGATTGTTCTCATAGAGTTCTTTCATTTTTAAAAATCTTAGTTTTCTCTCCTCTTCAATCTGAATCACTTCCAGATTTCTGTCTTTGAGCTCACTATCTTTTCTTTATGATTTGTCTGCTGTATTTCCAGTACTTTCTCATGTATTCTTCATCTCATTTATTGAGTTTCTCAGCTCCAGAATTTTTTTTTTTTAGAGTTTCAGTCTCTTTGGTAAAGTACTCCTGTTCATTAATTTTATTATTTTTTTAACTTTATTTTTACTGTTGACACTATTACAGATATCCCCATTCCCTCCCCCCTCCCTGTTTGCCCACCTCCACCCAGCCTCTGCCCCCTTCTCTCTCGCCATCACCACCCTGTTGTCTGTGTCTATGGGTCATGCATATATGTTCTTTGGCTAATTCCTTCACCTTTTTCATCCAGTCCCCTCACCCCCTACCCTGCTCTGACAGCTGTCAGTCTGTTCCATGGGTCCATGCCTCTGTTTCTATTTTGTTTATCAATTTATTTTGTTCATTAGATTCCACATATAAGTGAGATCATATGCTATTTGTCTTTCTCTGACTGGATTATTTCACTTACCATAATGCTCTCCAGGTCCATCCATGCTATTGCAAATGGTAAGATTTCCTTCTTTTTTACAGCTGTGTTGTATTTTATTGTGTAAATGTACCATGGCTTTTCTGTCCACTCATCTACTGATGGGAACTTGGGCTGCTTCCAGATCTTGGCTATTGTAAATAACGCTGCAATGAACATAGGGATGCATATATTCTTTTGAATTAGTGTTTTGGGATTTTTAGGATATATTCCCAGAAGTGGAATTGCTGAGTTCCCTTTTTCTGAGGTTTTTGTATCCAGTTGAGTTTCTTTATGACTGCTATTTTGAATTCTCTATCACTTAGATCACAGTCTTCCATTACTTTGAATTTTGTTTCTAGGGAATTGTAATTTTCTTTTTGCAATACAATGCTACTTGGGTTATTCATGGTATTTCATGTGTTGTTCCTGTTCTGGAGCATTTAAAGTAGTGAACATGCTTCCTGTTTGGGTACTACGTTGATTTTAACAGTTCAGCAGGTTGATAATTAGAGGTCTTTTGTTTTCCAGTAGAAGATGCTACAACACAGGTTTTGCTTTCTCTTACGGGCACACTACTTGTGTCTTCCTCATCTCTGGTGCCCCATGCTGTTGGTGTCTTTGTGGTGGGGGCGTGGGCAGGAGAGCATCACTGTGCTTGTGGAAGTCGCTGCCTGGGTGATGAGGGTTGTGGGTGCCCCTGTGTCTGGGTTGCCTGGTCTTGGGTCACCACCACCATGGCAGGGAGAGGTGGCAGGTTTGGGGATGACCAGGTTTGTGAGTCTGTCATACTGTTACCTGGTTTCCTTTGACAGCTGGTGCTGTGATTAGGAGGCTGGAGACCTGTTTCCACTGCTGCCACAGGCTCTTCTGGTAGAAGCACCACAGTCCATGGGAGGGAGCCAGGTTCTCAGGTGCTGATGCTGGCTCATACCTTCTGCCAGGCTGTGGTGCAGGGGCCACACCCCGACTCCTTCACTACAGCATTGGCTGGGGATGCAGGCTCCACCCTGGCATTTAGAGAGCCCCCACCTTCTGCCTTTGCAATGCATACCAATACACCCACTTTCAGATGTGCTGAAGTGTGACTCTTTCAGGCATCCCAGGGTGCTGAGCAGAGGAACCTTTATTGGGTTATAAATGTCCTAATTGTTGATTTAAGGGGATATACCAAGGGGGTTGTTTCATTCTGCCATGATGCATATTTCACTCCCAAAACACAGCTTTATCTCATACTTCTATAACTCAGAAATTCAGCGGCCTTAGCTGGTGTTTCTGCTTCCAGTCACACAAGGCTGCAAACAAAAGTGTCTGTAGGGCTCAGG
Organism: Tonatia bakeri; assembly: GCA_004024845.1. NCBI lineage: Eukaryota > Metazoa > Chordata > Mammalia > Chiroptera > Phyllostomidae > Tonatia > Tonatia bakeri. Next base: position 249,054 of record PVIA01001179.1, on the reverse strand, counting down.
TCTGGGGGAGAATCTTTCAAGTCTCATTCAGGCTGCTGGCAGAGTTTCACGGTGCTGTGGGACTGAGGTCTGCTTCCTTTCTAGCTCCTGACTAGGGGTCATACGCAGCTTTGAGAGGCCATTGCCATTATCTGGACCATGGCTCCCTTCACCGTCAAAGCCAGCAACAGGATGCTTGTGGTTCAAATATCTCCTGACTCTTCTTCCACGGCATAACTGACTGGCTGACTTCTGATTTTAAGACCTATGCAGTCAAACAGGCCTTGCCTGGATAATCTCCCTATTTTAGGGTCAGCTGGTTAGCACCTTAATTTTATCTATAAAGTCACAAAACATATTTACAGGTATAGTGCCAGGGCATGGAGATCATGGAGGCCAAAGTTCTGCTGACCACAGCCACAGAACAGGAAGAGAAAAGCCTAGAAGGTCTCAGGTAACAACAGACTTACACTGATGGCTACTGAAAACAGAGAACAAGCAATGCAGGTGCGACCCTACGTGCTACTGATGATGGCGACCATCCGTGTTTATACACCTGAAAGCAGCTTTTTGAAAAACATTGTGCTGTAGTTCTTGTTCACAACACATTGAAGCCCAGATACATAAAGCAGCATTTTAATTTGCTGTTCCAAACAGAAGAAGGAATTTGTATGTATTAGTGAAAATGCTTTTCCTTTATTTCCCAAATTCCACAGGTGGTAGGTGCTTGTGATAGGAAATTTGAAAAGTACAGTAAGTTTGAAGAAGCTGAAAAGTAAATCATCCTAACCCTGCTACCCAGAAACATCCCTTCTAAGGAATTTGTCAGTACATATTTTTCCCGTCTTCCTATTCTTCTCCTAGAATATGTTTTAAAAGTTCTCAAGGTGAGCAGGAGAGGGCCTGGTCAGCAGAACGCTGTGTCACCTGGGAGGACCGTCCGTCTCCCGGAAGTGCTCAGAGGAGGAAGGGAAGGCTGTGTGGTTGATGGCATAGACAGGCTGCCGGGGACTTGGCCAGCAAATGCGTCTGTGTGGGCCAGTGTTAGCCTCTGTTAGGGTCAGGGACCTTCCTGTGCTTTTATCTGACAGAATGTTACTTTTACGGGTATGTTTGCAAGCAAACTTCAAAGTGAAATGGAGACTCAGTGTTTCCATTGAAACTTTAGGCTAGATTAGGGTTTCTAGCAGACACGTGGTGGCATCACTGAAGCCTTAGTTATAATGTTTATGTACATTAGAGTGTCTTGCAGATCCATAGTGTGAGAAATTATTTCAGTGGGATGATATAAAGCAGGGGTGTCAAACTCACTTTCATTGGGGGCCACGTCAGCCTCACGGTTGCTTTCAAAGGGCCGAATATAATTTCAACTCCTTAACAGTTAAGGAGTAGTTACATTTCTACAGTCGTAAAATCACATTCAGCCTTTCTAAGGCAACCTCGAGGCTGATGTGGCCCCCTTTGAAAATGAGTTTGACACCCCTGATGTAAAGGATGGAAGAAGTTGGACTTCTGGCCAAGATGGAGGCGCAGGTAGACACACTGTGCCTCCTCGCAGAACCAAAATAAGGTCAACAACAATTTAGAAACAAACAAAAACAGCCAGTACTGACAGAAAATTTACCTGTATGGAAGTTGGACAACCAAGGAGTTAAAATAGACACTTTCATCCAGACCGGTAGGTGGGGCAGAGTCGGGCAGCCAAGTGGACAGGGGTTGTGGCAAAAAAAGCGGTGGCTGGTGTAGCCCAAGCACACAAGGCAGCAGGAGGCAGACCCAGTGAGGTGGTGGATTATGGAGGGGTGCAGCGCGCAAGGTGGCTTGCAGACCAGGCAATCCCACATTCACATGCAGATAAACCAGATGAAACTGGAGAGCAAGACAGACCACACAACCCAGGGCTCCAGCTCAGGGAAATAAAGCCTCAAAACAATTGAAAACACCTGTGGGGGGTGACGTGCCGGGAGATACTCCCAGCCTCACAGGAAAGTTCGTTGAAGAGACCCAGAGTCCTAGAACGTACACAAGCCCACCCACACAGGAATCAGCACCAGAAAGGCCCGGTTTGCTTGGGGGAAGTAGTGGAAGGGACTGAAATCCAATGGAGAGAGCGGAGCAAGTGCCATTGTTCCTCTCGGACCCCTCCACAAACAGCATCACAATGCAGCGATGAGGGTTGCCCCACCTTGGTGAATACTTAAGGCTCCACCCCTCACTACATAACAGGTGTGTTAAGACGACAAAAAAATGGCCCAAACAAAAGAACAGATCAAAGCTGCAGAACAAATATAGCTAAGCTACAAAGAGATAACCAACCTATCAGATGCACAGTTCAAAGCACTGGTGATCAGGATGCTCACAGAATTGGTTGAATGTGGTCACAAATTAGATGAAAAAATGAAGGCTATGCTAAGAGAAATAAAGGAAAATGCACAGGGAACCAATAGTGATGGGAAGGAAACTGGGACTCAAAACAATAGAGTGGACCAGAAGGAAGAAAGAAACAATCAAACAGAAAAGAATGAACAAACAAGAATTCAAAAAAATGAGAGGCTTAGGAACCTCCAGGACACCTTTAAACGTTCCAACATCCAAATTATAGGGGTAGCAGTAGGGGAAGAGGAAGAGCAACAAGTAGAAAAGTTATTTGAACAAATAATAAAGGAGAACTCCCCCAATCTGGCAAAGGAAATAGACTTCCAGGAAGTCCAAGAAGCTCAGAGAGTCCCAAAGAAGTTGGACCCAAGGAGGAACACACCAAGGCACATCATATTATCTTACCCAAGATTAAAATGAAGGAGGGAATCCTAGAAGCAGCAGGAGATAAGGGGACAGTAACCTACAAAGGAGTTCCCATCAGACTGTCAGCTGATTTCTCAAGGGAGACCTTGCAGGCAAGAAGGGGCTGGAAAGAAGTATTCCAAGTCATGAAAAGCAAGGACCTACATCCCAGATTGCTCTATCCAGCTAAGCTTTCATTTAGAATGGAAGAGCAGATAAAGTGCTTCCCAGATAAGGTCAAGTTAAAGGAGTTCATCATCACCAAGCCCTTATTATATGAAATGTTAAAGGGATTTATCTAAGAAAAAGAAGATAAAAAACATGTATAGTAAAATGACAGCAAACTCACAATTGTTAACAACCATACCTAAAACAAAAACAAACTAAGCAAACAACTAGAACAAGAACAGAACCACAGAAATGGAGATCACATGGAGGGTTATCAACAGGGGAGTGGGAGGAGGAGAGATGGGGAAAAGGTACAGAGAATAAGTAGCATAGATGGTAGGTAGAAAATAGGGGGAGGGCAAGAATAGTATGGGAAATGTAGAAGCTAAAGAACTTATGACACATGGACATGAACTAAAGGGGGGAAATGTGGGTGGGTGGGGGTGTGCAAGGTGGAGGGGAGTGAAGGGGGGAAATGGGACAACTGTGATAGCATAATCAATAAAATATTTTTTAAAAATGAGAGAAGGGCTGACAGTGAAATAGAGATAATCACATTGAGCATGAATAAAAGTAGTTATTTTTCCTAAAAATATAGTTCATATCAACAAATAGTAACTAGATGCCAGTTTATATTGAATCAAGTTGTTTATACTTTAAAAACAGAAAAACATTTAATTTTAAAATCCTATGAAATATATCTATGTAAAATTATTCCATCCCAGCCACTTTTTTTCAAGTCTTAAAATTTGAATTGCAATACATATTTTTGTTTTTAACATCTTCCAACTTCAGAAAAGGCCAGGTACTAAGACAGCAACACTTGGCCCTGGCTGATGTGGCTTCGTGGATTGAGCGTGAGACTGCGAAGCAAAGGGTCACCAGTTTGATTCCTAGTCAGAGCACATGCCTGGGTTGCAGCCCAGGTCCCCAGTGGGGGGTGTGTGAGAGGTAACCACACGTTGATGTTTCTCTCCCTCTCTTTCTCCTTCCTCTCTCTCTAAAAATAAGTAAAATCTTTAAAAAAATAAAACAGCAACACTTGTACACTTTTAGGACACATTTATTTATGTTATTGCATTCCAGCCGACAACAGCTCCGCGCAGCAGACAAGGTGAGCGAGCTTAGCCCTGTTTCACTGAGGAGAAGTGGACACGCAGAGCTGAGTCATGGAGTCAGAACAAGAGGCCATGTGATAGGATGGAAAGTGTGCGGGACAGACCCATCTTAGTGGAAATTTAGTCCCATTGTCACTGTAGGGTTTAAAACACTTCACGTTTTGGCCAGGTGGCAAGAATAACATGTGGTGCATGATTCTCTTTTTTGCAGGATTATTCCATGACTTCACCTCCTCCTTGCCCACAGGCCATACCTTTCCTGCTCTTCTGCCATAGTGCCCGCAGGGCAGGTCTGGCCATGATGTGGGAGAGGCTGCAGTTGCCTGAATGCCCTGCCTCTCAGTAGGTACATTTAATTCAGGGGGATCCAAATAGAAATATATTTCCAATTTTGGTACCTTAATCTCAGCTCCCAAAAAAGAAATCTTGGAGTCATTCCCTTATTCTTTCTCTCACATCCAATCAGTCACCAAGACATCTGTTTCCTTACCTTTGTTACTAATGGGACTCCTGTCCTATTTATTTGTATTGCTGCTGTCTTACGGCCAAGTGGTCTTCTGCCTAGAATATTGCAAAAACAACTAGCCTCTCCTCTCTAAATTATCACCCATATTGCTGTGATTGTTTTTTCTTTTCTCTCTGGACATCTGGCATCATCTTCCTGAATAAGACCTTAGATAAGAACTCGGTCACATCCTAGCTCCAACGTACCCCATCCCAGTTCTTGCCCTTTCCCCACAGACACAGCACACTCCATTTCCATTCAATTTCTTCCTAGTCACCAGACAGCGTGGACTTGCCCTCTCTGTGCCTTGTCTACCAAATGTGCTTGTGATTAGACCAGGCTGCAGTGCCACCTTCTCTGTGAAGTCTTTCTCAGTCTTCTAGGCATTTCGTTCATACCCATTTCCCTCTCTGATCTCTGTAATACATTAAGTTCTTGTCTTCTAGAATGAGGTTGGCCTTTTTTGGCAAATGTCACTTGGAACTTGAAAAAGAAAGAAACTAGAATCTTAAGAAGTAATCTCATAGTATAAAGGATAAGACCATGGAGTAAATTCACACCCTGAAGGCCAGAATCACCCTGCTTAAGAGGCAGTGTATATCATTTGAAATACAGAATGTTATTAACAGCTCAGCTTAATTTTCCTTATTTTCATATAAGTAAAAATATATGTGAATTATGTTATTTGAATAGATAAATAAAAAGTATTGCTTATTTTGCACAACAGGCTATTTTAAACCAATACAGCATAATTTAAGTGTTGGGTGAATTTATGAATAAATTACTTTTCAGTGTATGGTTCCTGAAAGAAACCAATTTTGAGCAGCATTTTGAGTCCAAGTTTGTTTTTGTGATAAAGCAGAACACTTAGACCTTAATTTTTTTTAAAGACTGGACTGTAATTATTTCAAGATTACACTTTGAGTATTTAAAAGAACTTGGTTACACTATTTTTCCAGAATTATATTACACCCAATTTAAATGGACAGCATCTTTTAGAAATTCTAAACACTCATGCACTGATATTAGGAGTGTGCTCACCATCTGTGCAGCTCACCGGGTAGCGCCGTCAGGCATGGTTTCTTACTGTGGGTGTGGCTCACTGAGGAAGCACTCAAATGCTGGCACACGCAGTTTCGCATTCTGAGCCAGCAGTGAAATAGATTCTTAAAATAGACATGGAAAGATAACCTTTTAGGAGCAAAACCAACTAAATGTGGAGGGTTTGTTTTCTCTCCCAAGGTCCTAACGAAAGTTTCCAGCATCTCATTTTGACACGTAGACTGGAACTGGTGTGAGCAGGACCAGTGTCTTAGAACTGGCTCTCCCTTGTGCGTCCACACATTTATGTCGCTCTTCCTAAGGCGACCACCCTTGATGCCTGAGAAAAAAATGAAAAGTGTATTTTGAAATATAAACCAGTTGAGTAGTGAGCAGGAGATTTCTGGGGAATTTCTTACCCAGTTTAATATTTTTATGGGCCTCTAAAATGTCTGTTTGTAAATATGCTCTGTGGAGAAGTTTGGTAACATGCTCAGGAGACACGATAATAAGGTGTCTCCCAAAGCAATGCTCATGGAATGGGGCATTGTGTGTCTATTTTCAGTTTTTTTCTGAATGTAAATACACGCAGGAGTATTTCCTTGAAACTGACGTATACAGCACCATTAAATATTTAGAATTCATGATTTGAAATATAAGATCAAACCACTTACTTGAAATTTAGATGTTCAATTAGCACATATCCATCTATAGAAACAAAAAATCACTGAAAGTTATAGAGATAATGCTTTGAGATTTTTTAAAACACTGAAATTTTATGGACAATAAGCCAATAACTTACATTTGCCTTTAGAATTGCGACATATCACTAGATTTTCTTCAGTGACGTCAATGACTTCCAGTTCTTCTCCAGGGCTTATTGGCAAGTCAAATATCCCATTTCTTGAATTCCAGGAACATGCCACTGCTGTGTTGATGACAGTAATCTCTTTGTCATACTGAAACCAGAAATTACTAATCAGCTATGCTTGCATGGTTTTTGTCTTTTCCTTATAATAAAATTAAGATAGTAACTTGTATTTAGCTGTGACACACATTTGAAGTAGCAGGAATGGGTGTGGGGGCAATTCCCACTCTCCTTTTGTGGTCAAGAACAAGCATTTGTGAAAAAAAGTGACGAGTAATTTAATATCTGATCTCAGGGGAGGTGTTTTTGTTTTTTGACGTTTTAAAGAAGCCGGCCTATACATTCCCAGGTCCATCACCATCTAATGCATTGAAACCATTGACTGAAAAGTAAAATAGTTCCAGAATATATAGGTCATTTACAGATGTCTACTTCACCAAATTTGGGTGACCAAACATCTCCCCCTGCTCAGGACAATCTTTATTTACAAATACTACTTATGATTAGGGGTGCCTCCCCCAACTCTCAGAACTCTCCTGAATTTGGGTGATGGGTAAGATCACCCTGTACCAAGTGAGGTCTGACACCCAGGAGAAATGCTTCCGAACTGATTTCTTACCCTTTCTGGGCCATTGTTCAATGTGAATACACAGTGATTTTTAGAATGCAAATCAGATTGGGTCACTTTCCTTTTTATAGTTCTAAAAATTCTTCACTGCTTTCAGGATAAGATCCACATTTCTTAGCTTGACATTCCAAGTCCTTTATAAATGTCATTCCCCATGCATCCATTTCTGTCCCTTTTATTGAAGCCACATCAGGCTATGTCATAATCCTGAATACACCACATACCTCCGTGTGTCCATGCCATTGCTCATGTTTTTTTCTCTGCCTGGAAAGCCCTTGCTTTCTTTCAGCACCTTGCATGAGGACTTTCATGATGGCTATGTATAATTTCCCGTTTTAATTGCATCTTGTATACATTGGTGTTATAACACTGTATAAACATTTTGTCTTTAAAATGAAAGTGGAGGACACTTTTATTTATCCTGGTAAGTGCTCAAACCTTCAGTTCCTGGCACAAATGTACCCAATATTTTGTGATTAGAGCTGAATAAAAGTTGTTGAAATGGCATACATTTTTCTAGTGGAACATCAAGGGGATGTCCATCATAGGGGATAGGGAGGAGTGGAGTCACACACACAGGAGGTTCTGTCCCACATGAGACAGTCCGATGACAGCAGGGAGAAAAGCACTAGATGCAAGGCCAGGGTCTTTCCAACAAAAAATTGTTACACCGTTGTTTTCAACTAGTCATGTAACTCCACAGTTTTCAGTAGACAGTTTTATGCCAGAGTTCAGTAGTATGAAATTACCTACTGCATGCATGTCTTCACAACATGAAGAGCTGCATGTGCCATGTGACAAGGCCGGAACTTGATCCACCAGAAATGGGGACTTTGGAAAGATTTAGGCAGAGAAGTAACTTGGACAAATTTTCTGAACAGGATGCACACTCTGTCCATCTCACTCCAGTGACAGGCACATGGGAGGTGTTCAGTATTTCTCTTAAATCAGTAAGTTCTTGTTTTGACAGTGTTGGAAATCAGAATGGAGGTCTTTTGATTTAGCTGGAATTATGGAAAAATGCTCCATGGACTCTCAACGACAGGATAAGAAGTCAAGGAGCTTCAGATGCTTCATTCATTTGTGTAGTGATTCATTCACTCACCGAACACTGTGACCAGTTTTATGTTGGGGGCTGGGAGCAAATCTACGTGAGGCAAAATCTTTCCTTCCAAAAGGACTCAAGAGTTTTAGCCCCAAATGTGCATGTGCACACACAGGTTATAACACAGTTCAGTGTGTTTACACGTAAGTGTAGAATAAATTTTTTAAACTGTGCTGAGGGAGTAACTTTTCCTGGAGCAGAGGAGTTAGGGGAGAGGAGGTGACATCTGAACCGAGCAACTTAGGAATTTTTCCAGGCAGAGGAAATTGCATATGCAAAGGCATGATGACACAGAAATGCATCAGGAACAATAAAAATATTCATGCCTTAATCCTGGAGGGGCAGAACTGTAACACACTTACAGAATCTTTAGAAACAGAAGTTTCTAGCCTTTAATGTTGACTTTTACCTTCAGAGGAGAACATACCTCAAATCTTTCTCTAAAAAGCTTTTCTTTTTCCATTCTGTCCTTTTCTAGGTTTTGCTGCTTGGTTCTGAAGAAATTTCTAGGTGATAGACTGGCAAGAAAAATGCAGGTTGGGTTAAGTAAAACTCAAGTTTCCAAATCTGAGTCATCCTATTTCAGGATAAACTTAGGTATAATTGGTGTGTGTGTGTATAATTTTATATACATTTCATTACATTTCCACCAGAGCAGATTGTCAAAACCACTGAACAGAGTAATATCAGTTCTTTCCTCCTACAGTTAAAAACCTTTTTTTTTTTTTTGACAGCAAGATAACTTGGACTAACATCTAACTTGTTGAACAATTTAAGTTAAACAAGAAACTTCTCTGAATCAGATTTACAAGTATAACTAATTTAAGAAAGAACAAGCTTAAGGAAAGTTATAAACTGTCCCACTCACCCTCAGATTACTTAATAAAAAACAGTAAGAATGAGTAAATAGCTTATATCTCACAATTTTCCAGTGTTTCAAACCTAATCGGGGAATCAAAAATCTCTGCATCAAAGAACTTTCCAGTTTGCTGAATGATTATGAAGAAGATAAAATTAAGAAAATAGCCCTAGTTGTTGTGGCTCAGTGGACTGAGTGCTAGCCTGCAAACCAAAGGGGCGCCAGTTCAGTTCCCAGTCTAGGGCACCTGCCTGGGTTTCGGGCTGGGTTCCCAGCAGGGGGCATGTAAGAAACAACCACACAGTGATGTTTCCCTCCCTCCTTTCCCCTCTCTAAAAATAAATAAATAAAATCTTTTGAAAAAACTCAAGAAAGTGCAAGATGCCATTAAATCCATGCAAAAATTCAGGACATAAAAGTGCATAACCATACAGCAGAGGCTGATTATGTTTTCCTTCTGCCTTTTCCTTCCACTCTTCACATGGGGTTGGTGCTCCACTGTAGTAGTTTTAGGTATTGGTAGAGGGAAACAGGTCAAGCAAGTCTTGAGAAATTTATTCAGAAGTATAACCTTTATCTCCTTTGTTCCGTCCAAGATTACAGTTGCTGCCATAATTTAGGCCATGGCCACTTTGCGCCAGAAATACTACCTTCCTCTTGTCTTTCATTCTGTGAACCCACTGGCATACCTGCCTCCCATCTTTCTAAAATTTAACTGACCATGTCACTCTCTCACTTAAAACCTTTGAATCTCTCTCTGCTGCCTACAAGATAAAATCATACATTTCCATGGTGGGAACACTTAACAAGGTGGGCTGTCATACCTATGACTTTATACCTGTCATACCCATCCCCAGCTTCTCTGAAAACATATCATCTTTGATTAATAAAGGGATAATGACAGGATTGTACTGATATCAAAAGCATTTCTTATTGGTAGAATATGTTATGGTAAAAACCATTGAGAAAGGAATCAAGAACACATGAAAACTGAGATATCAATCTAGGTGTAATGATAGCTTCAATCTACTGCATTTTTAAATTTAACACATTTTCAAATTTGTAAGAATAAAAAAAGCACTAGAAAATTGTTTCCTAAAAAGACATGTGTAGACATTAAAGTACTAAAAAGCCTTTTTTCAGGGAGGTGGAGGGTAGGCAGTAAAAATTTCTATTATTTCCTCTCTTAGAATTCTGTTTTGCTATGTTATGCAAATGTATGAAGTTTAAGGTGGGAAGTGCTTTCTGGTCTTTGAATACATCTTTCCAACTTGGACAAAATAAATTACATCAAGTTTAAACCCAAAGAAATAAACTTAAAGAAGGGTCATTATATGCCATCCTCTGCATTTAAATTTGGTATAAACTAATGTCTTATTTCTTTGGGGGTGTCTCTGTATGACTTTTCTAGACAGGTTTCCCAAAGCAGAGACCACACAGTGTTCCCATCTTCATGACTTACTTACACGAGGATTTCCCGAAGGCACTGGGTAAACCTCCGATCTGCCCCATCTCCTAGCGACTGAAGGGAAGACTGGAGCACTGAGCACCAAGTAAACCTCTGAGACAGTAAAAAGAATCACCTCCTCAACAGCCACCTGGGACCTTGGACCACATGAATGAAGGGTAGATTTTGAATTGATAAAACATTGTTTTGAAATTCTAGCACTAATGTAGACATAAATAGAATTATATTGTATTTTAGGGAAAGCAGTCTTACTGTATAAGACTTAGTTTACTTAAGTTCATTTGGTGTGTTATTTAAGGTTTGTCTTATAGAGGGAAAGTCCCTTCAGCCTGAAAGAGGGCTGAAAATGTTTCAGTGCCTGACAAGGGTTGGCTTGAAATCTTTCCTTGCTCCCTATTCACCAAAAGCAGGGATGATGATGATGAAGATAAATGTGTGTGGTCCTTTGTATTTTCGTATTCTGTGTCTCTTCTAGTCCTCTCAGCTGTACTGTAGTTTAGATGGGAGTATTCTCATTTTGTAGATGAAGAACCTGGAAATCAAACTTACTGACTTGCCTAAGTTTACGCAGCCGGTGAGTGGTATGAACTGCAGCTGGGAAGCGGTAATGTAGGGGCCCCTGTGTACTCACCGTTCTGATTCTTCAGCACCTTTTTTCTCCTTCGGTTTAAAAAGCTTGGGCTTCCAAATTTTTACTTTATCTTCATCTCTGAGGAGAAACATATTTTTGATCCAGTAAATTAAGATTAAACTAAACCAATTGTGAAAACCATCAGTACTTCCTGCAAAATAATCAGTACTTTGCAATTATGTTTTACGAAAAAATATTAAGAGTCATCTAGAAGTATGTTTTGATAATCTATGACAAGGCCAGAAAGTAAATACTTTAGGCTCCGGAAGGCATAACATCCCTATGATAACCACTTAATTCTGCTCTTGTGACTATATTTACAAAGACAGGTGGCATCTACATTTAGAAAGAACTAATACTTTTTGAGCTCCTACATGGCAAGTTGTATGCTTTCACATATGTTAACTGATTTTTCACAGTAAGTATCCTTTAAAGTAGTCATTCATAAAGCTTTACAAAGAAGGAAATAGATAATCAGAGAACTATCATGGTCACAGACACAGTGACTTTGAACCTCCAGGTGCCTTTGCCTCTGAAGTCTGTGGTCTTTTACCATACCTGCTGCTTCAAAAGGTTTTTTGGGGACTTCCAGCCAAGATGGAGGTATAGGTAGACACACTGTGCCTCCTCGCACAACCAAAATAAGGTCAGCAACAATTTAGAAACAAGATAACAACCAGATATGACAGAAAATTTAACTGTATGGAAGTCGGACAACCAATAAGTTAAAATAGACATATTCATCCAGACCGGTAGGAGGGGCAGTGTTGGGCAGCCGGGTGGAGAGGGGCCACAGCACAAAAATTGACGTGTAAGACATTCTGAGGGCACAGGTGGCTGGCAGACCCAGCGAGGAGGTGACTGTGAAGTGAGGCACTGCGCACAAGGCACACGGCTGTCTGGGCCACGTTTGCATGCAGATAAACCAAGTGAAATTGGGCAGTGAGATAGACGGCGCAACCCAGGGTCCCAGTGCCAGGAAATAGAGCCTCGGGACACTGATTGAAAACACCTGTAGGGGTTGAGGCTCAGGAAGAGACTCCTAGCTTCACAGAGGAGTGCGTTAGAGAGATCCACGGGGTCCTAGAACATACACAAGCCCACCCACATGGGAATCAGCACCAGAAAGGCCCAGTTTGCTTGGGGGAAGCAGTGGAAGGGACTGAAATCCAATGGAGAAAGGAGCAAGCACCATTGTTTCCTCTGGGACCCCGCCCCCACAAACAGTGTCACAACCCAGCGACTGGGTTGCCCTGCCCTGGAGGACACCTAAGACTCCGCCCCTCACTACATAGCAGGCACAACCAGACGAACCCCCCCGCCAAAATGATTCAAACCGAAGTACAGATCAAAGTTCTAGAGCCAATATTTTTAAGCAACCAAGAGATAGCCAACCTATCAGATGCACAGTTCAAAGCACTGGTGGACAGGATGCTCACAGAATTGGTTGACTGTGGTCACAAATTAGATTTAAAAAAATGAAGGCATGATAAGAGAAATGAAGGAAAATGCACAGGGAACCAATAGTGATGGGAAGGAAACTGGGACTCAAAACAATAGAGAGAACCAGAAGGAAGAAAGAAACAACCAAACAGGAAAGAATGGAGAAATAAGAATTCAAAAAAAACAAGGAGAAGCTTAGGAACCTCCAGGACACCTTTAAACATTCCAACATCTGAATTATAGGGGTACCAGAAGGAGAAGAGGAAGAGCAACAAGTGGAAAACTTATTTGAACAAATATTAAAGGAGAACTTCCCCATTCTGGCAAAGGAAATAGACTTCCAGGAAGTCCAGGAAGCTCAGAGAGTCCCAAAAAAGTTCTACCCAAGGAGGAACACACCAAGGCACATCACAATTATCTTACACAAGATTAAAATGAAGGAGAGAATCCTAGAAGCAGCAAAAGATAAGGGGACAGTAACCTACAAAGGAGTTCCCATCAGACTGTCAGCTGATTTCTCAAGGGAGACCTTGCAGGCAAGAAGGGGCTGGAAAGAAGTATTCCAAGTCATGAAGGGCAAGGACCTACATCCCAGATTGCTCTATCCAGCTAAGCTTTCATTTAGAATGGAAGGGCAGATAGAGTGCTTCTCAGACGAGGTCAAGTTGAAGGAGTTCATCATCACCAAGCCCTTAATATATGAAATGTTAAAGGGACTTATCTAAGAAAAAGAAGATAAAAAACATGTATAGTAAAATGACAGCAAACTCACAATTGTTAACAACCATATGTAAAACAAAAACAAAAACAAACTAAGCAAACAAGTAGAACAGGAACAGAACCACAGAAATGGAGATCACATGGAGGGTTAGCAACAGGGGAATGGGAGGAAGAGAGAGGGGAAAAGGTACAGAGAATAAGTAGCATAGATGGTAGGTAGAAAATAGGAGGAGGGCAAGAATAGTATGGGAAATGTAGAAGCTAAAGAACTTATGACACATGGACATGAACTAAAGGGGGGGAATGTGGGTGGGAGAGGGTGAGGAGGGTGGAGGGGAGTGAAGGGGGCAAAATGGGACAACTGTAATAGCATAATCAACAAAATATATTAAAAATAAAAATAAAATTCTAAAACAAAAGTTAATTCAGATTTTGGTAGAGATTACATCAAATTTGTAGATGAATTAGGTGATAATATTTTTAAGTATTACAAGTTTCATTTAAATAAACCTTGGAAACATAAAGTAAAAAAAAAAGTTTTTTTTGTTTTTTGGTCCATCATCAATATGAGCAAAACAGGACCCTACTCCATCGAGCGTCAGTTTGTCCCGGTGTCTGCATGTCTGAACTCTTCATCATGTAAACTGTACCCACAGGATGTTATGTGACAGGAATTTTTGAGATTTTCAGAGATGGTGTGTCACCATTCCCTTCAGATTATGGCCACAACTGTCGAACAGTACATCAGGGGTGCAGTGTTGGACCAGCATGGAAGATGCAGCTTAGGGAAGTCTTTTAGGAAGCCTTCCAGGGCTTTTCGAGGGACCTCCAGTCCCTGTCTTTTTCTACGTCTGTTACCTTGGGAGCCTATAACGGGGAGCTCAGGGGTGACTGGTTCTCTCACTGTCCACTGGCCACTCGTTCCCTCCCCCACTGCAGGTCCCCAGAAGATGGGAGCCAACCGTAGACTCCAGTGTGTCCCGTGGGCTCTGCTTAGTGCTAGGCACACAGCGAGTGTGCAGTGTGAACTTGTGCCTGGACTTGCTTGGAAGGAGCACAGCCGTGAGGGCAGGTAATGGGCAAGGTGGATGCCTACTTAAAAGCTTATTTTCTTTACTGATTTTAAAGCAATACATTCTGAGTATTTAAAAACTGGAAGCAGAAGTAGAAAACAAAATAAGCATAATCTGAGCTCTCCAGGACATATGAGTCTCTAAATATTCCCAAGCCCTTTTAAAATGGAGTTGAGATCATACTATACAGAAAATTTTTCATTCTGCTATTTCTGTAAGCATTTCTCTATGTTACTGAAAACCATTTAGGATATATTTTAATGTTTATGTTGAGTAGTATACCATAATATGCTTATCAAATTATTGGAAATTTGGGTCATTTTAAGTGTCTCATTTTTATAAATAACCTTGAATCACATATTTCTGCACACAATTTTTTCATGTTTCCTTTATTTTTATTTTTATTTTACTAGAGTTAGTTGTTTGAAGTAAAATTACTGTGTTAAGGGTCTGGGCATTTTAGATACACATTGCCAAATTATTCTATCAAAAAGATTATATCATACCAAGTCATACCCATGCAGACCATGTGAATATTATGGTCAACTCTTTGCCTCTTTGTCAACTTAGTTTTGCCTTTTTAGGGATCTAGTTAGAGGACTTAATGAATTTGGCAGGCTAAGGATTGTTGTTGCCATCATGCAGGTTGAGAAACTAAGGTTCAGAGAAGTAAGGTGACATGCCACAGGTCCCACTGGTACCAGGTTGTAGAAGCTGTTCCAGTGTCTTTTCAAGATCCCCCTCTTCCTCCTCTTGCTGACTTGCTAGGAGAGAGTCCAATGAACAGAAGAAAATGAAACACAAAGCAGAGGTCTGGATCATCTAGCAATAGTTCAGTCCAGAGCAGGTTGGGCTACTCTTCAATCTAATACCCACCAAGACACAACATGCAAACTAGCCAGGCTTATAGGAACTCACATACTATCTTCCCTCCCTCTTCTCCTTCCAAATTGTTACTTCCCATCAAGGTTCTATCTGCTACAAATGTCATTAATAATTGGTGTCTTTGAAGCCAAACAGAAGATTTACTCTATCACATGACAATCAGTCAGACTTTGACAGGCTAAGTGATTTGATAAAGTTCATGAAACTTTCCTCATGTGCCTACCACATCTTAAGGGCTATATTAGGAGCTGGATAATGGGCATAAAGAAGATATGGTTTCTACCAGAGGAATTCACAATTTAATAACATCCACTTAAGTTCTCTGGAATAACTTTGCTTTTATTTCTTTTACCAGCCTAGAACACATTTTGATCATCTTTCACCTGACTGATTATAATGATATTCTAACATATGTTTCACTTCCAACTTTCTCCAACCTGTGAAAGGGTTGGATTACTCTTCTGGAAGGGTAGCTCTGATTACATTGTACCCTTGCTCGGAGTTCTGTACTTCCTCCTTTGGCGGCAGAGGGCAGAAGCACATTCTGAGAGGGCCCTCCAAATTCAAAAGTACTAGATCCTGGGTAAAGGTTTTTTGTCTCATTTTTATCTTAACAAATTGCTACACTTTACACGTAGAGTAAGCACTATGCATAGTACCCTAACAGTCCCCACCAAATCAGCTGAAACCAGACAGCACACTCAACAGTCTGCAAGCACAAAAGACAGGTATGTACTGAGGAAAATGTTAGTATCAGCACTACAGTATTGTACAAGATTAACATTAGGTCAAGGACAAGGTAGGAGATAAGAGATTGCCATACTGGATTTTTAAAAAGACAAATTCAGCTCTATGCTTTTTATATTAGAGGGGGGGGAGGAGAGAGAGAGAGAGGGAGAGAGAGAATGCAAGCATGGGAAACAGAAAATTAAAGGATTAAAAATGTATACTAGGGAAATAGTAACTAGGAGATCAGTGGGTATACAATATCAGGAAAATTACACTGTAAGACAATGAGAATCACAAGGATACAGAGCACAGTGTATAGCAGGAAAGAGGAAGGACTGAGCAACCAAGACTTGGGTTTGAATCCTTGGTCTAACACCAGCTGTGTGAGCTTGGGCATGTAACTTAACCTCTGTGCCTCAGTCTCTCTTCTATATAGTCTGTGTAATAACAGTATTTACCTCACCGGATTGTTGTGAGATTGAATGAGTTAATACATATTAAATACACAAAACAGTAACTGACACACAGTAAGAGCTATATAAGTATTTGTGTTAATAGTATTGTCAAGGTACTAATAAAAACTATTTTCTCAGACCACAATGCATGTCAGCTAGAAATGACACTGGAATGGAACAGACAGCATGGAAGTCTTCAGATTCTGGAAGCTGGTATGACACAGGTGGTCCTGCAGATCGGTGGGGGAAATAGGGACCTCTCAATCATGGTAGGGCATTTATTTACATGGAAGAAAATGTAATTAGGTCTCCACTTTCCTATACATAGAAAAGTCATTCCGGATAGATCTAAGGTTTAAGTGTAAAAGACAAAACTAACAGTTTTAGAAGAAAATATGGGAGAACATCATGTGATCTTGGGATAAAGAGTTCTTTAAAAGATAAATCAACAATCACAAGGATAAATCGATAAATTCAAATACATTAAAATTAAGAATTTCTGTTTATCGGAAGCAAGAAACTTTCCCAAACACCTGTTTTCTGTTTACACAGTTGTCCCCCATTTGTCAAAATGTGACCTAACCTTCCTCTTTCAGCTTGGCACAAAAACTTTCCTCACCCGCTAAGCAATGTAAATGGCTCCCTCGTCGGAGCTCCAAGATTATTTTGCTCATTTTTTTTTTAGCTCCCTCATTAACTGAATTAACAAACTATGTTTTGGTATAAGGTCACATGATACAGATTGAAAGCCATAGTCCCTACCTCAGGGAGTTTCCAATTTAAAGGAGGAGAAAAGAAAGAAAACCACTATGACTAGGAGAAAAATGTTCTGATGAGAAAGGGGTATCTAACCCAAATATATAAGGTCAGAGAGGGCTGCCTGGGGAAAGTAAAATCTGAATTCATTGGTAAATAATGAGGGATAAAATAGCTAACTGGGCAAAAACCATGGCAAAGTGTTACAGATAGAACTAGTCTTTTTTCCTTAAATTCTCACCTCCTGGTAGAGGCCTCCTCAACTGTCTACTCTGAAATGACTGTTGGTCCTCTCCCAACACAAACACCTTATGTCTGCTCTCTTTCAACATATCCGAACAACCAAATTCCAATGTGAAATTATAGATTTATTTTTTATTAATTTATTTGTCTCCAATCAGAAATATAACATATTTGTTTTCACTGCTGTGTATTCAACACCTAGCACGGTGCCTGGAACATAGCACATGCTCATTAAATATTTGTTGAATGAATCAATGACATTGGCACAAATGTGAAGCTTTAGGAACGCTCGCTGGATAGCTTGTTGAGTTCAAGGAACTCCTAGAAGTACAGTATGGATGAAACACTGGAGTGGTGCGTGAGTGGGAAGTACAGGTGAGGCCGAGATTTTGTCAGGGGCTGTATCGCTAATGAATTTTATGTCATCCTAAACAGTTTGGATTTCATTCTGAGAGAGACTGGCAACCACCAAATATTTTTAAGCTGGGGATGATTGGTTTTGTGACACGATCACAATTGCACTTGAGAAAGTCTGAAGAATAAACTGAAGTGGCAGTGAGATGCATTCAGAAGGTTGCCGCAATAATCCAGCTGAGACACAAGGAGGGCCTGCATGGTGCCTGTGCAGGGCTGGATGGGAAAGTGGGAGTGTTCTGAGCGTTACTGGAACAGAAGAGGGTGCAGGGCAGGAGAGGAGGCACCATGGACAATGCCTAGGGTTTTGGTTTGGGCAACAGTGTGCTCATTGAAACAGTTACCAACAGAGATTAGAAGAAAGGGGCCATATTTGGATGACAAAAGTTGAGGTTACCAGTTACTACAGAATTCTGAGTTTCAAAGAGAGCTAGTTGGCAGGCTTATTAGAGTGGAGAAGAGAAATCCAACTTCAAAATGTAAATTTTGATATCATTGCCATAATGATTACTATTAAAGCCTTAGATGTGGGAGAGAGCATTTAAGAACACATGAAGAATAGAACTCAAATAGGAAATCTGAGAAGCATAATTTTGAAAGAATTGCATGGTAGAATTAGAACCCACACAATACACACACCAAACAAAAAACAAACAAGAGGAGTGACAGCCAGAGATGAGAAATAAGCAACAATGATAATATGGAAACCTGGGGAAAAGTCAGTACTTTTTTTAAAGGTTGGCATAGTCAACAGTTTAAGCTTCATAGTGAAGCCAAGAAAATTAAGCACTTAAAAGCACATACTGGACTGAACAGAGAAGTTATTAGTGACCTTATGGAAAATGAGTTCACTGGTATGATAGGAACAGAAGCTCAAAGGCAGGGGCCTTGGGAAGATGAGCAGACCTTTATTTTCAGCCATTTAGTGGAGAGGGGAAGGACAGAGAAGTGGCTAGAGAGGGGCAATCGAGTTTTGGGATACTTTTCTATTTGATAGGCTACAGTTCTTTGGTCTTTGAGAACAGAGGTGTTGTCAGGTAGTTGCTTGCTGTCTTCCACGTTGCCTTGTCCATAGGAGAGTATTAAATCAGTGTTTGTTGTACTGAAATAAGTGTCAAGTCTCTAGATTCAAAGATAAGAAACAGATTTTAGAGCTCCAGTGACTTCTGAATCACCTACCACTGTTAGATCATCTACGGTTTTATTGTTTTCCCTCTTGGTGGGGGGATATAAGAAGTCGACTTTCCACCCAGTCTCCAAGCATAGGAGGATGGCCCTCTGACCATATCTAACAAAACACCAGGAAATGGGTGAAATAACAGGGGTAAAAAAAGGTAAATTTACTTACTTTGACTCTTTTTCACTTATGTTCACATCATGATGGATGATAACTTCCTGAGACCTAAGTTCTAGAGTAAAGATGGGGTCAAAATAGTCCATTATTCGGTGGTTTATACAATCCCTGGCTTCTCAAAGTACACACAACTACCTAATTGTCCAGGTGTAATTGTCCCAAAGCCTATTTCATCAAACTCTGATCATAGAATACAGATGGGCTGGAAGGATCAAAGAAGGAAAAGTTCTCATTTGGGGAGAAATTCAACTGAGGAATGTCCTGATATCTCAAGCGCACACACATGTACACACACGTTTATAGCAATCTGATTTCCAGAAACACGAGCTGCTGAAAGGATCAGTTTGATTAGTTTCCATCATCCTAGACCTGGACAGAGACGTTATACCGCTAGAATAATAGGAGGTTTTTTTCTTAATTCCTCAGGGAAAAAAAACAGTGTAATAGGATATTAATGTTGATTTTTTCCCCCATGATTTTTGTTTGAAATTATTGGCAACTTCTACTTTATAATAATTTTGTATAAAATTGAATGTGACTTGGTACATAACCATAACTAGACATGTTCATTTTAGGATATTTGCATTCCTAGGTGCTCTACATAGAAATCCATAATGTCCACATGATTCACCACCTGAATGACTTTGACACCTTCTGGCCTAATTATTCATAATTTACATTCAATTATTCATAAATTTGAATGGGGTACAATGCGTGCCTATTCTAAGCTGGCTTTATTTGAAAAACATAGATCAGGAATATTTTGGGAGGCTTATAGTTTTACCAGGCTCATATAACCATTTGTTATCTCATCCAGCAAACTCGTATTTATGGAATATAATCTGTATTTGCATTGCCAAGTTAGAGTGAAATTAAAGTAGCCACCACAGCTACAGCCCACAAAAACCAACAAACAACAACAGACATGGCCGTCGTTCACTGACAGCTTCAGTTTCCCGGACACGTGTGGAGAGCATACTGTGCGTGTGTCAGGCTCTGTGCTGACTTGTGCGCTATTGTTTCTATAGCAAAGCAAACGACACTGCGATGACTTATCCTGGATTCATTTAGTGTGTGTACTGCGCTGTAACCATGCTCAACTTATCACATCTTAATTAGGGCGATGTGGCTATCAAATCCTTCAAGAGGCTGTGTGGTATAGTTCAAATGCATGAGCTTCGTCATCAGAGAGACTTGAGTACAAGTCCCAGATCACTGAAGTTGGGATATGGGTCTTGGAGCCTCCCTGAAAGAGATGGAAACATCTTTTTTTCTGGGAGTTTAAGAGGCCTGGCATATTATAGGCAATTAAGAAACGTTACTCAGTACTTGAACAACAATTAAAAATAAACAAACAAATAAATAAATAAAACTTCAAAATTAAAAGAAGAAATGTTACTCGTCTTCCCCAAAGTCTGTACTCCTCTTGTGTAAAATTTGTTTGGGATATGTTGATTTTTCATTGCATGGGGAATGCAGGAAGGACAATGGCTCCTCTTTCCCTGCCCCTGAACATGCCAATGCTGAGTAGTTTGTGTCAGCAGTAAGCGAATGTCACTTACCTAAATTGGGCAGCGAAATGGAAAATGCACTGTTGATTGACAAAAGACACAAAAGGGTTAGGAAAGAAAGCCATGTTCGGAATAACAGGTTGATGACTAGGTTTCTTGATACAGCTGCTTCTAGTCAAAGAGGTGAAGCACACCTTTCCTGCATCATGTTCTGCCCACCCCCACCTCCCTTTAAATGAGCTTATTCCTCCCAAGCGACCACTTATGCCCCCTTTCCTAACCAGACAACCTCAGGCTACCCCACAGCCTTGCCCTTCTCCATCCACAGGATTCTATTTCCACACTCTAACTTCCCAAGATGTCAATCAGACACACACAATGCGGGACGCGTATGGTGAGAGTGAACAACTCTCTGGGGACACTGGGCCCTGCCTATCTCTATGCAGAAACCAAGGGGGCTAGGGGAGCATTCCAAGTCAGGCACAACTGGAAGATAGTAAATTGCTAAGAGAAGAGGACACTGTTTGGTTCTTAAATCTCATCATTAAGATCACATGAAAGGAACTATGATATAATAGAAAAAAATGCCCATGTATTTTAAAGCAATTAAGTTCATCCCTACGGGTATTTTGGGGACACTCACCATGGGCCAGGCCCATGTGCTAGGTATGCAACACAGTTAGACAGTTTCTGTCCTGGAATTTAGTGAGGGAGACCAACGTAAATTAATATAGCACTCAGAGCAGGGGAGGAGGGAAGCATAATAAAGGAATGTCCAAAAAACAGCACTTCTGGGAAAATCAGCTGACTTTTATGTACACCTCAGTTTCTTCATTTCTCAAATGCATCCCGTCACCCATCTGAGAGAGCTACTTTCATCTCGGACGAGCGTACCTAAGGGACCATGCCTGGGACACAGCAGATGCACAGCGCTCCCTGCCAGAGTGTCTATATACCCCTCTGCTGCTGTCAGCACTGCGACGTGCAGGATGCAGTAGAAGTCAGAGAGAGCATTCTCACCTGTATCCAACTTATAAGGGACTGTAGGTGTCTTGTTAACAATTTTTATCAGAAGCACCTAACCTGCTAAAGCCAGGCAGGGCCTGCCGTTAGGTCCCACTGACCACTGGAGCTAAACGCTCTCTTCTTCTATGGCCAGGACTACAATTTATAAACCTTATAGTCTGTTGAATCTGTTGGTTGATCTATACGCATCATACAATTAGACTTAAAGCTGAATAATTTGAAGTTTTATAATGGAAAAGAACTTCAAGGTAGAATAACATAATTCCATGTCAGTATATGTATGACCTTGGGTAAATTATTTTACCATCTCCTGCTGTCACAGACTACAGGACTGTATGTGTATCTATATAACTACATCTCTGGAGTAGGCAGAGAAGTGCCTGCAGAGACTACCAGGCTCCCTTTCACTGTTTGCAACAGGAAATGGGCCGTACAAGTGCAAAACAGAAGCAAATTTCCCACAGTTACGTACTGAATAAATAGAAGAGCTGGAACCAGAAGCCAGACTTTAGGCCTCCATCTCTTGCTATTACCAGTGAAAACGTAACCTCCCAACCATTGGTAATTAGCCAGGGTGATCTCGGAGGGTCCCTTCCAGGTCTAAGATTTGGAGATACATGGACCATTCAGCTGAAAAGTTCATTTTCCCTCTCCACACATTGCATTTCTCGAGAGGCAAATTAGAACGTAGACAAATAAAAATCACTGGAGCTTGTTGGAATAAGAAAGCATAAAAGGATGTAATTAATAACATAATTGCTTAGTGAAAATAGGAATATATGCCAAGAATGATAAGGTCAGTTTCCTTTCTGGACTTTGCTGAAGACTTTCCCTCTACCCTTTTCTCATCAGTCTTCTCAAAACGTACTTTGTTATTTTTTTACTAGCATCTGCGGTGTGGCTCACTCAAAGATTGGCAAGTAGGGGGGAGGTGATAGCCAGGGCCTTTGGCTTTCCTCTCTGATATCTGCCCGCACTGTGAGAACAGGATGGAGACCATTACACTGAGTAACTACCAGGCCAGCACCACTAATTCTCCCCTGGAAAGACAAATAAAAAGGGACTTTTTACCTTACATTTTCTTTCAACTTGGTCGTCTTCATTTTAAATCTATCCTTTTCTTTCTTGAAGAATCTCTGCAGCCTCTTAAGTGCCTTTCCATCTAAACTAAGAGGAATCAGAGGATATAGACACGGTGTTTGAGAGAGCACTAGAAATGGCAGGCTGGCATAGTCAAAAGGATCAGGGGCTTTGGTGTCATTTCTAAAACACCCCACTCGAGGAAGAGCAGGGAAATGCCTTATCAACACTTCTCTGTTCTTCCTTGTGTTGGTGCCAATATGAAGTAGCACAAACCAGTCGGCCACAAAGTAATGAGCTATTATACATCGGTGCAAACTCTCTTTTGTGATAAATGGTCTCTATTTTGCAATTTATGGAGGACAGTCTTCCTTTCAGAGAAGATGACTCATGGAAGCAGAGTTTACAAATGATACTAGAAATAAATTATAGTACTTCCTGGCTCCTAAAATTCACGTCACTGATTTTTAATTTTCTGAATGATATAATACAACAACGGTGGTACACCAACTGCCCAGCTGATAAATAAGATCTTTCCAAATATGCTCTTGGGTTTCAGGGGGTGGGTAGGGAGGGGGAATGAAACATCCACACCATCCCACCCAGCATTGATCCCCTTTATTTCTTTCAACCCTTATACCTCTTGCTTTTGACCATCGCTCTTTTCTTTTCCATAACATGCCCCTAATAACTAAACTTGACAAATAATGCCCACTTGAATAAACATTATTTCTGACAACCATTGATTTCTTCCTGGAAAAGTACTATAGAATTGAAGCAAGTTTTATTGACAATTACTTCTTTCTCACTTATCTTCTAATGCAATATCAAAGTCCTCTACTCTGGGAGATGGTCATTTTCTCAGAAGACAAAGCAATGTGATTTGAAGTTTATGCCATGTGACTGTACATAATTACAAGTATTCCATGTACCACCGTGTAGTATTACCATAGCTTACCTGCACTCTCTAGGCAAGTCCTCCCTAAAGAAGGTGGGGGCAGGGAGGGGAGTCACTTCTTAAAGTGATTTACCTGAATAGACTAACAGAAAATATCATTAGCCAGGAAGCCAAGAAAGAGAGAAACTCACTCTATCCTGGAGTTGCTCTTTGTTTTGTATACATCTTCATACATTTCTTTACTATTTTCTTCTGAAATTAAAAAAAAATCACCCATTAATTGACAATAGTTCTGATTCATATTTACCAAAAAATTATTGGATACCTACTAGGGGCTAGATTACTCTGACCTTTCTTTTTTGTTAAATAGTTTTTATTGAAATGTTCACATTTTTATAAGCATACAGTAAAAGTAAACCTCTAGAATAGTATGTGCAAATGAAAATTAATATTTGCTTCTACCCCTGAGTCACAGTGTGATTGATTTAGCTAGTGAAAGTTGGTTTATCAGCAGATTGCTTCCTTCTACCCTCTCCTTTTGCATGTTTAATGTATAGTGATCAGAGTCCACTAAACATCAAACATTTTGTTGAATTCTACAGAAATAATGGAGAACAAATATATTTTGAATGATCTTTTCCTTCAGAGCATAGGTTTAGCCTAGCCCAACACATGGGCTTAAAAAACACAGATATACTTTGAATCCCCCCAGACCACAGAGGATTTTCATGTTCACAACCTGGCTTACATACGTTGAATTTAGAAGAGTCACTTAACTTTTCTGTGCCTCATTTTCCATTTTAAAATGAGGGCACTGTGTTTAATGATCTTTAAGATGGTTTCTCCCTCTAAAATTCTAACATTTTTAAGAAGGGCAAATGCAACCAAAGTAGCATTTAATTATCCCTCCTCCATTATTTTTTCATTCATTCATTCTACAAATATTTTAACAATATATTGCATGTACCTGGCATTATGCTAGGGGCTAAGGAAAATGGTAAGCATAAAGGAGGTAGCCATCTAAGAGGGAAGACAGTCACTATTCAAAGAATCACATAAATATAAAACTAACTCTGAAAAGTGCTACAAAAAAGAGAGCCATGTTACCCTGAGATTGTACATCAAGGAGAATATTCCCTGGAATAATGATTGAGCTGACATCAGAACAAAGGTTAAGAGTCACTTAGGCAAAGGGGTACAGGGAAGGAAAGAAAATGCCAGAAAGAGGGAGCAGCATAGGCACGCACCGTGCAGCGGGAGCTTGGTGGGTGCTAGACAAGACGGAGGTGCTGAAAAGTCAGCGTGATGGATCTCCAAGGTGAAGACTGAGCACAGCGTGAGGGGACAGGCGGCAGAGACAGACAGAGGCAAACCTCCCAAGGCCTGTAGACCATGTAACGTGGGTCATAGAAGTATTGGGAAGCCCTGTAAGAGTTTTAAGTCAAAGCATTCCTGTAATCAGACTTCCACGGTGAACAGATCAGGAAGGAAGCAATTTCACAGCGAAGCTGCTTTTTTGCCCCCAGAGCCCCATTACCAGCATCTTCTCCTTCACGAGTCTAAATGCATTTACTAACACAGGCCTCAGACCACTTCCCCGGGCTTCCTGTCACCCCGCCCCATTGGTAATATTAAAAATATGTGCAAACAAGAGGCAGTTTATCATTAGTCAGCCACAGCTGCAGTTCCTACTGGCAGTTTCAGAAACGTCTCCCGATACTTACCACTACTGGAGACAAATGAGTTTGAGAAGTCTGACTTTGATCTGTGGGGAGAAAAGAAACAAAGACCACTAATCGGTCCCACTGCACCTTTAAAGTCTCACCCCACAGCTGAGGGGCCGGAATGAACTTACCCCTTTCTCCCAGGGTACTCAACATCATCATAGGTCTCTTCTGAGGTGGAACTGGGCTTAAAGGGCCTTTGGCCTGGTGTCCCGATAGTCACCTCCAAGGCCTCCATGGACCCACCTGCAAGGCAAGCAGAGACAGCCTCTGAAGATAAAGCACTATCACGAACGCACTCACACACACCATGGCAATGGAGGCAAGAATAGGAAAAGGCAGGTTACATGAGCTAAAACTGGCTTATAACCTGGGTCTCCATGATCCTTTGGCAAACCACTTCCCCTGGCAGAGGCTCAGTCACGGCTCTCAGAAGCTGGGGCAATGATGCATAACAGCTGCTCTTACATGATTGTGGCAAGAATTAATGCATTTTTGTGAAAGGGGCTAGTGACCCAGTGAGCCAGCAATTCGTCCCTCTTCTTGGATGGTTCTTCCTCTAACCCTGACCTGGAACGTTGGAGTCCTCTAGGGCACAGCCCTGGCACTTCTCTCTGTACCTAGATGAACTTACCCAGTTCTGTGCATTTTTTTTCTTAAAGAAAAATTGATTGGATAAGGTGATTGAATATATATCAACATTTAATATTCATTAACGCTGAAGTCAGCCAGGAGATGGTTTACCAGGCGGAAAAATTTGGGGGGTTGTCTGCACAAGTAGCTAGGCTGTGAAAGGCAGGGAATGGTTTATGTCACAGAGCTGTAATTTTGTCATAACCATAAAACTGTCACCTTTTTATCTGTTGGCTTAATTAATGGTTAGATTATGGGTGGTTCAGAACCATTTTCAGACATGAACTATTAATCAGAAATAAGTAGTAATATATTTGCAAAGTAAACAATAAGTAAATTGAGTTGTGACTATTAATTAAGTGAACCGAGGAACAAGGTTCTTCCCTCTAGCATGAAGTCAATCAGCATCTAGGCCCCAGGCTGTGTCAGGGAAGGCCAGCCCCCAGGGCTGGAGGCCCTGCTTCCTCTTAAGGAGACATCCATCAGTAGACTCTTCCAACACAAAACAGAGATGCTGAACACGAAGTTGCTGAATTCTTAGTTTGGGACAATTTTTTTTCTTTCTTAATTCTTCCTTTTGGCAAATACACATGGAAAAGTTTATGATTTCCTTTTACAAGCACAGACAACTCCCAAACTGACAGCTGTCACTTGGACATCTCCGATGAAGTCTAGATACTCCGTCAGCCCTCACGCCATTTCCATTTGCTTGTCTAAACACACTGTGTTCCAAAGCAAACTCACGATTTCTCTCTGCAGATTTGCTCTGCCTGAAATTTGCTCTACTCAATAAAAAGTGGCAACTCTGTCCTTTCAGTTGCATCCTCTCTCACTTCCTACCTCCAGTCCACCGCTCCACTCTCACATTACATCCTGAGCCCAAACACACCTCACCAGCCCTACTGCGGCACCTCCTCCGAGCTACTGTGGTCTGTCAGCTAAATTATTGCAGCAAACTCCTAACAGGTCCCCTCATTTATCCCACATTCTATTTTCAAGACAGCAGCCAGGATGATTTTTTAAAATACAAGTAAGATCATTCCATTCTTGTGTTCAAAACCTTTCATTGGTTTTTCAAATCTCATTTAAAGTAAATGCCAAAGTTCTTGTGATGGTCTAAAAATGCCCCTGACCGTCTGCCCCTAACCATCCCTGACCTCATCTCCAACTGTACTGTCCCTCAGTCACTCTGCTCTCCTCACACCGGCTGCCTCGCTATTCCTCCAACACAGCTGGTAGGTTCCTGCCTCAGGATACTGCACTTCTTTTCCCCTCTCTCCAGAGCATTCTTACCCTAGATGCACATATGGCTCACTCCCACATATGGTTGGACTTCCTATGTTTAAGGTCTTTGAGGCCATCCATGAGCACTTTAAAACTGCATCTTCTAATGCCTCCACCAGCCTCCCTAATTCTTTTTCCTTTATTTTTTTCCACATCACATTACTACCATTCCACAAAGTGGCGATTTTATTGTTTATTATCTGTCTCCTCTGATCAGAATGTAAGCTCCATGAAGACAGGAATTTTTGTCTGTCTTGTGTACTGTGATACCCACAGCACCTAGAACAGGGCTGGCACATAAAAGGTACTCAAATACTGTTTTTAATATTGAATGATTTCAATGCATATATCTTCTAACGAAAGAGTTTTATGTACTAAATTTAGAGTGTTTACTGGTATTTTAAAATTTATACCTACTATCTTATTACATGTCTTTTATTTGCTCTATTTTTTCCCTCATCTTCCTTTTTTTCTTGATTCACTGAAATTTCTCTTCATTCAGTTTTGTTATTTTTTTGTTTGGAAGGTATGTGTGCTATGCCTGTATTTTAACAGTTACCCTACTATATTCTTAAATTTAATTAAAGTATAATATACAGGAAAGGGCACAAATCACAACCTCAACAAATTTTCTCTGAAATGGAATGTATTCATGTACTCTGAAATATGAATATATTCATAATTTCTCTGAAATTGAATATATTCGTGTACCACTAAGCACAGAGATCAAAAAACTTAACAGTGCCAGTGTCCCAGAGTGCCCTCTTGTATTCCCTTCTAGTTTCTATTCCCTCCCACAAGAGAACCACTCTCTTAGTTTCTTTCTTTAAAAAAATATTTATTGATTTTTAGAGAGAGGAAGCAGGGGATACAGAGAGGAAGAGAATCATCAATATGTGGTCACCTCTAGAGCACCCCCTGCTGGGGAACTGGCCCACAACCCAGGCATGTGTCCTGACTGGGAATCACACGGCGGGCGACACTTTGGTTTGCAGGTGTGTGTACTCAATCCACTGAGCCACATCAGCCAGGGCCACTCTCTTAGTTTCTAATACCAGAGGTGAATTCTGCGTGTTTAACTTTATATTAATGGAATCATTTAGCATGTCATCTTTGGTGTTGCCTTTCATTCAATATTATGTTTGTGAGATCCATCCATATTGTTGGGTATAGTTGTAATTTCTTCATTCTTATAACTATTGTGTGACTATACTATAATTTGTTTCTCCATTCTACTTTTGATGGATATTTGAACAGTTTCCAGTTTAAGGCTATTATAAAAAAAGAATTCTGCCATAAACAAGTTGTATACGTCTTGGTAGACTGAAGTACGCACTTCTGTTGGGTATGAGAATAGGCATGGAATGCCTAGTCACAGAACATGTGCATGTTGGGGTTTAATAGATGCCACCAAACACTTTCCCAGGTGATCATCCCGGTTCACAATCCCAACAGTGTAGAAGAGTTCAAGTTGTTCCATAACTTGACTAACACTTGATATATTTAGTCTTTTTTTTCTTTACTTTACCCATTTTGGTGGCTATGTAGTGTAATTTCTCTGAGACTTGTACAGCTTTATATAGTGTACTTGCCTTTTGGATAACCTCTTCAGTGAAGTATCCATTCAGATATTTTCCCAATTTCTCTAAATTTCTTTTTTTCTGAATAATTTCTATTTTATATATTCTAAATACATGATGTTTATAGAAATATAAAATATTTCCATTCACATTTTCTGGGCAGAAGGGTGTTTATATAGAACTCACATATATATTTCATCTATGAGTCCTTTGATTCAGTCCCCTGTCCCAAATCAAATGCCTTCCACTCTGTAACATGCCTTTCATTATTTGATTGGTATCTTTTGATGAATATATCCTAGCTATTCTAACTCTTTTCAAGTTAAAGTGAATTAATATTGTTACTGTCAGTTGAAAACCTTAGAAGTCTTCAACTTTGATCACCTCCCCAAGGTATGTACTATTAACGTCAATGTTTTAGTTCTCTTTCTCCTAATTTGACATCAGGGTTTTATTTGGTTAATATTTTTGCTCAGCTTACTTTCTTGCATCCAGAATTCTCTATGTGGGATTATTTGCCTCCCGCCTGAGTACCTGCTTCAAAAGTTCCTTTAGAAAGTTTTGGTCATTAAAATAGCTCAGTTTTTGTTTGTCTGAAAACATTTTATTTTTTCCCTTCATTCTTCACAGGCATTTTCACTAGTTATATAATTCTGGATAGACATTTAAGATCTTTCAACGAGACTTAATTATTATGTTTGCTCTTCCTCCTCCTCTTCTTTATTTAACTAACGAGTTTTGAGTGTTTTGTAGGCCTTACTTTTAACTGTCTTTTTATTCTCAAAATCTTGGAGCTCAATCAAGCAGGGGGAGAGGCAAATCTTTGTGAAGCCCCTCCCACTGTCCCCGAGCATGATGGCTAAGAGCAAGGACTCTGCAGGCCCCCTGCCTGGGTCACAGGGCAGGCTCGCAGCTTCACAAGGATGGGACCTGTGGGAAGGTGAGCTCAGGCTTTCGGGCCTCAGGGTTCTCATCTGCAACAAGGGGTGGTGATAGCCTGCACTGTCTCAGGGTTGTCCAGTGGACTAAGTAAGATATTACAAGGTAAATAACTGGAGAACATGCTGGTCACATAAGGAAGTTTTAAGAATGTTTTTAAAAAAGAAAGAAATCTTTCAGCAGCATTGTATTCTGCTTACACATTCTCGTTTTTGAGAACTCAACAAACTCCTACTTGTTTCTTTATAGGCAACTGGTCTTTTCCCTTTGTCTGCTTTTAAGGTACTTTCAGATATTCTCCTATTCTTTAGTGTTCTTCAGTTTCTCTAATGTATGATTAGTTGTAGTTTTCTTTTACTTTTTCTGCTTGAGAACTTCAGTGTTCATGGATCTGCATATTGATTATCTTTCAACAATTCTGAAAATGATCAGATACTGCCTTTTTTATCTATTATTTCCTCTTCCTCATGCCTTCTAGTGTCCTTTCATAGAACTCTCATTTAATGGTGGACATGGACAACAGGGTGGTGATTGCTGGGGGGAGGGAGGTATAAAGGGACTAAATGGTAATGGAAAAAAATAAAATAAAGATTACGTATTTTAAAAAAAAGACTTTCATTTGCCCTGGCTTTTTTGGTTTAGTTGGTTAGAGCATTGTCCCATAAACCAAAAGATCATGGGTTTGACTGCCAGTCAGGACACATGCCTGGGTTGCAGGTTCAGTCCCCACTTGGCGCACATGCAGGAGACAACCAATTGATGTTTCTCTCCCTCCCCTTCCCCTCTCTCTAAAATCAATACACATGTCCTCAGGTGAGGGTTTAAAAAAAAGACTGTCCTCCATGACTCTTGTCCTCTCTTTCATTCTTTTTCAATCATTTCCCCTGTAGAATGAATTTTTGATAATTTCTTTATAATTATCTACTAGTTCACTGATTTTCTCTTCAGCTGTGTCTAATCTGGTGTGTAATTCATTCACTGCATGTCTATACTAGTTTATCAATCATTTTTAATCTTTTTTCAATCTGTTTATTCTCTTTATTTAAAAAATATTAAATATAGTTATGTTCTGTATCTTATAACCATAATATCTGTAATATTTTGCAGGTTAGTTTCTGTTGTCTGTTGTTCTGCTAGTTTTACTCACTGTGATTTGTTTCCTTGTATGTTTAGTTTTGTGTTGTTTTTGTCTATGAACTGTTAAATTTTTAAAAAATCACTTTGTGGGAATTATGTAAAACCTGCAGTACAGGTAGAATTTCATCAAAGAGGATTTATGTTCACTTTTACCGATTGTCTGGGAGAGCTACCCAGCCGGTACCACTTTAGATTCAACTGGGTTTCTTCTGGACCACACAGATAGGGTGAATTTGAGCTGCAGATACACGTGAGGTTAGCTTTTGATAACTAATTCAGCATAAAGGTAAAAATGGGCAAATGTGCTTCTTCTCAGTGGGGTTTATGTTGCTAATTCTTTTTCTTTCCAATCAAAGAAGCAATATTTTTATTTTGTTCATTTTTTTCAAGAGAGGTCTACTTGAATAGGATTATTTAAATAAAAACATTCACTTGCATTTTTTCTCAAACTTTCCTGTTTCATACTCACTCTCTTCAACTAGGCATTTTGTGCTGCCCATCATAAGTACTGTAAAAAACTTATTAATAGGTTCAGCAACTCCCTCTGTACTTTACTAATATGTGTGGACTGCTGAGAATAATCTTCTTCAGACTGTTCTCATCATAGCACAATCCCCAAATCTATAGTGACCCTCCATGGGCATTACATAATTGTATGAAAATGTCTTTCAGCTCAAAACTCAGGGCTCTCCTTTAACTATTTCATTCACTTCAACTTAATTTCCTCTCTCCCACTTCTCCCCTATAATCTAACTAATTCTATCCATTTCTCATCTTAAGTCATGAATTTCAAATTAATGCTACCTCTGTGCTTTCTCCTTCACCTAGAAATGTCTCCCCTGCCCCAAATCTTTTTTAATTAAAAATTTTTACTGTAGTAAGAACACATGAGAACTACCATCTTAGATGTATAAGTACACAGCACAGTAACGTTAACTATAGATGCAGTCTTGTTTATTCTTGAAGTGTGGCTGTAGCCCGCTGGGGTCCCAACTTTATGCAGGAGTCTCCCATTATAAACTCCCTCTGGGCAGGCCCTGGGATGGAGCCCCTGCACTCTGCCTGCCATGCAGTCAAACAGGAGCTCAGGGGATTCAGAGCCCAGTAAAAACCCTCAGGGCAAAACTAGTTTTGGTGCTCACTTCTTCCCAGGATTCCTGGTTACTGCAGGTATGTAAATGTTATCTTTTTATATCAGTTCTATGATACTTCTATAAATTTTAAAAACTTTTATTCTTTACTTGTTTCTGTCAGGACAGCCAGATTGTCTAATCTACTATTGTGTCAGAAAGTAAAGTCTGATTTATTCTTTCATCCCTTTCCTTACCAAAATTTTGTTAGGCAGCTCAAGTATGCCAGACGCTGTGCCAGGTTATGGAGATACAGAGAAGAGTAACAAATGGTCTCTGATCTCAAGATGCTCACAGTATGCCATGGGAGGCAAGCATGTGCGTGATGAATTATAATGTAAGGCATGCTGTAATTTTTCAGAAATAAAAACGAATGAAGAGCACTAATGGTTATTTAGCATATGAACCAGACACTTCATATGCAGTGACAAACAGCACTGGGAAATATGTGGTAGTATCCTCATTTACACAAGAAAGTAAGGAAATTTTTCAAGGTTACAGGATTAGTATGAAGTGCTCCTGGGTCCCAGAACTGGTCCACTCTAAAGCCTCACACAGCAGCGTGGCTGTCCAGTTGTTCAGTGTCATGGAAACAGGGGTGGGAAGACTTGTGGTCCCTGGAGTGTGGGAATGAGGAGGATGGAAGGAGGTTAGTGAGGCCTCAAATAAGTGACTTTTGAAATAGACCTGAAAGGACTAATAGGACATCAGCAGGTAGAGAATGAGCATAAAGGCATTTCAGACAGAGAAAAGAGATCAAGCAAAATTACAGGAGCTCTTAAGCACATGCCATAGTCAGTAAGCTGAGAACAGAGCAGAGAGCATGCAGGGAAGAGGGTGTGTGGCAGGGATGAGGCCAGCTAGCCTGGAGGCGCCTTGAGTCCATTTTATGATCACTAAACATTTATTCTTCTATAACTGGATTATGAAACTTTATGAAATGTCAGTAGTTGGCTGTGGCTTACTGAGCTGGCGTGGACATCTGTTTTCTTTGTCCCATGTCTACTCCCACCCCTCTTTTCTGATAACAGCCCTCTGATTTTCCTTGGGAAAACTTTCAATCTGGAGTTATGTAGTTTTTCTAGAACTGACTCTACCCCCAGCTCTAGGAGTGAGTTTATGACCCAGGCGGGGTCAACTAGAGCATTGTAACCCCCACTTGTAATGACTGGTTCAGGGATGGCACGTGACCCAAGTAGAGCCAGTGAGACTCGGATCTAGGCCTTTTCTTGTAACTGTTGAGAGTATAACAGTCTGTTGTTTTCCCTGGGATTCCTGAGAGGATAGGGTCTAAGTCTGCCATTGCTAGATGCCATCTTGCCTCCACAAGGGTGGGATGTGTCTAAACATGGAGCTGACCCAGAGTGGAGCAAAACCAGGAGTAGAAAAGTAATATTGAGTCCTTATAATATTGTTTGTGTCCCTGGACCACCCACACTTTCTGCTAGCTGAGGTTCCTTTTTTCTTTTCTTTTCCTTAAGACAGTATGATTTGACTATTACTCACTATTATTTGCAATCCAGTGAAGGTAAAATGCAACCTAAATTAAGTCAAATAACAATATCGTACTACTATATTGTCAGGGTATTGATTAGTTGGGCCCACACAAAACACCCAACAGGAGCTGGTAGATTAAAAAGGGACTAAATATTTGCTGAGTACCTATTATGTGACATACCTTCCAGTTTAGTCTTTTTATAAATAAAGAAATAAAGCTGCAGGAATATGAAGTGATCACATGGCTAATAAGTATTGGAATCCAGATCAAACTCAGGTCTACTGCTTCTAAATCCAATGTTTTTCCCACTACTGCTCAGCTGCGTCACTAGGTCAAGTTACTTGGTACATAACAGATGTTCAATAAAAACTTAGAAAAAAATTGAAATCTTGGCAATGCACAGCTTTAAAATAATTTAGTGGTAAAGAGAAACAGGAAGAAATGGAACTTACATTGGCCTTGGAAGTGCCTGAGCAGCTTCGGGTCCTTGGGGTAGGCCTTTGTCTGGATGATGTCAATCACAGCATCCTGCTTTCTGGCCAGCGTGCTCTCCATATGTCTGTGAACCTTCATCATTGGGGCTTTCCCTGGTGTGTCTTCATTGGCACCCACCTAAATACACACAACAGGGAGAGGGCGACAGGGCTTTGACTTAGCTATACAGTCAGCTGCTTACTCATGTTGCTATCTATTAATTCTTCACAGAGAGCAATTATTTATGGTTTATTTAATACTCCCTTACTAGGCTCTAAGCTTCCTGAGGACTCATACTGCATCTTTTGCTCACCTCTGAATGGCCAGTGAAAGCTGGGCACAGAGGCGGCCGCAGCAGGCAATCAGGATATAATGGAGTGCTGACTACAGGGCAGGCTCTTTAGCTATTTAATTGCTCTTAATCTTCATTAGTCCTCTTGATAAAGAGTTTGGAAAGGTTAAACAGCTGGCCTCTGGTTGCATAGCTAGTGATATACTGAGTCAGGACTCAACCTTTGACCTCTGTGCTCTTGACTCCTAAGGGATGCTTTGTTCCTTTTGCCTGATGTTTCCTCTTTCCACCCACCATTCTCCTGTTTCTCCTCAATTATTTCTGTCATTTGATAAACATTTATTGAAGGTGAGACAACATGCTAAGCTCCGGAGATAGAGAGACGCAGTAAACATGGTGGTTTATGCATGGACACAATACATGCAAATAACTAAGGTACAATGGGGCGAGATGTTTACAGCAGTATTGCTTACTGGGATGGAAACAGAGAGGAGGAGGTCAAATCTCTTGGCTCAGAGACAGGATTGGGAGAGACTTCAAAGGCAGGTTTCATTAAACTGTATTTTACGATGGAAGTAAGACTTTGGTTGTGGGGTAAAGGAACACCCAGCAGATAAAGCAGCATGTATGGAGGCCCAGGTATTTGAAGAAGTGTCAGTGTCCTCCAGAGGGCAGTATGGAGGCCACAGACCAGAGAGGATCTGAAGGGCCAGCTGGAAGGACAGGAGAAGACAGACTAGAAATGAGACTGGGGCTGAGTCGTGAAGGGGCTGAGTCCTTACATCCAAGACACAGAGTACGGGCTTCACCTCATGCTGCAGGCAGCCCGGAGGGAAGAACCTGTTCAGATTTTTATTTCAGAAAGATCTGGATAGACTGACAGGAAAAAACACTGGAGACAGAGGAGAATGGGAACATTCTGGCCATTGAAGTGTTTTCAACTTATCAGATGGCACAGGAGAGGGGAATACTGTCCTTCTGATGACAAGTGGACATGATACATTTGAAAGTACTTGGAGAGAGCTAAAGTACTCAATAGATATAAGGTATGGAGTTTCCTGCATTCTTAGTGGGATCTGAGCAAACTAAGAGGACAATAAGAGGAGGGGCATTCTTTTTAGTCACAGCCAAGAAGGATTCTTTTAAATGGGAAAGGTGACAAGGAAGAAATGAAGTCAACGTTTCACACAGGTATGGTGACTGCCTTCTTTCAGTTATGTATCTACCAACTTATAGCTTGTATTTGATCTCAAAGAGCGCTGCCCAGCTAGACCACCCACCACATCTGTCTAGCACATTCCAAATAACTTCTCACAATATCCGAACCTCAAATCCTCTCTGTGAAAGTAGGAATATGTCACTTTGGTGGTAGCCCAACACCATACCTGGCTCTCGTCCTGTGGCCAGCACTGAGAAAGAATGCAGCCTGCTCTTGCTCTTGCATGATCGATACTCCTTAATCATGCTCCTCTCCTGCCTTTCTGATAAACCTCTTCCTAATCTCTGGCCTCATCACCCATTTATGGCCCTGCCCCTCTGCCCTCTGGCCTTGACACAAGATGCTGCTTTCCTGGCTCTGGTCCCTGTCTTTCATAGTTAGTGACTACTCCTCTGAATTATGCTGCTTTGTGATACTCTATAAACACCTAACCTGGTCTGTCCTGGCCTCTGGGCCAGACACCAGCGCGGGCTCCCACCACCACCAAGCTGCCTGATTTCTCCAGTCTCTGCAGATGAAACTGGAATGATTTGATATTTTAAGGTATCTATACAGGCAGCTATTATACAAGTATCTAAAATGTTTTAAGCACCAGTAGTAGTCCTGGTGGAATCTATTGGTTATGTCTCTAATCACGCCACTTTGGAGGGAATAGTGTCCATTGGATATTAATGCACACAAATATACAGTATTTACTATTAACAAATATTAATCAACCAACTAGTTAATTAATTGACAACAATAATACCTTTCATTTTTATGGTAGCTTATGGCATAAAAAGCACTTTCATGCACATTTTTTCATTTTGTGATCATGACTGAGGATAGCCATGGGGATGATAGTTCAGTAAGATTATTTATTCTGACTTTACAGATGAGATGACGGAGTCTAGAGGCTAAGTCACTCCTCTAAGCAGGGTTTAAGAGCACAGAACCCTCCCTCTGGGGTTGTGCAAGTGCGGGGTCAGCCCCTGAGTGTCTCTTTGTATTTTGTCCACTGGGTGCCTCGCTGAACTCACACTAGTCCCAGCCCTGCTTCTACGGCCTGGAAAGTGCAAGCCTAGAGCTCAGTGTGAACTGTCA
The DNA here is from genome assembly GCA_004024845.1 of Tonatia bakeri. Classification (NCBI taxonomy): domain Eukaryota; kingdom Metazoa; phylum Chordata; class Mammalia; order Chiroptera; family Phyllostomidae; genus Tonatia; species Tonatia bakeri. The sequence goes on along the minus strand of PVIA01001179.1, from coordinate 212,323 downwards.
CATTCATACCCTCGATAAAATGCCTTCAAAGTCCACAGCGCCTCCCGACCGTGTCTCTCTGGAGAGCTACATGTCTCACCCTCTAAAGTCACCCCACGAACTGCTCCTATCACTCTGCTGAGCTGTACCATTTGGTCTGGAACCCTAGAATGCAGATACCTCAAAAAGATGGTCTGAATGTAGGTCCCTTTCTCTTTTTTGAGGTTTCAATTCATCTGGCTCTTTTTCCTTCATCTTTTTATCATCATCTTCATGTTTAGGACTGAAATGAGGAGAAATACCAGGAAAAAATGAAAAAAGATTAGAATATTTAGATAATAGTGTACCACTCGATCCTAAATAAAAGGAATGGGAAAAATGAATTCAAACAGATGTGAATCTCTCTTCTTCATATATATATTTAAAGATGAGGCCTCTCAGGATCCAGTCAACCACAGAGAGCTCCTCTGAGTTTCTGTTGCTCCAGTTAATGCCAGAGTGAATTCCTGCTTAAAACGTAAGGCCCTTAGTGATCTGGCCCCTGCCTTTCTTTCCACCCCATCATTCTTTCCACCCCATCACCCTCTGCTCCACGCCTGCACCTTTGGTCTAGTGGAGGCTCTGGTGATTCCCCAAAGCCACGGTGCTACTTTGAGCAGCTCTCCCTTTTTATCTCTATGTCCCTGGTCAGACAGGCCTTCCACACCTTCTGTTGCTGAAATACACCGCACCCTTCTCAGCTTGTCCACATCATCTTGTCTCTGAGAATCTTTCCCTGATTCTCCTGAGCAGTCCTACCCTCTTATCTGCTCTCCCAGCACTTAATCCTTCTATCTTGTATTATAATGGACTGCCTAGGGATCTGTCTGCAGACCTCCAGGACCCATTGTCAACTAACTGAAAATCAAGTTGCAAAGAGGCAGCACTCTCTTACTCAGTGTGTGTATCCCCTTTGGTGCTGCGGAACCCGTGGCAGCAACAGCACGGCACCCAGCAGAGAGTGTTCCCTAGTGACGTGAATGACGGCCACGCACCAGTGTGCAGACAGCAGGAGTGGAGGAGAGAGTAAAGGTGGAGAGTGTGGTGAGGAGCGGGACCGAGGACAGAAGGCTGGAGAGCACCAGCTCCACGCGAGAAGTTCTGTTTCTGGCACTATGTGAACTGGATAGCGCTACAGCTACGTCTCCATGGAAAGCAGAGAAGAGCCCTCAAATGAAAAGAAGTGGGCATGAAGGAAGGAGAAACACCAGAGAGAGTGCTGTTCTGAAAGACAGCGGAAAGAGTTTGAAAGAGTTTCATTCATTAATCTAATTAGTATGTACTCTTGTCCACCCTTCAGGCCATCCCTGGTTCTTCTGTCATGAACAGGGGCTGTGAAGTGAGGGCTGGGTTCTAATTCTCACTGTTTGTCTTTCTAAAAGTCTAAGATTAACCTTTCTCAAAATCAAATGTTCTCATCCATAAATGAACAGTCACAATGCCACTTTCCATGGTTGCCATAAGAATGAAATGTGATAAAAATGTTGAAAGCCTCACATTGTTTATAGCATGTAATGGACTCTTAATAATTGTTGGTGTCCTTTTCTTCATCAGAGCATTTGCTGAGTTAGAATCACCCCATTTTTTTCATTCCCATTGCAATTGCTGCTATTTCCTCTACGTGTTTACCTGCCTTATTGATTCACGTGTCCTCTGTAATGCATCTTCCCACCCCCAGACCCTGTCCAGTACTTTCCACACAGCTGGGTCTCCATAACTAACTCTCAGATTAAATTTAATATTGTGACTTATAGGAATAATATTATGGGGGAGAGGGCACATTATATCTGCTTTGAAATTCTTTTGTAATTCTCCCTGACCCACAGGACAAGGTCTAAATTTATGCTGTCCAATACTGTGGCCACGGTCCACATGTGGCTACTGAACATTTGAAACGTGCCTGTCCCAACTGAGCTGTAAGGGTAAAATGAGAATACATCAGTATTTTGAAGATCTGCTATGCAAGAAAAGAATATAAATACCTCAGTAACAATTTAATAATGATTACATATTGAAATAATGTGTTGGTTAGGCTGAATAAATATTAATAAAACACATTATGAAAATTAATTTCAACTTTTTTTATCTTTTAAAATATGGCTAGCAGAACAAATTTAAATAACATGTGGCTTGCACAGATTTCCATTGGAAAGGGCCGGTCTAAATGATACGTTAGGGAGCTCCGGCCGCTCCTGGGTCCTGCTCCACACACTTCCCTAGCTTTGTTCCTGTGGCACTTTACGCTTTGCGTTCTCAAACCATTGCTGGGTCCTGTACCAGCCTCACTGGGTAACACTTATTGCCTCATACTTTTCCTGTGCCTGGGACCTGCATTCCGCCATTTTCACCCGGCCAATTCCTACGTGTCTTTCAAGCCTCAGCTCAGCTCTCACTCTTGGAGGAAGCATGCCTGGAGCCCATCCTCTGTCTTTACAACTTCCACAGCAGTGATTATATTACACTGTAATTTCCTATTTATGGGGTCATTATGACCTCCAAATGATTCCCCCACCAACCACTCCAGCCTTCATTCCCATCTTGAACCAAGGCTAGAAAATATATTCTATTCATTTTTGTAGCTCAGAAGCTTTCAGTGTCTGAACAAAGTAAAAGCTCAATAAATGCTGAATTGAGTAATTACTTATTTGACATGTGCCCATCATATGTCCACACTGTGCTAGATGCTAAAGGGTTAACCATGGGGCCCAGGCAGGAATCAAGGAGAGGGACAAAGGGAGCTGAAGCAGGCACCCCATAATCCAGCACCTGTGTTTCTGACCTCAGCCAGGAAATTTTAATACTTGCTCCCTCAGAGCTCACCAACTATGTTTATTCTAATGCATTAAAAATAACTCCAGGGGGAAAGTGACTCTGAAGAGGCAGGTATGACCACTGCTATGTGCCAACACTCTGCTCTGGGTCAGGAGGCATGAGAGCTGCTAGGAATACCAAGAACAAGGAAACATGGGCCCTGCCCACAGGAGCTCACAGGTAAGAAACTGGGGAGGGGAGTGAGAATGAACTGGCGTGTTAACACACAAATGCACGGTGACATTAGTGCATACACATGTGTACCTCACAGTGGTACCACAGCAAAGGAACTGGTTACCACTCCCTGAAGGAGAGAAAATCAAGGAAGGCTTCTTATAGGAGGAGGCATTTGATGGTCAGTAGGAGTTTGCCAGATCATTAAGTTGGGGTGAGTTTATTAAATGAGCAAAAGCAAAGAGACTTGAAATAGCATGGTACATTTTGGAAATTTTAAGTTTTTGGGAATTCCCATGATTGTCACATGCCTGTCAGATTGTGTGACACATCCTCTAACCCAGGAGTCCCTGAGGGTGGTGGCTAGACCTTTGTCACTGCTACTGTCCCAGTGGCTCGCAAGTGGCTCACACAGGCTAGGGACTCAGGGTGTGCTGAGTGAGGGCAGTGTGGGCGCCTTCTCTGCACCAGGCACCTTGCACAGCACAGGGTGCTGCCCCAGGTCAGGCACTGGAATCAGAGTGGGCCCATCCAGGAATACCAGGTCAGTCGTCAGAGAGGCAGTGCCTGGATTAGTCCTTTTCCTTTTGAAGATAAAAACTCACCTAAGTTCTTGGTGGAGAAAACTCTTCCAAGGCTGAAAGTAAAAAGGAAAATGGTCATTTTCATAAGCCTACCCTAATCAATCGGGTCTCTGGTTACAGATCATTAGAGACTAGATGAACAGGTGAGGTGGGCGTGATCTCATTACAAGCAAATGTAGACACTGACAGCAGAAAATTCCACCAACCATTGACAGGGGGCTGCTGGTCAGTCCGAAAAGAAAACAAACATTTCTGACGTTACAGTGTATGCCAGAGGGAATGTATGATTTCACTTAGAAAAACAAGCTTTTCTGCCTACCTTTCCAGGAATGCACCTGTAGAATAGAAAACTGTTAAGTCCTATGAGAAAGTATGAATTTGTGATATTCGAGCAAACGTAGGTTTATCGCCGTTCATTTGGAAAAAAAGACATGCAGGTTATGATTATTGCAATGGCTTTATTAACTCAAAAGAATGTCACAGGGCAACTGTAAACCTACTTTTGCTCACCCCTGTATTTCAGTGGCCAAACTGGCAAGTGTGCAGGTCATGCTGGGAATTCTCCCTCCCTGATCGTGCACTCTCTGATCAAAAATCAGCTGTTGCACGATCTAGGTTTCACTCCATTAAAATTACGTCCCAGTGATGACAACATGGCCCTTCACGTATTTAGTCATCAGAGTTGATGCCATTCACTATTAGGGATGTAGCCGAGAACCCTGAAGGAAACAGAGAATACCTCAGCATCCAAAATGCTGCCGCGCCATCCAGGTCCAACAGGTCTGCTGCTCTCCTTTTAGGGGAGCCCCGCAGGCCTTCATTCAGGGACTGCTGGGTTTTATTTTCTGTGTAATTGTAGCAACCTGGATGGCAGCACTGGTAGAACAAGTCAGACAGCCCTCGCTCGAGGTCTCTGCTATGTTACTAACAGGTTACTGAACCCCCCTGGGCCTTGAGGTTTCACCTGTAAAGTGGAAGCACTGCTACCGTGTGTGCCCACGTGCCTGGCACACAGCAGGGACCTGGTACACACGTGTCTGACCACGTGAGAGACTCGGTGTTAGACGCGAAGATATTGAGAGAGGACAGGAGTGATGATTGTCAGGAAACAATCACAGCAAACAGGCCTGAGGTGGTTTGGTGTGAAGGTGACCAGCGCCGAGCACCCACAGGGCCCAATAGCGAATCACAAAGAAGAGCAGGGACTGCGACCACTCAGCCCTTGTGTTCCAGGCACCAAGAATGGGTGGCAATGGTTTCCAGCCACCAAGAGTCCAGATATAGAGATGAACATAATATACATCTGAAGGCTTAAAATGTAATTAAAAATTAAAAATACTTTCAAGCTTTCTTTTATTTTGCATGGGATAAAATTTGGTCCTTTGGAGAGTTCACTTTACAGAAAAGTTTATTACTTGCTGATGTCGCCAGGTAAGTGAAGCATTTTAATGGAATGCTTCTGTGTTCACTATTAGGAATAATAACCATTTATAGTTTTCTAGTCACAATGAGCAATCCTTTCCAGTAAGCATAAGAAACCTGGTGCAGGAAGTTAAAAGATCTAAACTAAAGGTACTCAATGAGAAAAGAGTAGAACTTTAACTAACCCAGTCTTAGCATTAGGTAAGTGCCTTCTGTGTGCCAGGTACAGTACTAGGTGCTTACCTCCTCTGTCTTAGTTTTCTCAGCTACTCCGTGAAACTAGTGTTGGTCCCCTTCTGTATTGAGCATCTACAGCTGGGCATACAGTAACCACAAGGCACATGCTTCCTGCCCCCATGGAGAATACACCATTTTACAGGAGATGCAGCGGAAGCTCAGAGAAGCAAAATGCATGGAGCAGACGGCAGGGACTTCCTATGAAACTGTTTACCTGAATTTACCTTACATTCCTTCTCACAATGACCCAGATGTGGGTATTTCTGTTATGTCTAGTTTATTGGTAAGAAAATGAGGTTCAAGGTTACACAGCCAGCAGCTGGGACTGAGGCCAGTGATTCTGGTTGGACCCTAATCAATTTGCTGCATTGCCTCCCAGGGGTCTCCCAGCACCATGCCCACCAGGAGCCCAGAAGATGGGCCTTCAAGGGTATGGTCAGTCTGTGAAAGCACGGGGCATACAAATTTGTCTTGTGCCAAAGAACCCTGCTCTCTGCAGAGACGGTGAGGGCCCACTGGCGCTGGCTGCTGTAGGCAAGGGGCGGGGAGAGAACGAGGGTCATCTCTTCTCACCTTCCATCACATGCCCGCTGGCCCTGACATTACAGGGTGCAGGCTTCAGAGTCCCATCAGCTGGGGTCTGGAAAAGCCTCAGAAATCAGAGGAAAACTGAAAACAATGACCTTTTCTCCCTCATAAGACTACTTTAGAATCAACTCTGCACCCTTGTTTTAGTTAGGAATTTGCTCAGAAGAGAGGAACAATACCTTTTGGAGTTCTTCAATTCCAACTTCATAAGTTGCTAAAATAAACATGAAAAACAATTAGTTCAAGGCAGTGTCTTATAATACCAGTTTCTCACAGTACCCAGTATCAAATCAATTGTGAAGGACGGCAGAGCTCAGTTTTCTTAACCTTCATAACACTGATCTGTGTGAGCCTTTGTCTCGGTGGTTTGGGAGATTCTCAGGTCACTGATCACAGATTTAATTTCTGTGGGGATTTCCAGGATGGAATGTACAGTCAATGAAACCATTCAAAACAATTTTGAGTTTCCTGTTTGGGTAAATATATTCCTTCTCCATGATTAAGAGAAAGCACTGAAATTTACTGGTAGCACTCAGAAGGCAAACTCCAAGGGGAGAGGAAAGGAAAGCGGGCCAGAAAGAGTCTGAATCCCACTTCAACAAAACGAACTCACGGCAGGCCTGGAAGTGTTTTCTTTCACAAGTGTTTGCTTTCCTCAGTACAGCTTGGCGAGAGGAGACTGACCACCAACTCGGGCCTGAATACTTGTCAATTATTTCAACAGATCTGTGGATTTTATTAAATGACATGGAGCCAATCTAACAAACACAAGCAATGGCAAGAATTTGGGTTCAAATCCCAGTCCTGACACTTCCTGTGGGATTGTAGACAGATTATTTCCTTTCTTTGAACCTCAGCTTGCTCATCTGTGAATGGGGTCAGTTGGTACTTGCCTTAACAGAGATAATGGGGAGATTAAAGGAGGTAATGTAAGAAATGGAACATACCTAGCAGATCACCATTGCATAGAGAGTGATATGTTTTTGATAAAATTGCTAATTTGATTTTTCCCTGATTGAAAACTATCTATAAAAGTTTTCTCCTACTGTTAATAAATATATGTGCATAATAAGTAGGACTCCTCGCCCCCATTTCTCTTTCCTCTCCTTTTGCTAGAGTCCGGAAGCTTTCGCTTAGAAAACTGACCAACGTGTTGCATTCCTAAGCTGTTATTATTGTAAACATACAATCAATTATTAAAGGAAACCCTAGGTTTTCTCCAGGGACTAGCTACATGTGGTCGTTGACACACAGACCTAAAATTCCGTGTGGATGATTAATAATATGTATGTCAACTTGGGTAATTATACGTTATTACTTTCATGGGTTTTGAATCAAAATGTTCTGATATTACTTGTTTTAAAAACTTTGTTTATGCCCTGGCTGGTCTGCTTACTGGGTTGAGCACTGGCCTGTGAACTAAGGTGTTGCCGGTTCGATTCCCGGTCAGGGCACATGCCTGGGTTGCAGGCCAGGTCCCAGTCAGGACATGTGCAAGAGGCAGCAGATCAGTGTCTCTCTTGCACGTAGATGTTTCTCTTCCTATTTTCCTCCCTCCATTCCCCTCTTGCTAATAAAGAAATAAACACAAAATATCTTTTAAAAAACTTTGTTTAGCTATTAATACATTTAAAAATACTGCTTATGATGCAGATGACCTCATTCAAAGTATAGATATTTTTTCCAGTTAAAGAAAGTGAGATAATCCCTTCCTTCCTTCCTCTAGTTTATTTAAAGAATTAACAAATCATGGTCTGTTTGCTTCTCTTTGCCCCTGGATGGGGAGTCATTGCTATTCTGTCTTAGAAATGGGGCAACAAAGGCTCAGAGACAATGCACTTGACAAGGCTGGAAAACAAGGATAATACACAAAGTTAACAATATATTATTAATAATTTTATTTTCTCTAACAAAATGGAGGTTCTTCAGTGATGGTTTGCCTTCAAAACTTGCTCTCGAGTTAGGAAAATAAAGTACAGAGGACCCCCGATGGTCAGGAAGGGACTAGGAATTGTAGGAAGAGGATTCAGCCCTGGCTCACTTTTCACGCAGAGTTAGATAACTCTCCCCACTGAGCAGCTTTGTCCCAGCTGGGAGAAACTGTCCCACGATGGGCCTCCGCACCCCTCCACCTGCTGGACATGGTCGTGTCTGGCAGGCCCTCGGCTCTTTCTCCACGAGCTAACTCCCTGTGAGACCTTGGAGAAGTTTCTTTACCTCATTCACACCAGGATGTGAGACGATTATTACCAATGTTGCAAAAACAACGATTGATTTATACTGAGTTGTGGTAATGTGCATTTTCTAAGGAATTGTTGCATTTTTCTAAGTTGTCAAATTTATATGTGTCATAATATTCCCTTACCCTTTTGATGTCTGCAGGGTCTGTAATCACACCTCTCTCATCCCCAAGGTTGTTAATTTGGGTCTTCTTCCTTTGCTTCTTTGTCAGATTTGCTAGAGCTTTGACATTTTTTTTTATCTTTTCAAAGAACAAGCTTTTGGTTTCATTGATTTTTCTCTGTAGTTTTACTTGTCCCTAAATCATTTATTTCTGTTCTTATCTTATTATTCCTTTTCTTTTACTTGCTTTGGATTTATTTTGCTCTTCTTCTATGTCTTTAAGGTAGGACCTTCGATCTGAGCCTTCTCCTCTCTTCTGTAAGCAGCCGATCTCCAGACTGGAGTAGAGTGGTTATTGTCTAGAGGCTTTTTGTCTTTTTAAGCTTCCCCTTTGGCTAGAAAGAGGAGGCTTTTGTTGGAGCTGTTTTTGTCTCTGCCCGTTGATATTTCCAGGTTGCTGGCTTCTTCAGCTCCAAGCCTGGGACACAGGAGGCAAGAAGAAAACCAGGGAACTCACCACCTACCCTTCCATGGGTCCTGAGGTCCTGGCTGCTTTACCTTCTTCTTTCTACCTTTTCAGAGTCTTGTAATTTTCTTAGGCTTGTTTTGTAAATATACAGGGTTTTAGCTGCATTTAGCTGCAGGACTAGGGAAAAGTATAATGCGTCTGCTCAACCTTCCCAAAGCAGAATTCCACTTCAGTTTAAATGTCTTATTTTATCAAACTCTCAGGATAACTCTGCAAAGGATGTATTATGCCCATTTTATATGTGAAGAAACTGAGGTTCAGATGTTACACAACCAGTAAGTGGTGCAAAAAGGATGGAAGAGTTAAGTGAACATGGACAAGAGGGAGTAAGATAGCCCACTTCCTTTCTTTCTTTTTTCTGTAGGGTAACTGTAGCTTGTCTCTTGAGAGAGAAGCTGGGAAAGGAGTGAGGACATACAACAGAATCATTTTGATCCCCAGCTGTAGTTCCTCAGCATCTTGAACCCTGGCAGGTCTATAACTATCTCCCAGAAAGGCACCCTCTCTGGCAGGGGACGCCCTCTGCACCCTCACCCTTTCCTACCTTACTCCTTTTCTATCGCCCTATGTTTCTCAGTGGTATTGCTGGCTCATTTTCTGGGCCCTCTCTCCTTTCAGTTAGAGACACTTGCCTTCTTGGCAGCACCGTTCATGAAGGAAGTACACAGAGAATCTCTCAGTAAAGCTGAGGAGAGGCTTGGGTTAGTGGTTCTTTCTTCAGGTTTCTCAAATTATGCTCCTGGCTGGCCCAACTTGACCGTTTGTGGCCCAGAGAGAACAAATGTAGGTCTCCAGACCAACTTCCTGTTCCCAATCTTCAGCGTCACCCTATACCATGAGGAGCCTTGTCTGTGTACAAACCCCATCCCTCCAGCCATGAAGGGCTCACACTGTAGCCCATCTGATCTGAGGGAGAAGGACTTAGGCAAGAGATCTGGGTAGGATCTCAGGAGCCACCTGGGAGTGGGTGATTCTCCAGGTCTCATGTGGTCCAGAGGGAGAAGTTGCAGGCCTTAACTGGAGCACCTCCTTGGCCCTGTGAGCCCTAAGCATTGTAGAAAGGCATGCAGCTGGTATGTAGCCCGAATGGGGCTCTTAACCCTGTATTCAAAGTGTAGTTTATAGACTAGCAGCATTAGCATCCCCAGGGAACTTGTTAGAAATGAAGGCTCTCAGGCCTGACCCAGAACTACTGAATCAGCATCTATATGATTCACATGATCTCCAGGTAAATCGTGGGAATGTGAGAATTTGAGAAGCCATGCCATCATGCAGGGTCCCAGACAAGCCAGGTATGAGCCAGCATTGCCTTTAGGGGTAGTGGGGGCAGAGTTGCTCTTCTCATGGCTAGCATTTTACAAGCCATATGGGCAAATCTAGATGTTGCCCATGTACGAGAAAGTGAGTTTCTTCCAGTAGTTCTTCAACCCCTTATTTCCTGGGGGAAAGTAGGGAAAGTTCAATGGGTCCCGATCATTACCCCACAAATTTGTAAGAATGTATTTCCATTAGTGTGTATTCTGTAGGCAAATGACTTCCTCTCCCAGAGCCTTGGGCTCCTTGTCTATACCATAAAGAGGTTGGATCAGAAGATCTCTTCCTAACCCTCCTGAGGGAAGCTAAACCTCCTTGAAAAAGAAGCAGCATAAAGTGGCAGAAACAGTGTGATTCTCAGAGGCAGGCTGAGCCCATTTCACATTATATCTCTACCACATACCTCAATTTCTGACCTTGAGTTTCCTGGCTCTAAAAGTGGGTGAAAATTGCTCTATCAGCAGGGGTATACACAGAGGACTTAACACAGAACCGTGGCCCACAGTGTAAGCTCGGTAAACAGTAGTGTTTATTCTGGCACCAACATCTATACCTTTTGTAGAGAATCAGCTCATCCTATAGGCAGAACAAAGACAGAGAAACTTGTAGAAATGCTATGAGTCTCTGCTTCTTCATCTTCTTACCTGACAGGGTCTCTTTTATTGCAGAAAGGTCTGAGCTTTTTTGGAGATACCAGGGGCAGGAAGACTTAGCCCTGAACCAGTGGTCAGATCCATTCAATGAATCCTGTGCTCCTGTTCAGGTTAAACACAGGACCTTAATCCACATGGCCTGTTATCTACCTCTGCACACACAGATTTACTGGGGAGCTCAAAAAGGACACCATAAGGGGAAAGAGGAAGTTTCTATAGGAGGACAAGGAAGGAAAATGATTCACCGTATCTTGATTTTCCCTCTCACATAGTGACCAAAGGCAAAGCATCCCAGTGGATTGGTGGAGAGACTAGATGAAGGTAGAGAGAAGGCAGCACTGGGAGGAGTGAGATAGCACGGGTGCCCAACGGGATGTATTTGTATTTTTGAGGGACTAGACAAAGAGCAGAAGAAGAAATTAGATGGTAAAGCAGCATAGGTGTGAATGTTTAAACCTATAGTGAGCCGAAGGGAAATACCATTTTTGGCACATTTTCATTCCATATGAGACTACATTACTAATTGGCTTAGGAGACTTACCATCAGCGATTTCTGCTGCGGTGCACAGGTTAGTGGCATTGCCAGAGTGTCTCAGATATGAAATTGTTGCCTCATAATTATGTGGTTCTTCAAATTCAGCACTGAGAAACATAGAGAATAAAAGGTTAGTTAAAATAAAATGTTTCTTAATACATATTGTAACATTCTTTGTATTTTTTCCTATTAGAGAGGTAATATAGGTATGTCTGGCCAATATGGTAACCTCAGCAGATATGAAAGTCATGCCAGCTCTATTCTAAATACATAGAAATTCTGGGTGAAATATAACAATGCAAAGAATTACACAAAGAATTCATAACTCATCTGGAAATCAATAAGGTAAAACTCCCCAGGTGACATTGAGAGGAATCTCACAATTAAAGATGTAAATGAGGACTGCAGCAGGGGGTCGGGGGCGGGGTGGACTCAGGAAAATTGGAATTAGATAAAAGTCTTAGGTCTGGTTGGCTGGGCATTCAATGTCTGGGTCAGAGGTCTGAGCCACAGGCCTCATCTGAGTGGGAAGCTGAAACTGAGCCATCAGCATCAAGTCCAGATCACAAAATGCCATCCTATTTTTGAAACAAATTCAAAAAAATATCTGCACTCTCCCAGGACTAAGTGGGGAAGACTGCTATCCAACTGTGGCCACAAGGCTAAAGAAGAGTTGCCATGAGAATTCAGAACCTTGAAAACCCACCACCAAAGCACAGGTGTGGGTTCTAAACACCCACTCTCTGTATTTCAGAGATGCAAAGCCAACAGGCTACTTGAAACCCAGCCCCTCTGGTAAAGCGAATGTGAGATCATTTGGTAAACATGATTGCACAGCCCATGACGCCCATGGTTTCTAAAAGAAATGGTTTGCACTCAAAACAAGCTTCTAGTCAAAGTGCCTACCCCACAGGGAGGTAAGCACCGGAGAGTCAGAAGATATAACTTACGGGAGAATTAAATAGCAGAATGACACGAAAGCAACTTTAATATAAGTACATTTATGTGTTCGAAGAAATGAAGTGAGGGATAAAAGGCATTAAAGTGTATGAAAAGAAAATGCAAATTAGAAGACACGAGAAAGAAGTTAAAGAAATCATAAATACAGTTCTTGAAATGAAAAATTCATGTGTAGGTTGAAAAGGAGACTGGATGTAGCAGAACAGAGAATCGGTCAGTTAGTTAGACCTGAGGAAGTTACCCGGAGGGTAGCACGGAGAAATTAAAAGATGGAAAGTTTTAAAGGAAGAGTTAATAGTAAGGAGGGTAGAATGAGAAGGTTACACACACACACACACACACACACACACACACACCAAGTAGAGGTAAGAAACAGGACAAAACTGGAAATGTTATCATTAGTTCTCTGACAATAAATTTGAAAATCTAGAGAAAATCAACAAATTTAGAGAAGAACATAAAATTACCACAATGATTGAAGAAGAAATAGAAAGACTGATCGGCCAATAAACCACCTAAGGGCTTGAATCAATAGTACACACACACCCCGTTTCCCCTACCCACCTCCACACTTCGCCCGCCTGTTGCTTTTTCCTCCACCTAATAGTTTTGTCAGTGAGGTTTCATGACCAGTATCAGAGAACAGAAAGAGGGAACCTACACTACTCATTTTTAAATGATAGTATAATTTTGTTATGAAAACCACAAAATGACTAATTAATGAAGTAAAAATATAGCCCAGTCTCACTTAAGACATTTTAGTACAAATAAAATAATGGAAAAATGAATCAGTAACAAAAGTAACTAAAGCAACTAAAAATTTCCCAATACTTAAAGGATGACTCAACATCAGAATTTCTGTTGCTATAATTAATCATACTGAAACAATGAAAGTGAAAGAAAACCCATCCAGATTATTTTAATAGATACAAGAAAGCATTCTAACTAGATAAACTTTCTTAACTAGATTAACCTCTAACAAATTTAAGAATAGCAAAGTGGAACAAAGAGTTCATATAGAAACTCCATTGGAAATTCCTGCAATAGAAAGACAAATAACCCATAGAAAATTGGGCAAAAGCACATGGCGGACATCATGGAAGCCAACAACCTCACAGTAAACAGGGAAATAAAAATCCAGACAATGAGAATTAGTTTCACACCCTTCAGTTTAGCAACAATCTCAGCTGGAAGAAAACATCTCACTTAGCACGAAAATGGAAAGCAGGAACTCCTCATAATGGCTGGAGAGTAAGAATTGGTACAAAGATCTTAATGTTCTTCAGTAAAGGAACACATGAAAAAGCTGGCATGTTTAGTAAAGAAATACAGGCAATGTGTAAATGCAATGAGTAAACCAGACTTCACATGCATTAACAGACAATATGAAAACACAGCTCTGGAAAAAAATCAAGTTGCAGAAGGATAAAATAAGATACCATTTATATAAAAAATATAAACTATATCTTCAACAGATGTGTGAGTTGGTAGCTGAAGTAGAAGAAATACAGTAACTGGGCACACGCCTTCCTTCCTGCACAGCTGGAGTTGCCTCTGGGAAGGGAGAGTGAAATGGAAGGGACTCCAGCTGCACCCAGAGCAAATGCAAAACAGCTGTGTCACACCTGAAGCGGACACTAAAGAGGAGAAAAATTACCATAATTCTCCCACCTTAACACAAGTAGGGTCTTAGTATTTTGGTATTCTTCCTGCTTTTTTCCATTTATAGGTATGCCCAATAGTCGTTAGACAATGAAAAGGTCAGAGTTCTCTCTTTTCTTTTTTTCTCCCCATTTATTGTTATAACCTAAGCACATTCCGCCCGATTGTTTTCCCTCCTTTGGCCATGTTGGATTTTTTCAGGTATCTTTTTTCATGGCTCTGTAATATTTTAAATATGTGTGAATAGTTAATTTTGCTGGAAAGAAAAAGTAATAAGCTCTAATGCAGTAGTAATTTTTCCCCTCACTATTTCGTTCACTTACCCCTGCAGGGAGTAGTCAAAAGAAACTTTCTTAAATTATAGACTGTCCCATGTATCTCACGCTCCAGGGCCTAACAATCTCATCGGGTCTATGGTATATTAACTTGATTAATAAGAAACAGTTTGTGGAAAAATTGAAAGATGTCAAATCAATTTCTTGTACTACTTTTGTCAGAAATGAATAAATACGTGACTTCAGCTGATCAAAAAGAGTTTCATTCAAATGTTAAAAAAAGGCGCCTTCAGATCAATTGTCTTTACAGAAAGGAAGACTCAGGATTAATGTTCAGAGGGGAAAAAGATATTGTAGATATATTTAAACCTCCCTTTTTGCTACTGGCGAATGTCTTTTATCTTTTTCTTGGTCCATTAAAAGCAGATTTGAGATCTGCCTTGATTTAATGCAGTGTGGGTTGATATAAAGTACTTGGATTGCAGGGAAGAAATAACTCTATGAATTAAATATATCTATGCTTCAATTTCTTTCTTTCCACATTTATTAGGTCTATAGTCTATCTCCAGTACTGTAGACATTAATGAGAGGGAGTGTAGAAGTACAGACTTGGAGCTCAGGTTCAGACAGATTTGAATTTGAATCCCAGCTCTTCTACTTTCTAACGATAAACTATTCAATAAAGCCCTTAACCCTTAGTTTCCTACTCTACAAAACAATAGTAATAAAATCTACCTTAAAGGTATATTGTGGCTATTGAATGAAATGGTTTCCCTCTTCACATAGTCCTTCTATAAAAAGTGTGCTAGTAATATTATTATATTGGAAGACAGAGATTTTAGTGTTTTTCTTTCAAATAAGTTTTGGGGTTTGCCTTTTGGAAAGTTCTTTTCATCACCGGCATAAGGTCAGGTCTCTGTCTTTCCTGATTTTCTTATAGGAAACCTCTGGCAGTTTAAACACTATAGAATAAAACATGTTTTATTATGACATCTTTTTATAAAGATTTTATTTATTTATTTTTAGAGTGAGGGAAACGGAGTGAGAGAGGGGGAGAAACATCAATGTGTGGTTTGCCCCTCAAGCACCCCCTACTGGGGACCTGGCCAGCAACCCAGGCATGTGCCCCGGATGGGACCCAAACAGAGATCCTTCAATTCACAGGCCAGAGCTCAATCCACTGAGCCACACCAGCTAGGGCCTATGATGATATTTCGATGATATCTTCAACATTATCTGTATTCAAGAAGAAACAACAGCTCTGTAAATGTAATGCAAGGGTTAAAGATGGCTTACGAAAGCAGATTCTTTTTCACTGTGTTTGGACCCTTGGAGATCTATCTTCAGTATGAATTTTTGAACAAGTGGGCTCTCTCTGTCTGAAGCATGGACTTGGCACCTCCTCTTATCTTCGTCAGTATTTGTCATGTCCAGCCTTGGGCCACAGTATTCTCCTTTGGAGAGTAATTTGGCAACCTCTGTATTAGGCTGTACATACTGGAGAAGTGGGACACACAGCTCTTCAAACATCTGTTCATTTGATCAAACAATTATCATATGTTAGGCACTGGACTTAGACTCATTGTATTCATCTCTCATTGGCTGTGTGGTCTGAAGCAGTCATTTGGGTTCTCAGAGCCTTAATTTCTTCATAGGGTCAAGCTGAGTTAACATGTGGGAAATACCTGACAGGTACATTTCCTTTCTCACCTTCATCTGCATCACATTATTTGAAGGATGGGCTAAAAAGTTTCACTGCAGGACAGTTCTGGAAAATCTAAAGAGCTTACATTAAGTAGAAAGATTGAGAGAGACTTGAATAGCAAAACCTATAATAAGGGTTTATTTAATTAGGGAAGTAGACCTAAGTTGAAAATCCAGTTTCTTCCACTTCTTATTTCGAAGGGACACACATTTTGGAGACAAGAAGACCAGGAGTAGCTTAGCCAGGAGTTGCTGTGTGTGGCATTCTACAAGTTCTTGGCGACAAGGAAATACGAGACCACGTGATTCCTCAATGTCCCAAAGTCCTGACCTGGCAAAATTCCTATTTCCAATAAAAACTTTTTGCAAGACTATTCCCCTCCCAGGCCTTCACCCTAAGAAATCTTTCTCTTCAGTTAAATGACTGGTGATTAAACTTAAAAAAAATTACATCCATGCTATCTAAAGTGGATCTCAAAATGTATTTGTGCCAGGTTCACAAAGATACACACAACAAATTTTTGATAATGTGTTCCTTTCATGAACTAATAAAACTTCCATCTTCTGTCTTGACTGGTGTGGCTCAGTGGGTTGGGCATCATCCCGAAAATTGAAAGGTTGCTGGTTTGACATGCCCGGGCTGTGGGCCGGGTCCCTGGTTAGGGGTGTGCAAGATGCAACTGACTGATGTTTCTCTCACACATGGATGTTTCTCTCCCTCTCTTTCTTCCTTCCTTCCCCTCTCTCTAAAACTAAATAAGTAGAATCTTTTTTAAAAACTTCCGTATTCTACACTTTAAATGACCAATAAAAATGAAGAATCAATGAAGCAGTCAGGTAGAATAGTGATAAGGGGCCATAGGTTTTGGAAAGAAATATATGGGTTGAATCTCAGCTTCACCTGTGATCTTGGATGGGTGATTGGACTCAAGTCTCTTCTTCCTTGACATAAATTAAGTAGTAGTAGTGGTAGTGGTAGTAAATGCTTAGTGGAAATCCGCAAAAAGTGTTTACTACCACCACCACCACCACTACTACTTTTCCTACCATTCCACACTTTTATCGCTTGAACTTGAACTTCTACCATCTCTGCCACGAGCTCTCCTACTTCCTCCATTTTTATGTAATACACACACAGCTATGTCTGTGCCCAGATATTCTTATATATGACACACATTTACATATGATACACACTTATGTCCATGATAACTGTGTATCATATATGTGCAGATATACATTTCCATAGACACGTATGTGAGTATACACAAGTGTGTGTATAAGCCCAACCCTACCACCATACACATACCTTACTGCTTCTACTGTGACTTCTACAAGAACAACCACAAACAAACAAGAAAATACAATGTCGCCAATGTTGTTTAATCCAGGGCATTAGGGTTGTTTTTTCTTTTAATTTATGAATTTGCAACCCAATTCTTTCAATAAAGGGTCACAAAACTATAATGATTGTGAAAGTTAATTTTATGCATCATTTTGACTGGCCACAGGCATACAGATTAAATATTATCTCTGGGTGTGTCTGTGAGGGTGTTTTGGATGAGATTAGCTTTTGAATCAGTTTTTCACCTGAAGACAATGAATATAAAGGAGGAATTTGCTCCTTTTTTTCTGCCTCGCTGTTGAGCTGGACATCTCGCCTCACCTTTTCTGGCCCTGAGCTGGGATTTACACCATCAGCTCCCCTGTTCTCAGGCCTGTGGACCCAGGCTGAATTACAGCACCAGCTTTCCTGGGTCTCCAGCACACAAATGGCAGATCATGGGACTTCTCAACCTCCATAATCTTGTGAGCCAATTGCTTATAATTAACAAATATATACCACATACATGATATATTGTAGATAATCAAAGATATGTATGTATGTATCTGAGTTGTATTTCTGCATACGTGTATATACATAAATGTATATGCATGTATGTATATCTCCTTCTGCTTCTCTGGAGAATCTAATACAATGACCAAGTCAATGTTGCTAAAGAGCTACCTAATTTACAGAACTTGGCACCTCCTCTGGCCTCAGTTTTGGGAGTAACATGGTTAACTCTGAAGCTATATTGTCAAATCAGAGAGCTCATTCTCAGGAGGACATGTCCACAATAACAACAGCTAATGATACTGAGTACTTACCAAGTGCCAAACACTTCCAACTACATGCATCAATTCATTTGATCCTCATCGGACCCTATGAAGTAGATACTGTCATTCTTTCCATGTTCAGATGAGAAAGCTGAGACATAGCTCAGGGTCACAGAGTGGTAAGTAGCAGGGCAGCAATCAGAAGCCAGGTATTTGACTCCAGAATCTTGGGTCTCAACCACTATGTGATATAGCGTTTCCCAGAACAGAGGCACCAGTTAAAGTCAAACACAGCATGAGCATCTCCCACTGCAATGGAAGTCATCAAAGAAGGCGGTCAGAGGAGTACACAGCACAGAGGACCCCAGAGGACTGAAAAAACAATAACCAAAACCCTAACGAGGAAGATCATGTCTGCTCAAGATGCAAAAGTAGGGAAGTTCTGAGATTCCTCATTTATAAACTCAAACACTCATGCGCTCTTTGAACAAACTACATTCACGTTAACTGTTGTCTACATTATTGCATTTAACCACCTCAGCAGCACTCTGAGGCATTTTACAGCGAGGAAACCGAGGCTTGGAGATCTTCAGCAACTTGCCCAAGACAGTACTCCCATTAAGAAACAGAGTGGGTCTGGAAACCAGACCTTCTGATTCTTAATTCATTGTCCTTTGCCTCTTAACCACAGACTACTCTAGAACCTAAGAGAATCTGAAAAATGAAAATAATGAAGCACAGGATGAGGGTGAAGGCCAAGGAGCTTACAAGTGGGTTTTGAATGATATTTTTCAAAACTTCGTTAGACTAATTCAATAGTTTGACAGATCAAGTCTTCCATTAGCCATTCAAACGGGAGAAATGCGATGGGGAAATCCCCGTACTTCTCTGGGCCTGACATCATCACCTATAAAAAAAAGACCAGTAGTATTTAACCTGTATTTTGAAGTTAGGACGAAATCAATGAAACCATTGGTGAACTTAGGAATGGCTCTGAAAGCATTTGACTTCCACTAATGCAACTGCTAAAGCAGGTTCTTAATAATTCAGCGGCAACTTCCTTAGCAAGGAACAAAATGACCTCATGCCCTCATTTTCATCATTAAAGCCAATCTTTAAAATATATGCATTTCAAATTTCAGGGCATCTGCTTTGAGGTGGGCCACATGACCTAATCCCATTTTCTTTACATCAGGTCTCACCTTAGATGGGAATGACCTTCAGGAAAGCCCTTCTCCTACTACCTTCTCTAAGTAGCTGCCCTCTCCACCTATTTCCTGAAATTCTTAATCACTGTCATAATTTTAAAATTTTTTAATTACTTTATTGGTGTAATTTTGTCTCTCCTGCTCTGGGATCTTGTGTATCATTCACTGCTGGGTCTCCCGTGACTAATACAGTGCCTGGCACATTACAGGCTGCCGGCTGTCTTCGTTCTGCTGTGACACAGAAATACTATAAAACCCTAGACAGACAGGGAGATGATGTCACACCATTGTTTTTCTATTGAGCTCCCCCTTTGCACCAGGCACTGCTCTAGAATATAAAAGCAAATAGTAGACAAGGCCCTTGCACTCAAGACTCTCATGGTCTTGAATAATACAGATAGTACATAGAATAAATGTTATTTGCAGCATTAATGAATACTAACAGGAGAACAAAGCAGCCTTCTATATGGAATAGATGGTACCATGGGAGAGGAAACGTGAGCTGTATAGTCAGGGAGGCTGACATTTAAGCAGTTAACATTCCTTGTATTATCATTATTTTCTTACTTGTTTTTCTTCCTGACTAAAATGTGTACTCCATGAGAGACTTTGTTTTGTCATCTACTGCATTACCATCATTTAGGACAATGTGTGGCACATACTTGGGGCTCAATGAATATTCATTGAGTGAATGAACAAATAAATATACAAATGAATGAATGAATAGATGAATCCTGCATGATGAGAAGGAGCCATCAGGTAAAGACCTGGGAGAAGACAGCTCTGGGCACAGGAAAAAAAGCAAGTCTTTCTGCTTGGTTGGATTGTGCTTGCTGTGTTTGAGGTGACGCCAAAATGCCAGTCAGTGGGCTGAAGAGAGGAATCAAGGGAGAGAGGGGGGTAGGAGAGGAATAAGGAGGGGAGAGTAAGGAGGAGTCAGAACATCTAGGACCTTCTTGGCCATGGTAAAATTTGCAATTTTTGAATTTGTTCTAAACGTAAAATGGAGGTCAAGTGCTCAGTGGTTAGTTTGATTAAGTAAACATTGAATTCAGAGTATAATGAGCCCATAGAAGAAGGGAAAGAGAAGCACGCCAGCTAAAATATTAATGACAAGCTTTCTGGCAGAGTGTCGCTAGCTGGACACGACTAAGAAAGAGCAGAGGAAAGAGAGGATTTCATGTGGGTCCATATCTTCACATGGCAGTGCTGCTTGCCTGGTACACAAGGGCAAATAAAGAGCTCGGGTTGTCCTAATTATTTAGCTTTGTTTACTATTAGAATATTAGGGCATTGCATGTGCACATCAATGCAAACATTCTTGGAATGTTTTCTTTATTCATATAAAAGTTCATGGAAAGTAGTATCAATTTATCTGTGCATTCTTCTCCCCATCAATCTGTTTATCTGTCACTCCATTGGCCCATCACTTACTTAGCCACTAAATAACTATTACTTGCATGTCAACTTCCTGGGGAAACAAAGGTGAAAAGGATGGACAATCCCTTCTTTCATGGAGTTTACAGTCTAATAGATATCTCCCTGAATCCTTCATGTTGGAAAAATTCTGAGACAGGACAGTGTAGCTCATAAATCTCTATAGGCATAGAGTCCTCGATTCACATCCTGGACAAGCTCTGTATTATCTTGTACTTTAGGGCAAGTCATGACATGTCTGAGCCCTTGGTTTCTCACCTACAAAAGGGAATATGCACTTTGCCCTCCGAAGATGGCCGGGGGGTGAAAACGAGTCTGACAGATGTACAGGATGCAGCAATGCCCTGCACAAGGCCATACTCGGAGATTAGCTTCCCTCCAACCTTTCTTTGTACCTCTCTTTGTACAAAAACAGGCTCCAAATAGGCAACTTGTAATTGTCTGATTTGTTCTTAAAACCGTGACTTTTTTCCAGCTTATCGTTAGAATGCCACTAAAGAGAGAGGGCAAGGGTTGGCTCCAAATGCTTCTGTACTTTAGCTCCACCCTGGCCAGCCTCCCACACACAGATCTTTCTGCAGACAGAAAACACAATCCTAAGGTAGGCCTCCGAGAACACTGGCCTGGAGAATGTCCAGGCTCAATTTGCAGGGTAGACCACAAATCTGTTATACCATGCCCGATTTTGTCGTAGGTAAAGAACCCATGTGATTCGTCAGTAAGGTAGCTGGTTGTGGGGGATGAGAGGCTGTGCTCTGGAGCCAGGCTGTCTGGGTCAGTCCCTGGTACTGCTGATCCAGCTGCATCACCCTGGATGACGTAACTTACTGGATGGATGGCTGTAGTTTAAAGTTTTAAAATTAGAGAGTGGACCTAGGTATAGGGTACAGGCTTTGTCTATAGAAAATTCTCAATAAACAGAACCTTTAGGTGATTTTTTAAAAAGGAATAGTGTTTGAAAACATGAAAGAAGAGAAAAAAAAAACAAGTAAATCCACTGCTCCTACCTTTGAAAGGCAGGCCAAACAGTGACCTTGTTGTGTCCCTGAAGTACAATTAAAAAGGGATAATAAGTTATTGAAATGGCTTAAGCTGACGCCACCTGAATGTTCTGAGTCTGAAACTTCATTAGGCACAGGCTTAAACAATTCCTTCCCTTCGCTCTTGCCCCAGAGCAATTCCGTTTAGCACACGGGGACCTGGGGCCCACCTCCGCATCCCCGGCGTCAGGCGCATGAGGAGTCTGCTTTGCTGCTGGTCAGTCAGGGCAGGTCCACACCAGTCACAGTCACCTAGAGCACAGCCGTTCAGGAAGGAGCTCTGCCATTGCAAACAATTTAAAAACCAGCCTTTAGAGATTCTGATCTTACATGCACAAAGGCTCAATGACACACTGTGTTTGTTTTAAGTAGAAACCATCCCAAATAGCTTTCAGGAAGGGTCTGTCTTGTACTGAGCACTCTATATGGGTTCATATCAACAATGACAGAAAGAGCAAATCACCTACAAGTTTCTCCAGGTTCCTATCTTTTTCTCACATCTTGCTCCCCACGGCTTATCCAGCCATTGCTGGCGTTCCTCCCAAACATAACTTCAGTCCACTGATTTATCTCCATTTCTACCACCTCGATCATGCCAAGTATTTCCACCTCTCTGAGACTCAGTTCCTCATCTGTGAAATGGGATGGTTCCATCTACTTCTCGTCACAAATGGCGTCATATATGTACTTCGAATAGACACTACATAATTGTTGTTGCCATTTTAATGTTGTCATCATTGTTTTGTTGTTGTCCCGTGGTCTCCTAGGCTGTCTTCCCCTTTTCCTGGCTCACAGTTCTCCTATGGCTTTCCGATGCATTCTGAGCAAAATTTCAATTCGTTCCACGACTGGGTCCCCTTAATTCAGGTCTCAACCCAGATATCAGCACCTCATACAGGCCTTTCTTAACCACGCTATATTCCCTCAATTTCAATCCCCAAGTATTACCCTAATACTTAAAAACATTTTCCTTTAGGGTACTTACTACTATTCAAGTAAAGAGTGGACACACATTTTGTTTGGCCACAATGTCATTCTTCTGATATCATTATTTTACTTGAATGCCTCCGATAAGGCATTTATTCCCCACTTCCATAGCATCTCTCTTCCCGGCTGTCCCACACGGGTCCTAAACAGTCCTGCAGTCTGCAGCCCTAGGAGGGAGGCATCAGTGTTTCCCACTCAGCATGGGGTAGAAATGTCAAAAACACAAATACAAACACGTGTTCCAAAGCAGTAGGTTGAAAGAGGTCATCCAGATTCACAATGGGCTTAGGTTACCTTTTAAAAACTATCATTGAAACAAAAACACAAAATTAAAAAGTTCAGGAGAGAAAGTGGGAGACTACTGAGACCACCCACAGCCCAGAATCTGAGAAACACTGAACTGTCTGAATCTTTTCTGCTTCTGAAATAAACAGCTTCTGCCTTCCTTAGTGTCCAGTCTGAGGTTTCCTGAGTCAGGACTATGCTCTGATACTTCCTAATGGGAGAAAAGCCGTATCTGTAGCTAATGAATAAAATATTAGCCGTCTCTGATAAGTACTGATGGAAGCCCAGTGCTGAGGGCTGCCCTGGGACTAACGTGCTTTGCTCACACAAATAGGGGCTGTGTGTCAAGAGGGATGCCAGCCAGCTTGGTTCCTGTGAAAAAGTGATGGCAAAGAACAATCTCCAAGGAGTCATTTTACTGTTGGGAACTAACGAGATATTAATATTCCAGAGACAGCAGAGATAAGGGGGCCAAGGGTTGAAGAAACAAACTCTCAGGGAGCATCTTCTATGTTCACTGTGATTTATACAATTCATCTCATTTAGTTTTCAATAAAGTAAATATTATTGTGTCCACTCTGCAGATGTATATGTTAAAGTCCTGAGGACAGGTCTGAACCCGACTCCAGACCTGAAGTTAGGAACAAAAATGGTTACTGCAAATGCACCGAGTTCCTCACAAGATGATTAAATATGTGTGTGTGTGTATGTTCTATTGAAATACAGCTAAAACACAAAGACTCTTGTTTTATAAGTGATGGTTGAAAAAATGTTTTTTTAGTTCAAAGAAGAATGTAACCCTTAGATTTCTTTTAAGAACTGTCATGTAAAGAAGGGGCAAAGATAGCATCCATTGTACCAATGGGCAGATCTGGGCCAGGTGGTTGTGTGAGTCTGGGGTAGGAAGGTTTTTTTTCCTTCCCAGCTCACTGGGATTTCTGAATAAACAAATGACTGTGTGTGCACATGTGTGCATGTGAGTACATGTAAGATTTTTTATCTACTTTATACACTGCTGTATTCTCAATGTACAATATATAAGAGGATTTGGCATATAGTAGATGTTCAATACATGTGTGTTAAAAAAATAAAACCTGCCCCAACAAAGAAAAATGCTGGACTCTCCAGATAATGAGCTCCCCATCAAAGGATTTTTAAAGAGACTAAGGTTTTGAGCATGAATCCTTGCCTTTGGTGGAAGGTTATACAAATACTAAGGAAGCTTTACTGAACACTCTAAATGCTAGGCACTGCACTAAACACTTCACTCTTGTGATTTCATTTAATCCTCACCACAATTGTATGAGTTAAGAACTACTACTATCCTATTTTATGTAAGTAGAAACTGAGGTTTGTAAAGGTTGAGGCATTTGTCCAAGGTTACAGAGCTGGTAAGTAGTAAGGCATGAATTAAAAATCCAGGTTTTTGTTAACATTACCCCATATGCCTTGGCAACATCAAATAATCGCTGAGTCCCCTTCCAGCAGTGAGGTCCTGCTTACTCCATTCCTAATGCAGTATCTGTACTGGAGATTAATACCGTGAACATGGGCTCTTCCCAAATAAGCACCAGCTTCCATGGAAGGTGTATCTAAGGTTGTTCAGCATCATGGAAATTAGAAAACTAATTTCTTTTTTTTTTAAGGGAGAACATGACAATAATTTATTTTGGACTATAGGACTTACATAGAAACCACTGGACATTTTTTACAAAACTAATCACCAATGAATTTGGAAAGCTAGATGATATGAAAGATTTCTAGCAAAATACACTTCATAAATATCAACCTTTCCTCCAATCTCCAGCAGAGATAGGAAGTCTAAAGAAAACATTATCCATAGAAAGGTAGAAATTCATAGATGATTCTCACACGTTTAAAAGCACTAGAATCACACGGTTAAATAAGCTGATTTTACAATTGCTCATTTATCAGTTATGTCAATGTTATTTCCTCATTCAAGAGCAATGAACATTTGCCAGTGATGCAGGGTGGAGGGAGGGATGGTCCCCGAAATAAAGAGTCAAGTGTCGAATTCCTGTTCATTGCCCAAAGCAGGGAGGTCATGGGTGGCCAAAATATGTTGTCACCTGGGCTGAGATAAGGGAATCGATGAGGGTCCAGAAATCTGGCAAGAAGGAACAACACCCTTACCTCTACCCTGTCCCTCACCCCTTTCACAAAGATGATTGAGGGTGGGGCCAAAGTCTGCAGGTGCCTGCAGGGGACCAGCAGCCTTATGCTACCTGCAGCTAGAGGAGAACATGCAAGGTCACAGACATTTATGGGGTTCAAACTGATTTCTTATTGTCAAAATGAAGTTCAAAGTCCTTAGTATGGCACTTACTACACATTAAGATCCAAACTCACCTCTTATTTTCCCATATTAGAATATTTTTAAAGATTTTATTTATTTATTTTTAAACAGAAGGGAGGGGAGGGAGAAAGAGAGGGAGAGAAACATCAGTGTGTGGTTGCCTCTTGTGTGCCCCCTACTGGTGACCTGGCCTGCAACCCAAGCATATACCCTGACTGGGAACTGAACCAGCGACCCTTTGCTTCACAGGCCGGAGCTCAATCCACTGATCCACACCAGCCAGGGCCCATATTAGAATATTTTTGTCTGTTCACAACCTCCTCTTTGTTATTACTGCCTTGCTTTCAGTTATGTTCTAGCTCTATACTAAATAGGCATTGGTTCATCCATTTGTCTGTCCATCCATCCATCCATCCATTCCTTTATCCATTTCTCCCTCCATCATTCCATTCACTAACCAACTGCAAGTCAACAATGTGGTTAACCCATCTTACAGTCTCACATAAGGGAATAAAACACCTATCTAATTCCAACCCACCAAACAGGATACATCTCAAGTTCTTTCTTCTTCCATGAAGCTGCCCCTCAGATTCCTGGTCCCTCTTCCTCTCTTCTGTCTTTCACTCTCACAACTGAGGTACAACGAATCTCATTTCAGATGAGAGTAGATTCGGTTCTATCATCAATATGAAAGAACATTACGGTGAAACTGCCCGTGTAAATCCCTTAGGAACAAGGTGTCACATTAGAGACTGACTGCTGTTCCCCATACTTGCCATCACAGCAGTCTGTGCCCAGGGCTGAAAAGGATTGCTGTTCCTCTGATGAAAGTGTGAGAGAAGGCAGCTCAGTTTAGAGCCAAGCCACAGCAAAGATGCGGGTCTAGCCAAACACTCCGATTAGGGTGTGCTCCATCATACTGAGATGCTCACAGTATGGGAGGCACGAGGGAACTACGGCTGACTCAGGGTTCATCAGAATGCCATTGTCCCTTCACATCGTCACACTGGGGATGATGCTCCTCCAGTAAATAATGCAAAGGGTTGTTTTCCTTCGTCCAAATGCATGCACAGAGAATACGTTTCTACTGACCTACCTTGTGCAGGCCTGGAACTAGAGCCACTAGCCTAGGTGTTCGTGGAGCACAGGAATCGCACAGTCAGCTCCTTGCTGAATACGATGGTCTCACCTATTCCTTGGTGTACAAGACCCTCCATGATTTGGTTCCTGTCTACCTCGACAATCCCATTGGTTTCCAATCCTTACAACACTTGCTCTACTCTGACTCCACTTCACTATTGTATATCTAGTTTCCAACGTAAGATGTGTCACTTTATCCTTCCTTCCTCTGCCTGTGGGTCTCTTCCCATGTCATCCAACAGATGTTGACTCTCAATACTCACATCAAATATTTGCCCTTTGGTGCTCGTTTGATTGGATTGATGCCACTATTCTTCACCCCTTCCTAGAACCCTGCATTTCATTATGTAAAGTTTCAGTGTCTGGGATCCCACTGTGACTCTGGGTTGGTCATATGACTTGCTTTGACCAATAGGATGCTAGTAAATGTGATACAGCAGAGGCTTGGAAAATGTTTGTGCACTTGGGCTTGTCTGCTACCACTGCCAGGAGAACATTCCTCAGTTAGCTGGCTGGAGGGTGAGACGGACAGTGCCGAGTCGGATCGCACCAGTCATCCCAGTCACAGCAATCCCAGCTCAGTCAGAGGCAAGCTGACCCCAGACAGAGGAGCAGCCCAGTCAATTTGCAGATAGTATGTAGTAAGTCTGGAGGGCTAATGCACAACGTAGTGATTAGAGCAAAAACAAATACTTATTATAAACTTCAAAGTTGCTAAGAAACTAGATCTTAACTGTTTTCAATACATAAAAAGGAAAGAGTTATATGAGGTGATGAAGGTGTTAGCTAAGGCTGCTGTCATAATCATGTTGCAAAATATGAATGTATCAATTCAACAGGGTGTGCACCTCAAACTTATGCAGACTTACATGTTGGTTATATCACAATAAAAAAAGTTGGGGCAAACCTAAGTCAAAATCACAGCTCCACCAGTGGCAGACGTTCTGAGACCTGGTGTCTTTAGCTATAAAATGAAGATAGTGGCAGCAACTTCACTGCCTTCTTGAGAAGATGAAATGAGAACATCTATAGAAAGTGGCCAGTTAAATGCACGGCACACATCAGAGGGCTTGACAGTCCTGAGCTGAGTGCATTAATGAACTGGCGCTTCTGTGATAAAATTCTTAGAACGAGTGCACCAAAAACAGGAGGTGCTCTGTAACATGCCAGCTGCCCTTGGTATTCTGTTTAATATTCAATATTCAGCCTCTAATTCAATTTATTACTCTGGAAGCACATGTTTCAATTTACTGAACCCAACTGTACCATAAATAAAAGTACCTCAGAGGACCATCTTTGCAACTTAACATCAGCATGTTGTTAAATGCAGTTTATTTAACCTCTCATGTAAAACAAGAGTTGCAATTTGTAGCTTATAAACCTGCTCTTCCCACAACCCTTTGGAGAAATACCAACCCCTGGCCTGTGCTTGCTGCCTGCTCTTGGGCAGGCTCAGCAGCCTTGTTGGTGGGCTATCCTCTTGCACAATTAAGAAACAGGTACTCACCTCTCTAGAGGCAGGTAGCTCTCTTCCACAGCTGCTGCAAAAGCAAAGGAAAAGTGAAAAACAGACGTTAGCGGCAGCCTTATTAAAGCAAGTTATGTTTGTGCAGTGACCTGACCCTGGAGACAGAATGTGGATCGGCAACTCACCTGTGTGCCAAGCCTCCCCTCCCCACATCATGCAGGGGATCATCCCTCCTGCCCTACAGCCCTCACCCACACTTTATGGGGCCTAATTAGGAGTATAGTCTCTTGTATTAGACCTTAACCTCTTGGAGTACCAGAATGTCTTCTGGGTTTCTCTCTTAGTCTCTTCTGTATATCTCAGGGCCTGGCAAAGAGAGTATAGCTACTCAATGCATGACTGAAATAATAATACTGCATTTATTGAGCACTTACTCATGTGCAAATAACTTTCAAGCCTTTCCATACCTCATCTCATTCATTTATCCTCTCAGTAACCCTGGGAGATGGGAGTTATTATCATCCCCATTTATAGGCAAGGACAATGAGGCTCAGTGAGTAACGTGGAAACTTAAATAGCTAGTGAGTGGGGAAGCAGGGATTTACGAAGCCCATTTTGAAACAAAAGCCTCAGTACTTTGTTCTATGTTCTCTGACAGCCTTCTTCCATTTCAGAGAGATGGTCTGAGGCCTAAATTATTCAATGTTTATAAAAATCATCCTTCACCTTCTCTGATACCAAGGTGGCCACAGCCTTAAAGTATAACCCTAAGCGAACTTTATTCTAAGATAAGATGTCAGATGATGTAGAGCAGTTTTTCTCACGGCGTGGTCCCTGGGCCAGCGGCATTGACAGCCCCAGACAACCTGTTAAAAAGGCAAATGCTCAGGCCTCTAACCCAGACTTAATGAATCAGAAGCTCTGGGGCTGGGGCCCAGCAATGTGTTTTAACGGGTCTTCTAGGTGATTCTGAAGCATGCTGAAGTGTGAGAACCTCTGAGTTCAAGAAATGTAACCATGAGGTTGCCCAAGGCTGTCAAATGAGCAATGAACTTGAGGTAGCTCTCTTAGTGGACCTCCTGCCGGCCCTCACGGTCACAGTGAAACATACGTTAACCCAGCAATCCGCGCAAGCCCAATGTGTATGTTTACCTCGTGTTTCATTAGAACAAACAGAAGCAAAGGTGTTTAACATGTCAACAGGATCAGACTGCAGCGGGGGTGCACAGGGCGTGAGTAAGTGCTCCTTTGTGTAGCGGAGGAAGACACATAACAGCACAGAGAAATGGCTCCCAAGGATGCTTCCAGTCCCGGAAAGGGCCAGTGGGGGCATGGATGGGAACCCTTCAAGAATTACTGAAGGCAGATCACAGAGACCTGAGGGACCCCGTCATGACTGCAGGTCAAGTTCAAACTGATTGCCTCCCTTCTTCCCTTGGCACTCCCTCCCCCTCCTCCACAGCACAGGTTGTGTTGACAACACAGGCTTTATAGGAAACACAAAGGCTCTCTGCCTCCCTGCCCTGCTCCTTTTCGTTTTCTTCCTCTTGGACGGATTCCCAGTGATCAAATGCAATGCTCTCAGGGGAAGCAGGCTGGCTCGGGAGCGATAAGGGGCCAATTCCCGCAGATTTGTCATTTCACGGGCAAGCTGCCATGGCCTCTACATGAGAATAAGCAGTGATGGATGTCCAGCCCCACGGAAAAGCAGTTCAGCATTGTCACCTGGGAGCTCATGCGGAGAGGGAGGTGACTGGGGGAGACTGTACCAGAGTCAGCTGAGACTCCCCCGGCTGGCTGTGGAGGTAGGGGGAGGGAGCAGTGCATTTCCTCACCGTCCCTGTGGGTCTTGGGAAAGGCAGCCATCTGCCTCTGGAAGGCCTGGAGGTTCACGGCTGGAGGCTTCGGTGGCTTTGTGGGAGGCGGACCCAGGGACTCCATGGAAGGCAGTGGCTTCATTTTGGGAAGTTGCTGATGCTTGACATCCAGTTGTTTCTCTGAACACAAATAGTCCAAAATGTGGGTTATTAATCATTTCCATCACATGGCTTGTTGGGTGAAACTGACCAGTTTCCTTGTACCATTCTCACTCCTCCCCTCCGATCTGCTCTCTACCCAGTAGCCAGCAGGTCCAGATCAAAACGCAAATCTGATCTAGTCACCATCCTGCCACCCAGAAGACGAAGCCTGATTTCTTCAGCATGACATCTGTCCACTCCCTTCTTTGGCGTTTGGACAGCACACCACATGGCCCCAGTCGACATTTCCAGATTATTTTCCTATTGGACTTTAGTCTCCTACTTCCCTGACCTGCAGCCCAAGTGTCTTTCACTTACACCACGGGCTTCTCAGTTCTCTAGATTTGACTTTAAAAGCCTTAAAAAGCTCTCGTATGTCCAAGATTTTGTTCATGCCATTCCCGGTTCCCGAATGCTGTTCTGTTATTCTCTCTTGCCAAATTTCAACTCTTTCTTTAGGCCCTGCTCCAATGACACCTCCTCTAGGAAGCCTTTCCTTATTTCTATCAGAAATCAAGGTCAGAATCGATAACTCTAACTGGTATCCCCAGTGCACATTACTAACACCTCTCCAGCGGTGTTGTGGCTTGTTAGAGGGGCTGGTCTAACTTCCCACTGAATGTAGGCTCCTGTGGGCAGGGACTAGGCCATATCAACCTTTTCCCAGCACCAAGCACAGGGCCTGATTCACAGGAAATGGACAATATCTATTCCCTGAAAGAATTCCTCAGGTACTTACAACAGGCAAATAACGCATGTGCTATGAAGAGAATTAATCTCTGATTTCCAGGACTCAAAGCCTAGACAGCCTTCAAGGCTGACTTTGGTACACAGGCACCTGTGGATTTTCTGTCCTGGAATTTTGCAGGGTAGTCTCAATTTTTTATATTTTATCCTTCTGCACTAAAAAGCCAAATTCCAATACTATATATAAAAATTGTATCTGCTGCTTCTGAAAATAGCACAAAATCTTATAGTACCCAAGTACTTTGATTTTGGCTTACATAATGCAGTGGTTGATTATGTGGGAAACTAAAGGAGCTGGCCTGCATTTCCCGAATACACCAGTGTGACCTTCTCAAAGTTCTGCTGTCCTGTGCAATCGGGAAGGGGGGCTTCCTTCTTGCCCTCCCAGCAGGACCAAAGTACCTCTCTTCTTAGACTGTAATTTTAAGTTCCAATGTCAGTAACTTGTCTTTATCAAATTAAGGAGAAGACACAGTGAAAACAAATTATCGCTCGCTTATTGGGCTCCTAATTTTCACCAGGCACTGTGCTCGGTTGTTGACGTGGGTTGTCTCATTTAATCCTCTTAATAATTGAACTGGGTAGGTAACCAATCCACCTTTCCTCCTTTCCTCCCACTTATCCTTCCTCCCACTCACCCCTCTTCCTCCCTGTCTCTTCATCAATCACCGCTTATCCACTGTGTTCCAGGTATGGCTCTAGGGGCTGGGGATGGAGTCATGCCCTCAGACATTTTTATTTTAATGGGACAAGACTGATGATAAACATGTAAACAAATAAACAAGGTCATAACAGGGACCTATTAGTTCTATAAAGGAAAGAAGAGCAGGATGGTGCAAAAGAGTGCAAACTCTTGGTGGTGGGCTAGTGGTCTTTAGCTAGAGAGGCTAGGAAAGGTTTGTCTGGGAAGGCGTCCTTGAGGATCACTGTGCCTGCAGGAGGAGAGTAGGCTGTAAGAGGGCAAGAGCGTGAAAGCAGGAAGACCAGTGGGGCCATTGCAGTGGTCCAGGCATGAGATGGTGGCAATGTGGGCATTGGCAAAGGGCACAAATGGATAGCAGGGGAAGAATCAGAACAAATTTTTGTAGTAGAACCAAAAGCTTGCTAACAGGTTGGATGCAAAGAAAGAAAGGGAGGGAAATAGAGCACAACTCCTACGTCTGGGGCGTGAGCAATGAGGAGGACGGTTGTCCCATTCACCAAAACAGGGAAGATTGGTGATGAGTTTGATTTCTAGAAGGCAGACCTGGCTCTGTAAATTAAGCAGATTGCCAAAGTTCATCCACTTTGTAAGAAAGAGAACTATGATTCAAACCCAAGTTTGCCCAAACTGTCTCTCAATTTAATTCCAGGTGATTAGTCACTTTGCCCAAATCCGAAACTACAATTTAGAAGATGGTCCTAGAATACCTGTGTCGTAGTTTAGAGCAAACATTGCTGAGGTCACATATGTGACTTTCTCAAGTCAGCAAGATTTAACTTAGGAAAACACACTGAGCTCTCCCCCCACATCTGCACAGATTAGATTTCCTACCTGGGGGCCAGCTGGCAAGCTCCCTCTCGTAGATAGGCTGGGAGGTGCTCCCTACTAGGCCCCTCTCAGGATGGGACTTTTCTAGGCTCTTCCTTCCATGTGGAGAAAGTAGAAAAGTGGGATATTCTGAGGTGATTTCCTTTGCACATGATTTTCTTTGGGCCATCAAGTGCCTCTGGGAAGGAAGAGTCTGGGATCCTTCTATTTGCAGCTTTCTCCTGGGCCCCTCTGGAGTAGTAAGTCCTGTGCTTTTCTGATCTTCTGGATGGAAAGCCCTACCTCCACAATCGACTAGGTGAAAGGCTGATGACATTTCACTGTTCTGAGATGAAACCTTCTCCCAGTTCCAGAGCTTGTTCCTGAAGCTACTGGTCACCACCAATTTCTTCTCATTGGTTATCTTAGTGTTTGCCTGGTTCACGTCTAAAAGCAGAGGAGCCTTCTGTGAATTCACTGCAGGATAAGCAAACCTTCCCAGAGGTCCTGGGGAATCAAAACATTTCTGAATCTCACTCCTCTGTGTCAGCTTCATTTTCTGGGCTTTAAGAGGCTGGGGTTCACCACCAGAACAATATGGTGGGGGCTGATTGTGGTCGGATGAGAGCAGTTTCCCACTGGCCCAGGTCCTCATCGACTGTGTGCTTCCAAAGTCCCCCTTATGAGAAACACTTGCTGGGAATTGAATAGGTCCTGGAAGAGATGGCACGTCAAGCTTTTGAAATTTAGCTTGGAGTTCTTTGAAGTTTCTTAATCTTTCCTGAAGCATGAAGGAAAATAGAAAGTCTCATTATTTTCAGAAAAAGCAGCATGATTAGCTGACTTCACTGTGTCTACTAAAGGGCTCCAAGTGCCCGTGCAACGCCATTGCTTACTCACTGAGCAAGGTCAGCCAGCAGTGCTACTGCCTGTGAGAGATGGAATGGAAATCATTGTATCCTCTCTGAAACCCTTCCAATACATGCCATTTCTTCACAACATACAAAACCATTTATAAAGGAGATAGTATTAACAACTGCTGATAAATCTTTTGATACAAACTTTTTTGATGGCTCCCTCCTGCCTATACAAACAGGTTCTAAACCCCATAGCATGGCATTCGAGATCCTTCACAATATGGTGGAATTATGATCTCCAGCCATAGCTCAACAATGACCCTTACACTGAACAGGATTATTTACAAGCTTTCTGAGAGACTTTGTGCTCTCCACCACCCTGACTTGGCTCGTGTGTTCTTGCTTCCCGAAGTGCATCCCCCACCTACTTCAACGGCTTTTTCTTACAACATCAACGCTCACCTTCTCCATTCCCCTGGACGACAGGTGGAACTGGCTCCTTCTCTGTCTCCTTGGTTCTTGCATAGCTCTTTCTAACTTGGCTGTGGAAATTAACACTGTTCAACTGGAGAAAAGAGCAAACAAACTTTGGAACCAGGCAAGTCTGTGTTCCAATTCTGACGTTGCTCTTTATCATCAAGGCAAATACTTTGGAAAATTTGGTATTTGCAGGGGAGTCTCATTTTAAAAATAAATTGCCAAGTGGTAGAAGGATGAGGTCTACCTTTGTAGAGTATCTGCCGCTTCACATAATAAATAAAAGACATTTGTCAGAGGCCAGATGATCCTCTTGTATTTTTGACTCTCCTTGGAAGCCCGTGTCCTTCCTTCTAAACTCAGTTCAAATTAAGTACACGAAAATGGTGGCAGTAACGGCAGGCCAACCGGCGGGGGTGGGGGGAGGGGTGTGCCAGGACGGCACCGTGCGTGGGTGGTCCCCGTAGGTAGGGTTAGGCTCGACTCCTGCTCAGGGCACTTCCCACTGCTCACTAGATCCAGTTTGGTTTTGTAAGTTCACTTTGTCATCTTTTGTCTTCACAGGAGGACATGTGGGAGGAGAGTCAATGGAGCCATTTCAAAAGAAAGAGCCCCCATCTTCTCCTGATCATCTTAAAGTGAAACAGAACCACCCCGGGTTCTATTCCTCTGGGTTCTATGGCCCAGCATGGATAAAAACCATGAATCCCAATGCCAGAGTCTTATGAAAAGGAAAGGAACTTTCTATTCAAAAGCTATACAGGTTTAGAATAATGGTGGAATTCTACCATTAAATCCCACACCTATTAGAAACAAGAAACACCCACAAACACACAGTCCTGCCTCCCCTTGCCAGACCAGGCCAGTCAGAGGTACCGCATCTCAGGAAAAGGTACAGAAGTCTGTAGCTTGGTGGGGCTGCATTCCATCTGCATTCCGGCTTGTCATCTGTGCTCAGCCAGGCTCCTGCCCTTAATTCAAACCCACGTGGCCCCTCCTCATGGTGGGCTGGTGGGGGTCATTTTGCATCCTTTCAAACTATGTGGCCAAGACAGCCTTCACCACTCCCAAGCCACATGGTCAAGAGAGCAATGCTTGCCCCACAGTTGGGTTTAAATCTTGGCACAGATCTTCCTGCATAACCCCATTTCCAACTCCTTCCGCACTGCATTACAGTTGCCCTTCCCCATATCTCCAGCCCCTCTTGGCCGCCATTGGTATTGCGGGCAGGCATGGCCCTGTGGTGGAGGAGCTGCCTCCAAGCCGCTCTAGCAGGTGCAGTAAGTCCCTCCAGCTATGTCTGGAATTAGGGTCACACCCATCTCCCCGGCTCCTAGTGTGGCCTACTTAACACTACTAAAACACTGGCCAAGTTCTTTAGACATGCAAAGTAACTCTCAATGGCTGTCCTCCACTTCCATTCCCCTACCCATGTAAGTGGGGTTTTTCCGTGTTTAGGGGAACCTTGATATTCCATGTTACAAAAGTTCCTAATTGCATGTACACAACCTCCATGCCAATGACTTCTAATTTTGACAGCGAGTGAATGTTGAACGACCTTTTCTCACTGTACTTACAGTTGACTCACACCTGCTGTCTGAAGATTTAGGAAGGGAGAGAAATTGAACAGGAAACATAAAGTAAGTGTCGCTATGTGGTAGACACCAGCACTGGGCATGGAACCAGGAGATCTGCAAATGAAGCTCAGCTTTTCTATTTCTTGGACAATTCACTCCCCTCCTCTGAACCTTCTTTTCCTCACTATGAAATGGGCCTGTTCTACTGATAGTTGAGGGTTATTGCAAGGTACAAATGAGATAGTAGGTGTACATACTTCAGTGGTTAATATTTTTAAAAATGTGACAAAATACATATAGCTTAAAATGTACCACCTTCATCTATTCAGTAGTGTTAAGTGAATTTCATGGTTGTGAATGTCCAGAACTCTCTTCATCTTGCAAAACTGGAGTTCTATACTCATTAAGTAACAACTCCCTATTCCCCCTCCCCCAGCCCCTGGCAACAATCATTCTACTTTCTGTCTGTAAACTTAACTACTCCAGGTGCCTCATGTAAATGGAATCATATGTACTTGTCTTTTTGTGACCGACTTATTTTACTTAGCATATTGTCCTTCAGGTACATCCGTGTTAGACTGTATTGCAACATGTCCATCCTTGTGAAGGTTGAATAACATTCACAGCATGTGTATATACTACGTTTTGTTTACCCATTCATCCATCGATGGATGCTTGGATTACTTCCACCTTCAGTTGTTGTGAATAACACTGCTATGAACATGGGTGCACAGATCATCTCTTTGAGACCCTGTTTTCAATTCTTTTGGGTGTACACTGACAAGTGTAATTGCTGGATTATTCCATTGTTAATTTTTTGAAAAACCACCATAGTGTTTTCCACAGTAACAGCACCATTTTACATTCCTAACTGGAACATTGGTTCCAATGGTTTTGTAGGAGGGTGCAGCCAGGGGGCCCCCAAAAGAAGGATTTGTAATGGGGTCCAGAACTGAAGGTGTCCAGGAAATATTAGATATATAGGATGTCCTTGCCCTCCACCACAGGTGTGAGTTGGGGGAAGGGACACATGGAGCAGGGCCATTGAGAGCTGTTTTGCATAGCAACAGCTTTGCAGCTAACCTCTGGTGTGGTCATTTAACATATCTATAACCTTTAACTGGTTGCATAGATATGTTAAATAGCTGTGGCCAAGCTCTGAGCCAGGGGGATGGAAGGAACTGCCCCCCAAGATGTAACTGGGAGGCAACTCCCCCTAGTTACAGCACCTGCGTGAGAGCTTGGAGATAATTGGCTCCACAACTTGGGGCCACCCCTGCGCAGACTCATAATGGCAGCCCAGTAAAGCTGGAAGGATATTTAAACCCAGACTCAGCAGCCATTGAAGAGAGGACCATGAGGCTGTGACAGTGAGGAGAACTATGTGACTTTGGCCAGAGTGGGGGGAAGCCCCCGCCTGCAGCCATGAGAAGAATCACCACGCAGCTTTAGCAAAGAACCACCACGTGGCTTCAGCAGAGAACCACCATGTGGCTTTAGCTGGAGATCCCGACAACACAGCTGATGGTGCTGGGAACCAAGGAAGGCCTACCAGCCGAGCATGGATTATTGGGAAGAACTGGGAGCTGCCTGAGCCATGGACTTCTATTTCTTTCCCTGGGATACGGTACCCCAGACTGGGTGAAGGGGAGGGAGGAAGGACTGTGTGTGTTTGTGGGTGTTTTAAGGGACTTTGGGATTTTGATGAAGACATTAAGTCATTACTCTTAAATCTGTTTAACTTGAATAAATAACTCCTTTCCTTTTCACCAATCTCTAACATGGAGAGCTATAATTCTCTGGCGATGGGCAAGGCGAACCTAGTACAGGGGGACCCCAGCAGAACAGGGGGTCAATTCGGTAGCATTGTGGAGCCCCCTTCCCTGGTGGCTAATCAGGGGAAATCATGGGAGACCACATGTACAGTAGCTTTAAAGTAATACAATTATTTGTACATGTGCAGTAAAAGCCCACCAAAAGTAGCCAGGAAGGATCTGCCCTATAAGAATAGAGTCCCTCCAGCCCATGAGGTCAATCTCTGCTTGGAGTTGTCCTGCTCCCATGTTCTCTATATAAACTCTGGGTGTTCGGTTCAATTCTTTGTCCTGATTACTAAGAACCTGGTTACATGTCCCCACCTGTGACAGTTTTACATTCTTGCAACATTTGTTTTGTTTTGTTGGTTTTTTTTTAAAATAGTAATTATCCTAATAAATATGAGGTGGTCAATGGTTAATATTTTAAAAGGAATATAATGATTATTTTTAGCTCTTTACCATCTGAAGCCACATGCACTACAATGTTATTGCTCAGTAAATTTTAGTCTCTGTATGGGTGATTAGAAAAAGTTCTGGCAGGAAATAGAATTATGAATTGATTGCCTCCAAGCCAAGGTCCTGTATAAAAGTCATTGGTTCAAGAGGAGGCAAACTTAATTATACCTGGCTCATTCTATTTTTAAACAAATGTTCATTAAGTGTTTACTATGTGGGTAAAAGATTGTTTTAGACAGTCAAGAACTCCACTTTATTTGTTTATTTATTTTTAGAGAGAGGGGAAGGGAGGGAGAAAGAAAGGGAGAGAAACATTCATGTGAGAGAGAAACATCAATCAGTTGCCTCTCATATGCCCCCCAACCAGGGACCAAACCTGCAACCCAGGCACATGACCCACCGTGAATCAAGCCAGGGACCTTTTGCTTTGAAGGACGACAACCAACCAGCTGAGCCACTGGTCAGGGCAGGACTCTGCTCTTTAATATTATATTCTAATGCCAGGGGTAGGCAGAAAATACACAAATACACAAGAAAATATTAGAGACAAGTACTATGTGGAGAATTAAACAGATGATTCAATCAAGGGGTGACCCTGTACCCAGTCACTGATTTTCAAAATTACTATAGAAGAGTCTTTTATTTTTTTTTTCAGAGTTCAATTATCAAATCAGGAGTTGGTCTGGGTGATTGCCAAGCTTCATCCAGCTTTAACATTTAGATTTTATTTTCCTTTAAATGAGAAATAGATGTGATGAATTCTGTTGTTTATTATTCATCACCCATCAATGGGAGGTCAGTGTTAAGGATATGAGGCAAATTGAGTGAAGATGGGTTAGTAGGTGGCGGGAGGGGAATTCTAGTTGAAAGCATGTTCCATTTCTTTGGGCTCACTGGTAGTCAGTAGCCACATCCTACTGATCTTCAGTCTGAAGAAGCCTATGAGCCTGTACCTTCTCCATTCAAATGCCACTGCCTTCAAATCCTCTTTACCTATTAAAATGGCTTCCTCCTGGTCTCTCTGCTTTTACTCTGGGCCCCTCTAATCCACCATTTACCTATCTATTAAAAAAAAATCTAATCCTGTACTTCACAGTTTAACATGCTTCCTCAACATTTTCAAATACAGCTCAGATTTTTTGCTAAGCATATAAGACCCTTCCTAATCCTTCAGAAAATCTGTTAATTTTCTGATACCACATTGGGCACATCACAGGCATGCTTGCTTGCCTTCCTTCTGGCCTTCCTGAATTACCTACATCTTCCCATACTGATTTTGCCCTTTCATGTCTCTGTACCTTTGTATGGGCTGTTTCCTCTGCCTGGAATTCCCATCTTTCTTCCAATATCTTGAACTAGCAAACTTCTGCTTGTTCAAAATTGAACTTGTTGCCTTAAAATCTTCACTAGTTTCCTATTCTGTGCCAGGCATTAAAGTTACAAAGATGAATAAGACATTCCTCAAACTCTGATACCAAAACCAGACAAAGATGCCACAAGAAAAAAAATTATAGGCCAATATCCTTGATGGACATAGATGCAAAAATCCTCAACAAAACATTATTAAACCAAATTCAACAATACATTAAAAGATCATACACCACAGTCAAGTGGGATTTATTCCAAGGATGCAACTTTGGTTCAACATCCACAAGTCAACCAAGGTGATACACATTAACAAAATGAAGATTAAATCATATGATTATCTCAACAGATGTAGAAAATCATTCGACAAAGTTTATCACCCATTTTTTATAAAAACCCCCAACAAAGTGAATATGGAAGGAACACACATCAACATAATAAGGCCCATATATATATAACAAACCCACAGCTAACATCACACATATTGGAGAAAAACTGAGAGCTTTTTCTCTAAGACAAGGTAAAAAACAAGGATGCCCACTTTTGCTAGTTTTATTAAATACATATAAGAAGTCCTAGCCAGAATGACAAGGCAATAAAAATGAATAAAATGCACCTGAGTTGGAAAGAAAGAAGTAAAACTGTCTTTATTTATGGATGATATAATATTACATATGGAAAAGCCCAAGGATTCCACCAAAAACTGTTAGGACTAATAAACAAATTTAGGAAAGTTGCAGGATATAAAATTAACATACAAAAATCTGTTGTGTTTTTATACACTAATAAAAAACTATCAGAAAGAGAAATTAAGAATACGATCCAATTGACAACTGCATCAGGAAGAATAAAATACCTAATAATAAATTTAACCAAGGAGGTGAAAGACTTGTACCTGAAAACTATAAGACAGTGATGGGAGAAGTTGAAGACAACATAAAAAATGGAAAGATATTCCCTGTTCATGGATTGGAAGAATTAACATTGTTAAAATGTGCAAATTATCTAAAGCAATCTACACATTCAATGCAATCTGTATCAAAAGTGCAATGGTATTTTTCACAGAAATATAAAGAACAATATTTTTTAAATTGTGTGGAGCCACACAAGGCTCTAAATGGAAAAAATAAATAAACCTTGAGAAAGAAAAACAAAGATAAAGGCACCACACTCCCCGATTTAAAACTATATTTTAATTTGTGACGAAGGAGCCAAGAATGAACAATGAGGGAAAGGACAGTCGCTTCCACAAACGATGTTGGGATAACCGGATGGCCACGTGCAAAAGAATGAAAGTGGACCTATGTCTTACACAACACACAAAAATCAGCTCAAAATCAGCTTGAAGCCTTGAACATAAGACCTGACGTCATAAAACTCCTAGAGGAAAACATAGGTGGTAAGTTCCTTGACATCATTCTTGGCAATGATTTTTTGGATTTGACTCCAAAAGTAAAGGCAACAAAAGAAAGAAATAAACAAATGAGACTACATCAAACTTAAAAAGCTTCTGAATATCAAATAAAAACATCAACAAAATAAAAAGGTAACCTATAGAATTGGAAAGGATATTTGCAAATCATATATCTGATAAGGGATTACCATCCAGAACATATATTATAAAAGCTCATATAACTCAATAGCAAAAAATTAAACAATTCAATTTGAAAATGGGCAGAATATTTAAATAGATATTTTTCCAAAGAAGACATACTAATGGCCAACAGGTACATGAAAAGGTACTTAACATTGTCAATCATCAGGGAATGCAAATCAAAACAACAATGACATATTGCCTCAAACCTGTTAGAATTGTAACCAAGTGAACCAGGGTACATGCACATGTTGTTTTGATGCACAACCCAAAAATTTGTGTTGAGGGAAACAGGTTTTTATTTACAGGATTTCAACCGTGGGGAGGGGGATGGTCATTGAGAACACTCCTGCTCAGAGCCCTGTTCTCCTATGAGACCCAGCACCTCCTTTACTCCCCATCAGGCTATAAGACAAAAATATGTCCCAAATTTCCCCATATCCTTATCTGTTCTTAAGCCAGCTGTGCAAACAGCTCTCCATCCCCTCTGGAAGGCAGACTCATGGATTTCAGAATCGCCATCCTCTCTCAGCTGCTCTCTCCTTCAGGATCTGGGGTCCATTGTCCTCAGCCTTCTGAAGTAGCCCAGGAAAACATGTGCCATGTTCTCCAGGCAGGTTTCCCAGCAGGTCTCCTCTTTCTTTCTCCAGCTGTTAATCCAAAACCACGTGGCATCTTCTTACTCCAAACTGTATGGCACCTCCTTACACACCAGACCTCATGGCCAAATCCCCATGACTCTTTTCTCATGGTTCCCTCTCACATGGCTGCCACCCGCTCTCTCAGCCCTGATGACCACCAGTTCAGAGGAGTAGACATAGCTGCTCCCTTACTGCAAGCTGCAGGGATGAATCCTCAGAGGAGCAGGACTAGCTCCTTTCCCACTACAGACCGGCACTGCTGCTTGTTGCTTCCTTACTACCCCGTGGCAGACAAGCCTTCCTCTCTCTGCCTTCCCTTATTTTAAATGCTGACCTGGAGCTTTCTCTGTGACCTCATATCCACTGCCTCCTATAATGAGCTACTCCTGCTGGTTACCCCATATCTTTTTACCTTCTTTTGGCTGCCATCTTTAGTTAGAGCAAGAGTACGTACCCTGCGATACGGAGACCTCTGCCTCTCTGCCTCTTGTACAGGCACAATAGAAGTCCCCTTCCCCCCGCACTCCATCAGGAGTCACCAAACATTCTGAAAGTCACCTAGGCCTTTTGCCCAGGGCAATAGCACAGCTTTCAACTTGTGATTTGTAAAGCAAAGTATCTTAAGACATATCATGTGCTTCCCCCATCCCCCAACCATGGGCTGTGGGGAGTTTCTCCTATACTTTGGGGACCCTTTGCTCTGTGCCCCATTATAGAACAGCTATTATCAAAAAGACAAGAGATAACAAGTGTTGGAGAGACTGTGGGAAAAAGGAAATTTTTGGTGGGAACTAAATTAAATTTCATTGTTGGTAGAAACCTAAATTGGTCCAAGCACCATGGACAACAATACACAGGTTCCTGAAAAAAATAAGAAGAGAATTACCATATGATCTAGCAATTCCACTTATGAGTATTTACCTGAAGAAAACAAAACACTAACTCAGAAAGGTAGATTCACCTCCATGTTCACTGCAGCATTATTTTTTTTAAAGATTTTATTTATTTATTTTTAGAGAGGGAAGGAGAGAGAGAGGGAGAGAAACATCAATGTGCGGTTGCTGGGGGCCATGGCCTGCAACCCAGGCATGTGCCCTGACTGGGAATCGAACCTGCGATGCCTGGTTCGCAGCCCGTGCTCAATCCACTGAGCTACACCCGCCAGGGCACTGTAGCATTATTTATAATAGCCAAGATACAGGAACAACTGATGTATCCATCAATGAATGAACAGTTTAAGAAAATATTATATATATGCATTATATTATATATGCATGCAATATTATTCAGCCATAAAAAGAATAAAATCTTACCATATTTGACAACATGGATGGAACTTGAGGGCATTATGCTAAGTGAAATATGTCAAAAATAGAAAGATAAATACTGTATAATCTCACTCACATGTGGAAGCTAAAACAAAACAAAACAAAAACTGACCAAGCTCATAAATACAGAGAATAGATTGGTGGCTTCCAGAGGTGTGCAGTAGGGGATAAGTGAAATGGTTGAAGGCAGTCAAAAGGTACAATTTCCCAGTTATAAGATAAATAGGTCATGGAATGGAATGTTCATCATGATGACTATAGTTTATAATACTTTAGTGCATATTTGAAAATTGCTAAGAGTAAATCTACTTTTTAATATATTTTACTGATTATGCTAATACAGTTGTCCCATTACTCCTCCTTCATTCCCCTCCCTCCCTGCACACCCCCTCCCACTCACATTCCCCCCCTTTAGTTCATGTCCATGTGTCATAAGTTCTTTAGCTTCTACATTTCCCATACTATTCTTGCCCTCCCCAGTCCATTTTCTACCTACCATCTATGCTACTTATTCTCTGCACCTTTTCCCCCTCTCTCCTCCTTCTGCTCACCTATTGCTAAACTAAGAGTAAATCTTAAAAAAGGAAAATTGTAACTGTGCATGATCATGGAGTTACTAGACTTATTGTAATGATTACTTCAAAATGCACATAATTATCGTAACATTATGTATATACCTAAAACTAATATAATGTATGTCACTTGTACTTTGATTAAAAAAATACATACACACAAAACACAGTCCCTGGCCTTTTAGAGTTTGGTGGAATAGACTGATCGTTTAAGCACAATACATAAATTATCAAATTGTGACATGGAGTCAGCTGTGTGAGCATAGAGAAGAGGCCATGATGCCGGGGGCAGGGGGTGGGGGGAGCACAAACAAGGCTTCCTAGAGATGACTCCTCAGCTAAAACAGGCAGTCAAGCAAAGAATAGTTGGGAAGACAAGTTCTGACAGAAAAAGAACATGAAGAGACAAGACACATGGCATATACAGAAAGTTCAATTCCATCCAACGGAATCCCCAGTGTTAAGGGCATAAGACTGGAGAAGAAGGTCAAAGTCAAATCTCCTTGAAGTAGTTGAGTTTAATCTTTTAAGAAGTTGGGGGGCTACTGATGAGTTTTACACAGGACTATGTCATGGTTAGATTTACAGTTCATGCTGATGAAAGACAAGAAGCCAATTAGAATGCTGCTACAATGGTCAAGTAAAAATGATGAGAGGCCGAAGCTGGGCAGGGTTGGTAGGAGTGGAAAGAAGGTGATAGACAAGAAAATATGCGGCGAGTAGTTCAAGTAGGTCCTTGAACTGACCCGAAGGAAAGGGAAGGGAGGACCCCAGGATGATAACCAGGTTTCTTCATTGGGTAAGAGGATGTTGGTTCCTGAACCTAAGACTGAAGACTGGAGATAAAAGTTGGGAAAAGATGATGAGCCCAGTTTGGAATATATGAGTTTCCTTCTTAGGGGTACCATCCATCTAACAGGTAGTTATTTACATGCGTGTTTTGAGGTTTAGAAATTTAGATTGGGAGTTGCTAGTGAGCACAGAGCTTAAGAGTGTGAACCCTGGAGTCAAGTTGCCTAAGTTCAAATTCCAACTCTGCCATTTATTAACTTTATGACCCTGAACAAATTATGTAACTTCACTGTATATTTTTCCTTATCTGGGAAAATAACTGTGTTCCACCTCATAAGGTTGTTGCTAATCCCTGAACCCTGTGAATGTCAAAAAGGCCTTTGCAGATGTGATCAAGTTAAGGATCATCGGAGTGAAGGATTATCCGGTGCAATCACAAGGGTCCTTGTGAGAGGGAAGCAGGAGAGCCAGAGAAGGAGATGTAACAACAGAAGCGGAGACGAGGGAGGCAGGGGTTGAAGGTCCCACATGAAGACTGAGGAAGAGGCCATGAGCCAAGGAATGTAGGTAGGCTCCAGAACCTAGAAAAAGCCAGGAAATGAGTTCTCCCCTAAAACCTCTGGAAAGAACGCCCTCAGCACACACCTTGATTCTAGACTCCTGTCTTCTGGAACTGGAGGGTAATATCTTTGTGCTGCTTTAAGCTGCCAAATTGATGGTGATGTGTTAAAGTGGTACTAGGAAGTAAATACAGTTTCAGGAAAGAGTGAAGAAAGGGAATATGTAAAATGAAGTCCTGTTAACTTCCCTTTCATATGGAGGGAAAAATTGAACCACATGCTGTAACTGCAGGGAAGCTCACGGAGGTGGCACTATAATACCCTACTGCCCATGAACAACAGCAGAGCTAGGAGGCACTGTGAAAGACTTCCCAAACCCTGCCAACGATCCTTCCAGGTCTGCCAATGGATTTGGTTCGTTGTCTGAAACTGTGAACCTGGTAATTCAGGTTTATATT
The DNA here is from genome assembly GCA_004024845.1 of Tonatia bakeri. NCBI lineage: Eukaryota > Metazoa > Chordata > Mammalia > Chiroptera > Phyllostomidae > Tonatia > Tonatia bakeri. The sequence goes on along the minus strand of PVIA01001179.1, from coordinate 167,766 downwards.
GTGATGGGACATAGCTAATTAGTAGCCATTCTTAGGTAGGAGCTGCCCGTGATGGTGTTGAGGAATGCTGAGGAAGGGATGGAGCTGTAACTGGCAGGGTCATCTCCAGCGGGGGCATTCAGGGGTTTTCCTGTCCGGAATGTTAATAGAGGTGCTAAGCCATTAATGGGCCTGACCAGGCTATGTAAATAGCAGACAAATGTTTAGATAAGCCATTTGTTAACCTTTGAATCCTGGGACCTCTAAATCCTTGTACCAGCCTGGTGCCTTGTTTCTGACGTTCTGTTTCTGATATATTGATGAAACCCTATAAATACTGTGGAGAAACAAAGAACGGAGCCCAGAATTTGGATCTTGTCTCCTCTGGGTCCGCATGCGTGAATAAACCCCACTTCGTAAACTCCCAGGCCGCCTGAGTCGTGTTTTCCGTAACAATATCAGTTAATCCACATGTAGGTAGCAGAAGGCAATGCAAAGAAATGAATGGATTTAGCGAATTGAAGAGAACTTTCAACACATTGTTCCAGATGGCATGCAGCAGATACAACCACAGGTCCAAATCTGGGTGAAGAACTGTATGATAAAATACCCCAAGTTTTTCCAAAGAATACTAATGGGAGGAAAATTCAGCAATGTGTTCAAAAACCAGATGAAACTATTTTTTTATTACTCTAATCATTTAGAAAAGACATTCTTACAGTTTTCAGGTATTGAGAATGTCAAAAAAGAGGAAAGAGACCTCTTTTCTTTTTAATACTACATTTTTAAATGGACTAGAAGATGAATTTAATACTCTAGTGAAAAGGAAGCAACTTAACTGGACCTCTCTAGATACTTGTGATTTATTTAATGTGTCTAGTCAATTATCTAAAATAATGGAGGAAAATTGATAAAAGGAAAATTAATCAGGTTCTGGATTATAAAATTAAAGCAGTGCATCTCGTGAGTTTACAATTGTAATAAAAATGCCATCAGATTTGAAAAATCCAAAGGGGTTCTCTAACAGTAACTGAAAAACTAAAATTTGCAATTATTGCAAAAACAAAAAACAAAAAAAAACAAAACTAGTCACTGGAAAAAAAATGTTGTAAGCTCAAATGGCTATAGGAAAAACAACAATCTTAATACCAGCAGCACTCAAAATGGAATAGGGCTGCTTCAAGGATAAAAGGGGGATATTTCCTTTGTTAACTTCTAATTCATTAGGAGAAATTGAAGTGTCTCCCTACGGTATTTTACTGCTCTAGCAACTTATTCTGTGCTAAAGCTCAGCCACCTTCCCATTTCCCTTCCTTGGAGAACTGAAACTGTACAAATGGGGAGGTGTCTCTAATACCCCTATTGTAATGGGGTACAGGGCAAGGGGTGCCTGGGAAAATAGTAGAAAACCCCCACAGCCCATGGGTTGGGGGATGGGGACAGTAGAGATACTTTGCAAATCTATAGCTACTTGGTAGCTAGTTTAATCGCTGTGCTACTGGCTCAGGGTGAGGTGGGCATGACTTTCAGGATACATCCTGACTCATGATGTAGCCAGGGGGTTGGTCCCCCTGGATCACCAAGTCACTCTTGCCCTGACTGGGGATGGCAGCCGAGAGAATGTAAACTAGGTGGAAAACCGGCAAATGTGGCTCATTGTGGGAGGACTTGGAGATGAGGACACATAGGAGGCTCTGGGTCAGGTTTGAGCTAAGGGGGGCAGCCATGAGAGGATCCAGCCATGCGATTGAAAGGGTGCAGAAGAGCCAGGAGTGAAGAGGAGAGCGGTGATGGAGCATGTAGAAGAGCCACACTGCCGGTAATGAGATAGGTGCCACGCAGGCTGCGGGAGCTGGTTCGCCATGGGCTAGTAAGAAAGCAGGCATGCCGCTTTGATCGTGCCTGCTCTAGCTGACTCTGGAGCCGCCAAGGACTCTGCCTTGTGAGATGCTGACCTGCTGCCATGCCAACCTGGACTTTATCTGAACTCTTCTGACCTGTGCCTTTCCTGGACATTGCCATGATCCAGTGCACCGTGGCACACATATTCCTGGACTCCAACACAGAAGCCGCTGACCATGTACCTCAGACCCTGAAGGAGAGAGCTGCTGTGTGAGGATGGCGATTCTGGCACCTTCCAGGGAGACTGTAGAACTGTGTGTGCAGCCCGCTAAAGATAAGGAAATGGGGAACTTTAGGGGCTTTTGGTTAATAGCCTTTTGGAAAGCAAGGGAAGTGCTGGTTCTCATGGGAAGGGAGGGCTCTGAGCATAAGTGCCCTGAGTCCCCCAGGGTTGGAATATTGTAAATAAAAACCTGTTCCTTCTGATACTGCTTGTTAGGTCATTCACCGAGGCACTGCTTGTCGTCCACTCACCACATGGACAGGCCCATCTGCTCAGTCACATTACTATTTCCAAATGTATCATTTGCAATCGGCAACCTTGGAACCCTGGGCTGAAAATCTCATCATGACTGTAATTCACTCACAGACCAACCCTTAACCTTGAGCTGGCTTAAATAAAGGAAGAACCTTTGGAAAACATGGAAATCATCTGGTTCACAAATGGTTCATGTCTTAAATCTTTAGGACATTATCAGGCTGGATAACAATCACCTCTAAGGTTCAGGTCACTGAAGCTCAGCCACTACTACAGGCTAAGTATGCTCAACAAGCAGAAGTATTCCTTCTTGCCAGAGCTCGTAAATACAGTAGCAAAGCACGGAACAGCCAACTATTGATACAAGCAGCAGATACGCTTTCGGGCTTGCTCAGGATTTCAGAATGCTGTGGAAACAGGTTTTTTATAAACTCATCTGGAAAACCAATAAAAAAATAGCACTTAGGTAAAATAGGATTCCCAAAAGCTTTAGTAACTATAAAGGCTCCTGGTCACGTGAAAGATGATTTGAAATTAGCAAAAGGAAATGCAATGGCAGATCAAACTGCAAAACTGCTGCGATGCAAAGGCCGAAGCCACAGCTAATAGCTTTAGCGTCTTCCAAACTGAACCTGGTGAAATTGATACAAAAAGACAGCAACAAGTTTCCTTAACTACAGAGGGATGGGGGTAGAAATGAATGGAAGTTGGCTGTAACAACCATTAACAATCAGGTCGGTGGTGTGGACCACAGAAAAAACTAGTTTTACCAGAAGCAATTCGAGAAAGAGTTTTGACTTACTCTCTTCACGAGTCAACTCATTATGGCACTGACCAATCATTCTTAGGGCCCTTCAGTATTTCTGAAACCCCCTCTCAAAATTGCCTGAATCACACATAAGAAATGTCTTCTTCATCAGAAACATAATCCCAGAAAGCTTTGACATAGTTCAATGGAACATTTTCTCTTACCTTCCAGGCCTTCTGAGGTATGGCGACTTGATCTTATTCAATTACCTCAAATTTCTGGATACCAAAATGTGTTAGTAATGATTTGTGTGTTTTTTTTTCACTGGGTTGAAGCTTTCCCATGTAGAAAAGCAATGACTCAAGCAGTAGCAACAATACTTTTAGCCCCAACCCCCACCACAAGAACTACATAGTGACAGGGGAACTCATTTTACAGGACAAATACTGAAGCATGTCTGCAGAAGTTGGCTGATATTGCATCATTTTCACTGTGCCTACCACCTCCAGTCTTTTGGGCTGGTGGAAAGACAAATGAAATAATGAAATCGCAACTGGCACAATTTACTGAGAGTATTAATATATCCTGGCTAAAGGCTCTACCAATTATACTAATGAATTTATGTTCTGCTCCTTTCGGACAACATAACTTGTCTCCATTTGAGATAATTACTGAGAGACCTATGAAATGGATTTCCTGTCAGAAAGATTCAATATTATTAAAAGGAAGTATAATATAATATCATAAAACTCTTACATAGATTGAAAAACAACACCATGCTTATAGAGACCCTTCAATAATAATAAAAACAGACAGACTTATGAACTGAAACACCATGATCTCCACCCCAGAGACTATGTACATGGGAACAGACATCTAAACCAAGATTCTCTGCAGCTCTGAAGGAAAGTGCCAGATCAGGTTTTGTTGACAATTCCTTATGCTGCTAAGTTAAAAGGTGTTGACTTACAGATTCATGTTTTTCATTTAAAAAGGGCTGACCAGCCCTAGCCAGTGTGGCTCAGTGGGTTGGAGAGTCATCCCGTAAACCAAAACGTTGGGTGTTTGATTCCCAGTCAGGGCACATGCCAAGGTTGTGGGTTCAGTTCCCAGTCAAGGTGCATATGAGGGGCAACCAATCGATGTTTCTCTCTCACATCAATGTTTCTCTCCCTCTTTCTCTCCCTCCCTTCACCTCTCTCTAAAATCAATAAGCAAGAAAAAATACAATAAAATTTTTAAAAAACAAGTAAAAAATTCAAACAAATTAAAATCAATAGGCACAACCCAAGATGAAGATTTTAAAAAAGGGAGGCCCACCTAAGTAACTGTGTTTCTGCTCATTCCTTCTTGCTGTTCTTTTAACAGAAATGTTTTTACTCATTGGGCTTTTACTTTTGCTTAAAATAAAAACCAAAGTAATTGTTGGGTTTATGGTTAAACACCCATATTTGTTATATCTAGGACTTCAGGTTTACCCTGGTGGGTTCCTCACCCATCCCCCCCGTAAGGAACTGATCCAAGGGACTGATCGGAAAAGTCTCACAAAAAGTGATTATATAACAATGAAATCAAAGTACAACTTGAAGTTCAGTGGGAATTACGCTGAAAACACCTGACAAATGACCTATTAACAATGGAAACAATAGGTCATGGTGCCTCCTTTTCTGCAATGCTGTTGTCCTTGAGGACAGGCACTTGGGGCAGGATTTGCTCACTGCTGCAGGACCAGCGCCCAGAAGCACATTTGGCCCATAGTGGGAGTTCAATTAGAATTTGATAAATGAATGAACCCTTGATGTACAAGTCTTTCAGCATCCCTTCAAGAAAGGGACAGCATCACGAATATCCCCCTGCTTCCAGGATGAGCACCCAGGCTTACAAAATGTTTGATGAATGAAGCAGTGCATGAACATTTAGAAAAATGAGCAGGTCCACATAATCCATGAACTGTAATGACAGAATTTCATTTTTTTTCCTAAGGGTATCTTAGAATGCACACAGAAACAAATCATCTAATTGTTATAACGACAGAAGATAACTCTAAAACAGCCCTGGAAGATAGCCTTGGCACTTCTGACCTGGACTGGGCAGCATGGGGAAGCAAAGGTCAGGCTGATGCCAGAGAAATTGTGGAAACGACCTAAGATAAAAGATAGTGCTGCCCTCTAAACAGAAGGGGTTTATCTCTTTGATATGGAAATTAACCAAGAAGGTAGCAAGCAGCCAAGAGAGACAAAGACATTGCTATTTCAGAAAAACAGGGAGACCAGCTTGTAAAACAGCTACAAGTCTGAGTTCCAGTTTTTTAAATGCAGCATTATTATATTTACATGACTGTATTTAACCAAAGTAGGCGAAAGGACTGCATCAAACAGAGGCCTCTCATTTAGAATTTATTTTATGGAAACCTAAGGAACAATGATAATAGTAATAATAACAAAAGCAGGCATTGCATGTCTTTGACATATAAATGCCTTATATGACATTACCATGTGCCAGGCACAATTATAATTTTATTGTGTCTTTTTTTTTGTATTACCATTTAACCCCTCATATCTCTTTCCTTCTGCAGTAACCATACTGCTGTTTATGTCGATGACTCCTTTTACCTTTTTGCTCCATCCCTCCACCCTCTACCCTCCCTGCCCCTTAGCTGTCATCCTGCTCTCTGAGTCTGTCCCTACTTTGCTTGTTCATTCAGCTTATTCATTCTCTGACTGGCTTATTTCACTCAGAATTGCAGGTCCATCCACACTGTTGCAAGGGTAAATTTTTTCTTTTTTATGGCCAAGTAGAATTCCATTGTATAAATACTCCATAGTTGTTTTATGCACTCATCTACTGATAGACACTTGGGCTGCTTCCATATCTTGCCAGGCACTATTCTAAACACTTACTTTATTTAAGTCTTTTGTCTAACCCAGTGTTTTTCTAAGATCTAAACCAGGATATGGAGTGAGGCATTGAGACAGAGCCTAAAAAGCTTGTCCCCAGTCACAGCATGGAAGGGTCAAACCCGACCTTCAAACTCATGCCTCAGGGTTCCAGACCTCTGCTCTGTTTGGACTCCTGAAACCCCTTATTTGTTCCTGAGTCTAGAAATTTTGGGCGTGACCATTTTTAGAAATAAGCTAATATTTGATCAAATGAGCATCAATACTGTAATACTGCCTTCTTGGGAAGTCTTTCCCCCATAGCTAGTACATTAATCACTTTCTGGTTTTTTCCCCATCTTCATCATCCTGACTAGCACCCGTTCTGTGTATCTTAGTGCTCACAAGAGCCTTCTAAAGCTGACATTGTTACCACCCCAGAGGAGGAGTAACTCTCCCAGTTTACCTAGTGAGAAAGTGGTACATGGATTGAAATCCTAGGCTTTGTCTCTAGGACTGATCTTAACTACTCTGCTAATATGCCTTACTTATAAATTTAACTCCACAGATATTTCATAACCAATTATATATATATATATATATATATATATATCATACTTTAGAAGTTATGTCAAAAAATGTACCTCTAATCACATTTTTTAAACTAACAAAAATCTCAGGAAACCAATTTACATATGCTTTTAAAATACTTTCTCAGGCTTTTGGTTATTTATTCTGAGATGAGCAAAACATTGGATCTAATATAATCGGGATATTTTTAGATTTTTAACAAATTATATTGTGAATGTGACCATGCATCTTGGATTTTCAAGGTAGTCCTGATTTAATGTAATTTAAAAGGTAGTAAGAAAATGCAGAGCCAGATAAAACACAATATACTGTTAGACCCTTTCAAAATGGATCTGCAAATGAGCATAAATTCTGAGTCAAATCACACGTCCTGATTTCTATTTTAGAAAGTACAGTCCACATAGCTGCTCTACCCTCTCCAGAGTTTACCCTGATGTGATAGGCTGCTTGGTGACCCTGTCCCAGGTCACAGCTCCCTGGGCTCACACCTCCAACTGCACACAGCACATCACGCCACTAGTGGTAGGAGCAGGGGCTGCAGGCACACAGCAAAGCAGCTGTGACTCAGGAGTTGACAGTCATCAGAAAAATATGCACATATTCCAAAAGGAAAAGATACTATTGTGAGGCAGATTACTTGATTTAAAAAAGAAGTCAACTCATCTTTGATTTTCTGCAAATTGCTGAATAGTGCCTTCTGTGAGGGAGAGACAATGGCAACATAAAACATTCCTCTCCTGGTAAACAAACTCAGGAGCCTTAAGAAAAATGCAAGCTCAACATCAGAAGCACAGAGATGGCAACAGAAGCCAAGAAATTATGAGCTCAAGAAGAGAGGCAGTAATAGTTGTCAAATCCTACCTAAGACGGGAAGAAATAAAAGGCCATTAAAAATGGCATCTGAGTCATCTTTCAGGAATAAAAGGGCTTCGATCCAACCTTCACTGGTCCAAGAGCCATAGTAATGGCAAAACAGTCATGTTCCTGGAACTGGAGATTAATTCTGAAGCCCCCAGGAAAAGGTAGGAACAATAGAGCATAGAAGTGCCATTTGAAACCTTCCCACCTGTCCTCTGAACAGACACAAGATAGAAAGGTTAAAAGCTTACATCATAAAGGTGTAAGAATCAATAAATGCACACCCCATTACCCATCAGGTCAAATCAGTACTGTTTTCCAGCCTTAATGTTAGGTATGGGCAATAATCCCAGCTCTGCTAGACATGTGACCTTGAGCAAGCTACTAAATCTTGCCGCACCTATAAATCAGGTTAGGAATGCCCCCCACATGGGGCTTTCATGAGATTTCAGTTAAGTGTGTACAAAGCTGCTAAGGAAGTGTCTGGCCACTGATCGATGCTCTTGGTAAGACTGCCCCTCCTCTAGCTGCAACCCCGCAGGCAGCAGTCTGAAAGGGAGGTGTCTAAAACTCACCACACCACCTGTAAAAGTCCTCCTCCCACAGCCTTGACACTGCCCACTGCTGATTTAAAGGTAGCCCACAGAGTCCTGCAATGTCCTAGTAAGACCACCATGCCTCCCTCACAGCACCCCCTGAATCACGGATTAAAATTGCCTAAGCCCCAACACTTACTCGTGGGCAACAGTTAGCCAGCGACTCCTCCCCTGGAAGAACAGGCCAGCATGTTTCATCTGTTCACTGGGTCATCATCAGAAAGCCATGTTAGCCCCCTAACACCGGTCCTCATCTCCCAGAGGTCTCTCTAACATGCCCAGTTGAACCCCACTTCTTACCCTTCCCTCACCTCCGAGACCCTTCCACTGAGCAATGTGGAACTCACAACCAGGGGTTAGCAAAACTTCTCATGCCCTCAATCTCTTCCATGAACATGCCTTTCACCTCTATGCTCTGACCCAGACTGGTCTCTCCATGAAGACACAGCTTCCCCAGATGCCCCTGTTTTCTTCCATACTCCTCACTCCTGGGCCAGGAGGTGGGACAAATGTTCTCTTCACTCCTCATTGTCACGTCCACATCATTTCGCCGTCCTCAAAAATACCAACTCCTACAAATAAGGACTGCAAACTCAACTCCCAGCTCCTCCCACAGGCATCTGCAACATTCCCGGTCACTCCTCTTTATTGATTGAGGACTTTAGCACCTGCTGCACTCCTCTCCCTCCACTACCACTCCCGTGACAGTGAGAAATTTAGAAGCCATATAGACAACCCTGCTAACCCTGGTTCATTTCTGATGAGCTTGTCTTCCACCCTACCTCAGCCGCAAATGTCCAAGGACACAGCCTAGGCTTTGTCATTACCAGTCACTGGACCCTCTCCAGCTGATCAGTTTCAAAGATCCTGTTGTTGGATCACCACCTCCTATCTTACCCACTTAACTTGCCTAACCTGTTAACCCAGCTCCAGCAAATATTTGGCCCCATCAAATTAACTCCTGGGTCTCAATGCTTCTTCCCTGTCTACTATCCCATGCCGTCTTCATTTCTCCATACACTCAGATATATCAACTCCCATGGTTGATAAATCAACACTCTGGCCTCCATCCCACTTCATATGTATTTGTGCCTAGGTAAAAGTACGTGTGATGGGGGATGCGAAAGTTGGAAAATTTTAGTTTAAGTAATAGCTAATAAGCTTTGTAATCAATGAACGTAAAAGCTATTGTTCCAGGAACTAAAGGTGCGACCCACACTGATTCCAGGAAACCACAAGCAGTTCCACCTTTGTGCTCAGGAGCACTGCAAGCAATCAAGATGGTATCTGAACCACTGTGCTCCGGAGTGAGATGACCACTACCCAGAACACAGCTAAAGACCACCGCCCAGGGTAAGAATACTGCAGTTTTTCAACCCAGTGAACTTTTCCCTGAATTCCAAACCGCTTACCTACATTTTGTTTTCCTTATGAAAAGGGCCACTTTAAAATGGAATTTAAGATGGTCTGTTAGGATACAAACCCATCACCAACCACCTGAATGAATTTTCCACAAAGATTCAATCCCTGTCTCTGCTTATTGGGTCTGGTAGATGACAGGCAGCATGAACACTGGTTTTTCCAGTTACACGTGTGTCTAGGATTCTAACTGTGGTTAACCTTTCTCCCTCTTCTCTATTTGTACCTGGAATGCACCCCTGGTAGCTCCTACTTTGCAAAAGAGCTGTGTGAGAGCTGAATTTTCTTTTGGAGCAGGTGCATGCAAGAACTCAGAGTCCAAGTTAGGGAACTACAATTTTATTCAGTAGATGTTAGGAAGTTTGTACAGGTTGTGAGCAGGAAAATGATAGCCTAGGTGACCTGGACTCATTCACAGTACTGTGGCCCCCAAACCCCTGACTTCTATGGGTGAAGTGTCTCCTGCTGCATATTTCTGTCTCAGTGCTCATCGTGATGTAACTTAGAGTTGTTTTCTGATCTGTCTCTCCCACCAAACTCAACCTTTTCTACTATAAAGACTTCATCTTTATATCACTTTATCTTCAGCTGATATCTGGGCCAGCTAAATAGAGCAATTCAAAACATTTGACCCATGTATAGTTAAGGCATTTATGTAAACAGTTACCTAACCAAAGTCTATGTGTAGGATCAGTGAACATACAGTGAAGTAAAAAATTAGTTTGCCTTGGACCATTCAGGCAGTTCTTCCCAAAGGAGGTGAGGTTGAGGAGTAAGTGGGTTTGTACTGGAGGGAGGCAGGAACTATAAAATCACTTTAGGCTAAAGGAACAGCATAGGCAAAGGCATGGAGGCATGGAGGTCCAATGTATTTTCAGGTGAGCAGATTGGAGTGTAGAGCAAGTGACTCGGAAGAAAGAAAGCCATTCTCACTTAACGCCTTCGAAGCTTTCACTCAGAGAACGAATCAGGAATTTTAGTTGCCTTTAAAGGGCAGTAAGTAAGAAGATATTTTGGCGCAGAGAGCCTTTCAGTGGATTTAATACCCTATCACTTTGCCACTTTCCTGTCTGCAGCTGCCCGCACCCCTGTCTTCCTGAGGGCCTTTCTGCCATCCACCACTAATTGCAGAGCCATTAGAACCTTCATCCAAGAATCCCAAAGTACTTTGGCCCAGCATCCAAATTGCAAACCTGTGTGTTAGCCAACCCTCTACACCATCCTGTCCACCCACGGCTTCCCCTTCCCAGGAGCTCAGGCTTCAGGGAAGCCTCTTTCTTTGGAAAATTGCTTGGGTTGTCTAAGGTTTAGTTTTAGCCTCTACAAAACAATAGTGATTAGGTCTATAATCCCTGTACAAAACCCTTAGGCCAGATGTACTTTGGAATTCAGAAATTATCCAATTTTAGGAAGGCAATATATTACAAGTTTTACATATGTGGTCTGAGACAGTACGCTGTGATCAAACGTGATACTATTTCTGTAGTAAAACACATTAATATTCATATAATGCATAAAGGGCACAAATGTCTCCTGTCGTTTCATGTAAGCTCTCGAACCACAGCAGTTATGAAAAGCAGGCAGTTTTCAGAGCTTACTGCATTTTGGCCCTGTGGGTAAGGGCATCGTAGACTTCTTCCTGTCCATTTCCCAGGGTTCTTTCAAGGCTTAAAGAAGAGTAGAAAAAGAAACAGAAACAATTATCCTAACTCCAAGCGTAACAAATGGTAGCTGTTAACTATAGTTACTCTTTGTCCACCTGATCATCTTCTACTTAGATTCCGTTCAATCATTTTCTAACTGGTGACCTGGCCCCATCAAACATTTCTTCAGTGACCTGGTGGCTCTAAAATATAGTTCTGGGCATGTCCCTTCATTTCTGAAAAGTTAGCAGATTTCATGACTACCTGTAATTAAGTCATCAACTCCTTTTCCTCCTTGATCTGGTCCCAAACCAACACGACCCCTCTTTGTGTGGCGTTTGTGCTGAACCCCTGGGGTTCCCCTATCGGACGCCTTCATTTCCAGCGCCCTATCACAGCCTGGGCTGCACCTACCACCTGGAATGTCCACGTCAGACACTTCCCAACCCCTAAATTCTACTCAGCCTTCTAGGCACAGCTCAAGTGCTTCCTACTCCATGAAGCGCCCTCATCACTGGCCCTTTTAAAACTTAACCTCTCCCTCCTCAGACTTCTTCTGGCGATGGTGCTTAGATCAGGCTCGCACTGGAAATGCCTGAGGACTCCTGAACCTGACCCACTGAAATGGAGCCTCTGGGCAGTTCATATTTATGAATTACCTTGAATTCTTACTGTGTAGCCAGCTCAGCATCCGGCCCAAGGACAAGATTGGGAAACATGTCTGATTGCATTTCATCTGCAGATCTCTTTTGGTCTTATGTTCTTTACCACTTTCACTCAAGCAGATGCCCCATCTTCCCTAAGAGTCTGTGAGCTCCTTTACAGCAGGTAGAAAAACCTACCTTTGGAGAGGGCACATAGGCTCAAGCACTGTGCTTAATCCTAACATGTACTCAATAAGTTTTTGCCAAGTTTTGAATGAAATGAATGAACAGATTTCTGGGGGAATGACTTACAGGGGAATACTCTTGGAAAGAGCTTTCTCAGAGACCTACAAACCTAAGTTCTTGTCAATGACGCATCTAAAATGCAGTTTCGATGCTGTCACTCCTGTCAGACGTGTCAATGGTTCCCCATTACACTGAAGATATACATTCCTTAGCCATACACATAAAGCCCTCTAATCTTTTCCTGCCTCTGTCTCTGGCTTTATTTCCCACCACGTCCCACCTCTAACTCACCCCTCCAGTGAAACCGAACTTGCCTCTGTGCATTTGTTCATGCTGTTCCCTCTGCCTGGAATGCCTTTGCAATTCTTACTCACCTGGCTACACTTATTCAATCTTTAGAGATTTAGACAAGTTATCAATCCCTTCCAGAAGCTTCTTCCAGTGCCTAGGTTGGGCTGAGAGTCCCTGTTCCATGCTTTATAGTACCTTTTAAGGGCATCTTACTGCTATCTTTCCATTTATTGAATTTTATCAAAATTATCTATGTGTCTGCTTTACCCACATCCTGTCCACACTGTGAGGTCCTTGGGGGCATGGACCAGGCTGTATTTTTTTTCTGTTCACGCTTCCATCACTATGCCTAGGCACGCAGAGCATAGATTGACAATACGTATTCTTATGAACTGAAGTGAGCTAATTAGAAAGCATTTGGAAGTATTCATGGATTGACAGAACTGAGGAAAAATTAGGAGTAATTCCAGACCAAAAAATACAAAAGGTGCATTGAATTCTTATTATGTTGCATCTCAATGTTACTATGATTTTAGGCACTGTGCACAGTAACATGTGTGTTTGTTTCAATTACTGTAATTCCTACAATGGGCCTGAGCCCTTGAAGATGGGGATGAAACCAAGGATCTGAGTTTTCTGAAGCTTGCTCAGGTCACAGAGCTAATGAGTGTCTGATCCGAGGTCATAGCCCAGCCCTGGCAGCAAGCCCCTTTCCTCTAGTCTCAGATTTTCATTTGTCTTTTCCCAAATTCAACTAGCAATTATTTGCAGCATGCCTGCTGTGAGAAACAGAAATGAATAAAGAGACATGGGGCATTTCTTCGTGGGGTCCACAGCCTTTTGGAAAAGATGGATAAGTAAACAGACCACAGCACCCCACAGTTACTGCTGCAATGGGGCAGCTCCAGGGCAGGCTGAGGGAGGGACTGACCAGCTCTGGCGAGTGCAAAGATGTTCCTGGAAAAAGCCAGCCATAGAGAACTAAAGCTGGACCACCAACATGGTGGGGGACATTATAGGCAGAGGGGCACTTGTAAGACCCGAAGCCAGAGAGAGCCAGGCTGAAATGGGAGATGGAGAGGAGTAGAAATGGGGCTGAGGCTGCCACAGAAAGGCCCTGCAGGCCATCAAAAACAAACTTATCACCCTGGCTGGCGTAGCTCAGTGGATAGAGTGTGGGCTGCAAACCAAAACATCGCAGGTTTGATTCCCAGTCAGGGCACATGCCTGGGTTGTAGGCCATGGCCCCAGCAACTGCACATTGATGTTTCTCTCTCTCTTTTTCCCTCCCTTCCCTCTCTAAAAATAAATAAATAGAATCTTTAAAAGAATCTTAAAAAAAATAAAAGAAAACAAACTTATCAACCCACATTTGCATTTTTACGGTTCAAAGTGTCTTCAGGGACCGTACAGGGAGGGGGTGCCTTGGAAATGGGAACTTTGTAACCTTCAAACCTACACATCCTCACACTCAAGGGTCAAGCCCATCGGAAACCCTCAAGCATGGTGCACAGTGAAAAACAAAGGTGGATAGCTATTTGTGTCAAATGAAGTTTATGATGTGTTTTAGGAAATCAGAAAACCAAAAATCCCAACGAAACCCAAACCACAATGGGTTCACAATTGCTTCAAGATACTAAAATGTTGCTGGTTAACTGCATTTTCTGGTGGGGGTAAGGGCCTCAGAGGAAATACTGGGTTATGCCTTTCAGAGGCTAAGCTCAAAATACAGGTCCCAGCAAAGGGGCAGGAGTTTGACTTAGTTAACAGTCTGGGGCGAAGGGCCTGAAGCCAGAATTCACAGTCTCTGCCCTCAGGCCAGTTCCCAAACTGCTCCAGCCTGGCCTCCCCAGCTACATTTCCCCATGCTCTTTTGGCACTGAAATGGCAGGGCGGGGGCGGGGGACGGGGGTGGACGGGGGTGGGGGGGGGGATGAGAGAAAGTTCAAAGTTCATTAGGAACGGGCTGCCAGCAAGTGGGAAAATCCGACCACAGAGTGTCCTTATTAGAAAGGGCTTCCTGCTCTCCACCCTGCCCCCTCGTGCCCCAGACAGAACAGTCGCTCAGTGTCCTTTGGGCTTATGACAGTTTTATTTAAAGTGCAATTTACTGAACACCCAAAATAGAAGGCTTGAATAACCTCTTTGAGCCACTTTATTGCTTCAATTCTACACCATATGATGTCAACACTTTAGCCAGTGTGGCCATTTTAATTTCTTAGATTTGCTTTTTATATTAGAGTCCCAGCTGCATGAAGAAACAGTCTGAGAAATCAAAGACACCATTCTAAATTCAACTGGGACAGATTTTACAGGTGTGAGATGATTTTGTTGTGTTTTCTAAAGAAGAGAAAGCAGCTTCTGTCTGGTTTTCTGTCCTTGCAGTGCCTTCTTTCTCCAACTATAGCAGTGGAAGTCATCGTTCAGACCTGGAGTGCCAGTCACCCCCGTCATCATCATCTCTGCCACCACCGTGGCCACCGCCCGCCACGCCCAGCCCCCACCCCAGTGCCACACCACTCACTGAGCTTGTGGCATTGCAATAGGTGCTTTTCAGAAACAACCTCGGGTTCTCCTAACAACCTGGTAGGGCAGATATTATTAACCTCATTTTACAGATAAGAAAACTGAGGCTTGGAGAGAGAGCAGTTTAGCTAAGAGGTTAAAAACCACTTTGTGGACTTGGGAGCCAGATAATCTGTGTTGGAATCCTGAACCTTTCACTTTTAGCCAGTGTTTGAACCTCACCTTCATCACCTCAGTTCTTATCAATAAAGCAGCAACAACAGTATTTACTCTGTCACTGCCTATTAATTTAGACAATCCATGTTAAGTGCTCAGTACAGTGCCTTGTACCTATTTTTCTAGAAATGCTAGCTATTATTATTATTATTATATCAATTATTATTAGTGTTGTCAAGTTTTCATCACTATCCAGAGTTAAATTTAGATTTAAAAATCAAATCTCATTCTAAAACTCAAGCTCTTTACCACATTGGGCTGAAACTTTCCAAGCATTATTTTGTTTAGTTTGCCTCAGCACTAGCAAACATGATTAACTCCATTTTACAGATGAAGAAACCAAGGCTGGAGGGGCCATGTTACCGACCTAAGACTGAAGCACTTGTAAGTGGCCGACCCAGACCTGCAGACCTCAGGCCCCTAGCTCTTTCCAACACACAGCCACAGCCTCAGTTTTTGCCTCCACACAGTCAATGAATGCAACTAAAGAATGCAAGGCCCTTTATCTGGGACACAATTTCTTCAGCGAAAATTGATGCTCAGCAGTCTTTTGCTTTCTGAATATATATTCTGCTAATCCACTCACTAAACCTCAGGATCTTCTTTACTCAAAAAAGTCATGAAGCCAGAGCCCCTTGTGAAAGAGGTTTACAAGCACAATTAGTTACACACCAATCCCTGACGGGGACTCCCAGCAGCAGCTCCCAATTTCCTTCACTTTGGGAGGGTGCCAGCTGTGTGCGGCCAAGGGCACATTTCTTAGCCCAGCTGTTTCCTAAGAAAGAAGCATCCTTGGCTCCTTGGAGGCAACCACAAACTGATGGATTTACAGAGAAACTGTGTGCTGTAGTTAAAAAAAAAAGCATCAACTAGAAGAGGCCTGAGTTCCTCATTTGGCTCTTCCACTCAGTAAATGTGTGTTTGGAGGCAGTGACTTTATAGCTCTTTCCTACCTGTGAAATAGATACGTTGATTTACAGCCAAGAGTTAACTAATGCTTCTTGCATGAGCAAGAGGGTGAATAACAGTAATCTCTGTCTAGCCTTCCTACATGCCTTTTCAGTTGTTAAGTTTACTCAGTCAACAAATGTCAATCCTCTGTATTAGACGTAAACCCCATCTACCAAGCTGCATATCTGCAGGAACACCAGTCAGTCACATGGCGATCCCGTAGACCACTCACCCACACGCCTGTGTAAGCTGTGTGCCCTGGATGGTACAACTTAGTGGCCCTACTGCAGATGTAAGTGTGATAGTAGTGAACAAACGTTCTCTGTCTCATGGAGCTTATAAGCAAATGGGTTGTTTCCAAGGACAACAGAAATCATTCATCAGTTGTTCATTCAATAACTAGTTGAGTCCTGCTATGTACTAGGTATATGGAAATGCATTGTAAAACACAATACAGGTATATTATCTTCTTAAAATATTTCATTTATTTTTAGAGAGAGGAGAAGGGAGGGTGAGAAAGAGGGAGAGAAACGTCAATGTGAGAGAGAATCGTTAATTGGTTGCCTCATGCATACTCCCAACAGGGGACCAGGCCCAAAACCCAGGTATGTGCCCTGACTGGGAATTGAACTGACGACCTTTTGGTTTGAGGGACGATGCCCAAACCACTGGGTCACGCCAGCCAGGGCCAGGTATACTATTAAAAGCTTATTTTTCTCTCATGTTTCCATCTGAATAATTAAAGCTTCTCGTCTTATGTCCTCTAGTTCATTCACTGCACTAGATGCATTCCTCTCTTTTTGACTCACTATGGGTTTCCTGGCCTCGTGTCTGGAGCTGAGAAGACTACTGTCCTGCACCTCCATGCTTTTACACACATTCATCCTCCACCTGGAACGCCCATTTCCCTTTTTGTCAGAAAAGTATCTGTCTTGCTTGACTGAGCTCAGTTGTAATTCCCTGAGGACACCTTCCTCAGGTAAGCAGTGAGAGGAGGGATTCCTGTGAGCTCCTGGAAACCCTGCACTTCTCTCTGTAGTGTTTGTTACACTGTTACCATCTGTTACATTTTTCCCTTTCTCTCTAGACTAAGAGCTACTTTAAGTGAAGCAGCAGGGTTAAGAGCATGGGCTTTAGGGTTGAAAGTCTTAGGTTGGAATCCTATTCCTATGAGTTCTGGCTAGGCTGGTATTTCATTTCTGTCCCCTATCTCCCAATGAGTAAAATGGGGATACAACTACTCACATCATAGGAAGGCCATGGACATGGACAATGGCCGGGTGCCTGGCACAAAGGGGGCCCACAGTAATGGCATTTTGGTAAAGAGAGCTGTGATATGGATAAAGAGAGTGATCATGGGGATGATGATGAGGAGGAGGCGGAGGAGAAGGCAGAGAAGAGGGATAATGACGTTCACGACGGTCTTAATTACCACGGTGGTTTTGAGGGCGATGAAATGATTACATATGTCAAAGAGCACATGTTTAGGAAATATGTGTCGAATTAACTAGCCAATGGTTTCAGATGGGAAAATCTCTTCTGATAGAATAGCCTTTTAGTTTCCAATGATAGAAATGCTTCCATTTTGGTCTCCCCCTCCTTCTGCACGCACCGACATGGATTACGCACAGGTTTTCCTGGAGCTCTCACTCCAGTCCACCCCACTGGTTCTCCGCCTGTTGTGAAGCCATCACAAAGTCACCCTCCTTCTCCCATGCCCCTCTCCGTGTCCCACCGTGTCCCCATCCAGCCAACATCGCTGGTTCAGAACAATGGACAGCAGCAGCAGCACCTGCTCCCCAAACATTCGGTTCTGCTTTACTTCAACCCGCACAGCCATTTCACACTGCGCTCTGAGAGTTGCCCTCGCTTCTGTCCTCTTAATCTGCAAAACACTAAAGGGGCCCCTAGCAACGAAAAATGACAATGGCAACTATATAGACACGGTGTCAAACTGATCAGCTCAGAGACACTAGTCTGAGGAAACCACAGGCTGAACAATTGAAGGGCAGAATGAGGTAGCCTCTGCTGAGTAAAATGCATGGCTGCATTGAACATTAACTGGGATGGTTTTTTGTGTTAATTGACAAGAGGAAATGATAGGCTTCGATTTCCGATGATGCTGGCAAAAAGAAGAAACATCATATACAATCGCTTTGCACTGAGAGAAGATAAAGATGAAAACCGGGAGTGAGGTGCTCTAGAGCCTCACTTTGTTCATCTGTAGGTTGGGCACTTTCTGATGCTGAGAATTTGTGCTAAGGATTAGAAGTTCCGAGTCTGACTTGATACTGGTCCCAGAGCAAACCGTTAACAAATCCGCATTGACCAAATGAACATGCATACAGGACATGTGTTAACCACAGTCTCATAGGAACACACAGAAATTACATCTCACAGAGCTTGTCATGGCCTGAGAACATTGGCTGAAACACTGGTTGACCAACTGAAGATATAAAATCCACTCTTTTTTGTTAACATTTAAAATGCAAATAATTGAAATTGTCCTGCCTACCTTACCAGATTCTTATGTCTATCAAATAAAATGAAATATGAGGATATTTTGAATGGAATAAAAATTTAAAAGAACCATAATGCAACACAGATTCAAGACATTATCTTTAAATGTGTATAAATGATGTCAGTCTGACACAAAAGCATTTTCCAGATAGAAAGAGCAGTTTATCCTTGGAATTGGCAAACCAAAAAGAAGGAACAATAAGCTTGCAATGTCAGTGTCTGACATAGCACCTGCCACATGGTGGGGACTGAAAAACTACACACTAAATTAATGAATGGCTGAATAAATACCTTGGGGAGTGGGGAGAGGGGAGAGGGGAGGGGCACTTGCTGAGCACATACCCACTGGCTCACGGGCAATTTGAGGAGGAGAAAGACAGTTAATTCACGTTGGCTCTCTCCTTCCCCTCAGCCCCCACGCTGTTCTCACCCTAGTACTTACCTGGCGCTGTGTGGGGGTGCAGTCTTTAGCAGAGACACACGTGTCCCCAAGTGTCTCAGCTGCCACTGTTCCCAAGCAGAGTGCTACTTCCTGCCGCAGTTCCTTTGTATACGCTGTTCCCTACTCCTGGGATGCTTTTCCCTCTCCCGCCCTCCACTGCTGGGTGACCCCTTTCCATCTTTTAAAACTGGAATCAGAAATTACATCCCTTCAGAAAGTCTGACTCACCCAGGTCAAGTTAAAACATTCTTCCTCTCTGCCCTCTCAGAGCACAATGTCATTATAAAGATTACATTATAATTGTTGTACTGTATTACAATTGTATTATTCTGTGCATCTTATTAAACTTAGCAATTTGAGGAAGATCCAAGTTGTGTTTTTATTTCATGAGCCTTTGGGCCACCGCATGTTAAATGAAACATCCCTGGGGTCAGGCAGACTTGGGTCAGCTCCCAGACCCATCACTGCATCCTGGGGGCGGGTGGCTTAGACCCACTGAGGTTCATGTTCTGCACTTGAAAACAGGAGCAGTAATGTTGCTTATCTTTCCCAGGCAGTTGTGCAGATTACATTATATTATTCACAGGAAGAGCTAAGTACAGTGTGCCTCGCCTCCAAGCTAGTGTCTATGGTTGTGGTTGTCCTCATTTCTGTTATTTAATCATTTAAGCCATCAGAGTGGGAGAAATGAAATCAAAATTAATTTATACAATTTTCCTTTTTACAATGTGTGACATACACTCTGAAGAAGACACATCAACTGGGAGGTGCATGATGGCCAGGAAAGGCTAGGACTGTGACGGGCTGAATGGTAACCCCTCCCAAAGATGCCCATGCCCTAATCAGGATCTGTGCAACTGTTAACTTACATGGTAAAAGGTAGCTTGGAAATGGGGTGGAGAGATTGTTCTAGATCACCCGGTGGGTGCAAAGTAATTGAGGGTCATTATAAGGGGGGAGAGGAAAGTCAGAGTCTAGGAGATGCAAGGGTGGAAGCAGAGGTCAGAGAGCAGCGAGACGCCGGCCAGGCTGCAGGTGTTGAAGCCGGAGGAAGGGCCAGGAACCAGTGAACGGAGGTGGCTTCTAAGCTGAAAAGGGAAAGAAACCCACCCTTTCCTGGAGGCTCCGGAAGGAATGAGCTCTGCAGGCCTGTTTTAGGTCCTGACATCTACAAAGGCCAGAGGATGACTGTGTGGTATCAGAAGCCACCAGGTGTGTGATCGCCGGTTAGAGCAGCTGTAGAAAACTCAGACACATGCTCTGAGAGGGAAACTGTGGGGTGTGTAGTGGTCAGGACAGGCTAGATTGTGTTGTAACTAAGCAACTCCTTAATCTTAGAGGCTTAACCTAAAGGTCAATCTCTGTCTGTCCCTCTCTCTCAGGCACATGTGTGTGCATGCACTGCATGGCTGATGTGTGTTGTGTGTGTGGGGGTTCAGCTTCTCATACCCCTCAGAGACCCACTTTCTAGTGATGCCACCATGCAACACACGGCTGAAAGTCATGGGCCTAGAGTTTGAACCAGATGTTGGACTTGAAGCTGTCGGGTGCTCAGTAGCAGCTATCATACTGCGCTTGGAGTTCATGAGCCAGAAAAGGATAAACGTGGGGGCGATGAAGCTGGGAGTTATTCACATTCTACTTGCAGGAAAACAGTGGGTTTACCAATAAGTCAAATAGCCACCACTAATCTTAACCTCCCCATGACCCAGAAATTCTCCTTTGAGATCAGGTTTAAGTATAAAATCTTTGACTATCAGAAGTCAGTGTGATATCTGAAGACTCTCTGATTCAGCCCACCATTTTACAGGTGAAGGGTCTGAAGACTTGCTCAAGGTCCCATGGACTCCCTGCCAGGGCCAAGGTGGTTCTCTAAGCAATGCTTTTCCTACCTGTCTGGGCAGGAGAACTGACCCAGAGAAAAACTCACATAGATCTTTAAACCATTTTAATAAGATGTACCCAGATATGATTATTCCAGTTTCTCAGTTAGGAAAGCTGAGGTTCAGGGAGTTAATGTCTCAAGGGATGGAGCTTAAACTTGAACTTCTGGAACCCTTGCCCATGCTTCTAACTTGCACTACACAGCTTCCTCTGAGTGTATATGGCCCTCTCTCACCTCGTGTTGGTGGCAAGAAAAGGCAACAACTGGAATCCCCTTCCATTCCTTATAGGGCCCCTGCCCCCCTGCTCTCCCCCACCCACTCCACCACACTCCTGGGCTGGAGTAGAGCACAGCCAACACTCCCAACAGTGAACCCACAAGTTGAATAGTCCTGAGTCAGTCCTGTGAAGCTGTAAGTCAGTTATTACCCCCGTGGCCAGGCGGCCCAGTTGGCTGGAGCATTGTCCCATCCACCAAAAGTCCGAGCATTTGATTCCTGGTCAGGGCACATTGCTAGTCAGGCTGTGGGCTCTATCCCCAGTCGGGGTATGTACGGGGGGCAACCAATCAATGTTTCTCTCTCTTTCTCCCCCTTCCTTTTCTTCTAAAATCAATAAAAGCATATCCTCAGGTGAGGCTTACAAAAAACTAAATAAAAGTCAATACCTCTTTAAAAGATAGCAGAGATTTACACCCCAGGAGGTAAGGACGAACACCTTCACCAGGTGATCTGTTAAAGTGTTCGCTGGAAAATACTCAAATTGCTGCAGCTGTGTTTTAACAGTTTTGTAGCTGAGGGCATGGCCAGTCTCATTTGTTCTGCATGGAGATTTATTACCATTTTTCATCGTGAATGCATAATGTGAAAAGATGCCTTTTCTGAAAGAGAGACTTGAGGACAGTTACAATGTTTTGACAATGCCATTTTCCCTGGGGGTTACATAGGGTCAAAACTGCTTTTGTTTTTCCCAGAAGGACTCAGAGGCAAGTTGTGTCCTTGGGTTTCATGGCACTGGGGCGGAGGGATGCTTCTCTGCTTACAGCTAGCTCTGTGCCTTCCCCAACCTGGCTCTACTCTCCTAGAGTGCCTGGGAGAGAGGACCTTCTATGAATGTGTCCTTTAATCCTTCAGCTTCTACCCCGGCTGGTATGGCTCAGTGGATTGTGTGCCGGCCTATGAGTCAAAGGGTTACCTGTTTGATTCCCAGCTGGGGCACCTGCCTGTGGGCCACATGAGAGGTAACTACACACTGGTGTTTCTCTTCCTTTCTTTCTCTCTCCATTCCCCTCTTTCTAAAAATAAAATAATAAAAAATCTTAAAAAAATAAACCTTCCTTCTGGGTTTGAATCATTTGAATCTCATGCCACCACCCCCTGTGTGTTCCCCCTTAGCTGTGTGGTGTGTTATTCAACCTCTCTGGGTCTCTCAATGGGAGTGCCCACCAGCCTAACATACAGGGTTGGTCAAAAATGGGTAAATAATACAACAATGAACAAACTGTGTTTCATACACGTATTCACAAGTGTAAACCTACTTTTGCCCACCTCTGCATAAAGCACTTAGCATCAGGCCTGATCTATGTTCATAGCCATCTATCACGTTGGTGTTATTAGACATGCACAGATGAGAAAACTGAATCTCAGAGAAGATAACTGACTTGTTCAAGGCTGTGTAACAAGTGAATGACAGAACTAGACTCAAATTCTGGTCTCCCGATCTAACACATGTTCATAAACACCGGTCTAATATACCGCTCGTTATGATCATAACGAAGAGGGACCAAACCAAGAGTTGGGAACAGGGACCCTGGAGTCACTGATGTCTGTGGGCGTGTCCTGAGTCTGCCTCACCTGTAACATGCAGGAGCGAAAACAGCAACATCAAAGAGAAAGAAGTAAAACTTTAGATTTTTACAGTATTATGATCCGAAATTACTTATTTATAAAGCATATTATTTGGTGGGGGGAGGGTGGGGGGGGACACAGTCAACCCATAACAATCCATTTATTATTGCTATTACTTATTGTTATTTTAGTTGGTAGAATTACCTTTTTGAGCTCAATGAGCTTTTCTAAGCTCTTTATAGGAAACTCAGTAGATGGCTAAGAGGCACATAAATATAATGAACTCCCTTTACAAATGAGGTGACTGCGCCCGCAGAGATTAAGTGACCTGCTCGAAGCTGAACAGCTAGTAAATGGTAGAGCCAGAGAGTGAAAGCAGTCGGCTACCTTAGTCCCTGCCTGTGTGAGCAAAACCTAGTCCTTTCTCTCTAGGATCTCATAGCCCAGACCTCAGTCTGTTCAGTAGACTGGGGCCTTGCAAGGCAAGGACAGGCTACTCGTGACCAAGGAAGGCTTGGGAAGGGGAAGGTTTCTGAGGGAGGGGAGTTGAGCCTTAAATGGAGTGAAACTAAGCATTCTGAAGAAAAGAGTGTGCATGCAGAAATAACAAGTTGGAACACAAGAGATGAGGGGCCAAGAGGCTGGAGTGGGAGCCACAGGGCTGGTACCGGACAGAGCACCTTGGCCTTGTCGGCCAGGCTAAAGGGCCTGGGTTCTGCTCCATAGGCAATAGGGGACAACCAAAGGGGAGTCAGCAGCAGAGGGACGTGATCAGATTCATCTGTTAGAACCATCTCTTCAGGGAGGGAATGTGGGTACACAGTTTGGGGAAGAGAAAGCTTGACTCAGTGGGAAGCGAGCAGTGGGTCAGTGCTGGGCCAGTCCTGCTGGGTCGGACGAGCTGGCTGGACATCAGCCCTGCAGTTGCACGGGTACTTGATGGTTTCACCATCAAGGACCAAACAGCACAATCCAAGAGGACTCTCCAGTACAGTCTCTCTGCGAAGACGGAAATGAGGTGGCCAGTCTTTTGGGATTGTGAATAATTAAGTGATCTTCCCTTTTCCTTCTCAGAAAGGAATGACCTGATCTAAATCCCCAGGCACTCCACGCTCCTAAGAGCAATCTCATGACAAAAGGCCAACTTTACAGTATGATCCTTCTCAGTTGGTTGGTCTACTTTTCTTTTCTTTTTTAGCATGTTACCTTGTTTTGTGATTTATTCATTAAGAATCAGATTATTCAGGACAAAACCTCTAAAATTGTCCTTGAGGGCTTGCTAAGTGGTCTCACAGGCATCCAGGACCTGGCAAAAACAAGTCACACATGACCCTGAGGAATTCTGCAGGCCCAGAAAGTCAGAATACGACAAGACCTCGGGGGACATTTGGTTCACCTTCTGGGCCCCCCTGGTTTGAGAGATAAAGTACAAATGGCCTTCAGGGTTTTTCAATATCTAGCCCCTATTTTCTTTTTGGGATTTGATTCCGGCTGCTCTTTCTTTTTTTATTTTAATTAAATTTTTTAAAAAGAATGTCTGCTTCATCAACCTCTCACTGCAGGAGGGTCCTCTGAACTTTCACCCCATCAGATTGCTCACACCTGCTCCCTCTGCCTTGTCCCCTGCTTCTTCCCCCTTTCCTGATGAAACGCTACCTACTCCCCCTCTGATGTTCGGCTCAGATGCCAATTTCTCCTATGCACCCTACGTGAACCCAGCTGGGCTCAGCACCCGTTCTCAGGCTCTCATCGAAGCTTGTGCCTTTCTTTATCACACTACTTCTCATGTAGTGTTGCAATTGCCTGTGTTCGCGACACTCTCCCCTGCAAAAATGAGCAACCGGATGGCATCGATGAGAGGCCCCCTCTCGGAAATTCTAAGATACAGCCTGACTCATAGAAGACAGTTGGTAAATATCTATCCAATAATGAAAAAATGGGGTGTAGTGATCTGCTGCCCTAGAGTTTACTGTCAAAATTAAAAAGCTCATTAACAAGCACATCCGCTATATGTAAGGTGCCTTGGATAAGTAGCTACAAAGTATGTTGACTCTCTTTGTGGGCCTCCAGTGTTCCCTTCTCTAAAATGGGACATGTTAGACTGGTCAGTCTTTCAGAAATCTCCCAACTCCCACATTTTATTATTCAATGACTTGCTCAAATCACTTGACTAATAAGAGGCAGAGATAAACACAAATATAGGTCTTTCAACTACAATTTCAATTTTCATTCATTAAAATTCAAGTGCCATTTTGTAAGCATTCCAGCTGGAAACATTCACAATTCAGAAGCGCTATGTTTCCTCTTGCCAAGACTGTGTGACTAAGTGAAAACTCACCTGGCTGGGGAAATGCCATTGGGTAGAACCCCACTCTCAGATTTAGAAAAAGAGAAACTCACCAACATTTCTCTGTTTGGGAGTCTCTACTACACACTTGTTCAGATATGTACTGATGCAAAACGAACCGCTCCTGAATGGAGTGGCCCAAAACAATAACTATTTTGGCATATCACGTGATTTTGTGGGATAAGAATTTGAGCAAGGCTTGGCGGGGCGATTCTTCAGTCCCAGAGGGCCTTGATGAAATTCACTCAGTGGCATCTCACTGGTGGGTGGGCTGGTCAGGAGAGTCCTGCTTCTAGCCTTGCAGGAATACTAGGTTAGGCTTAGCTGGAACTGTCAATCAGAGTGTCCTCAAGAGGTATTTCCAGCACAAAAGCCTTAGGGTACAGACCTCTTACAGGGGGCTGAGGACTGCGAGGATGGGCGTTCTCAGGAATGAGGTAGAAGCTGACGGTGTTTTATGACACAGACGCTAAAGTCACATACAAACGTCCGTGTGTCCTACTCCATCAGCCAAGGCAGTCATGACTCTGCCCAGATCCAAGGGAAAGAGACACAGACTCTCCCCTTTGATGGAAGAAATCTCAGAGAACGTGTAGGCACGTTTCAAAACCACCACAGTAACATACACTCAGTATTACGAGGAACCCAACATCATGCTAGATTGCGAACATCTACCGTATTCTGCTGTGTAGAATGTGCTTCGGTATGTAATGCTCACCCACGTGTTTGGCCCAAACTTTCAGGAAAAAGATCTTTCGTCTTAATTTTTAAATTCAATTATTTATTAATTTTAGAAATAAAACTGGGTATTATTTTGCACACAGATATCAGTATTGCTTTCTAGAGTTACACTTTTAACACAGAAGCATTAATGAAAGAGTTAAAAACATATACATACGAAATTAGTACTACCCATATATATAACACACATCTTTATTTTTTCCCTCAAAAATTTGGGCAAAAAAGTGGGCATCATACACAGCAAAATATGGTATTATCTTAATCATACTTCCTGCGTGGGCCTCTCCCTTGAACTGGAAACCCAAACATCCAGCTGCTGATGAGGCCCTCACCTTACAGGTTACTCTGTCTAAACCTGACTCCTGATCTCTCTGCAAACCTGTTCCATCTCAAAGTATCCCATTAAATGTCAACTCCATTCTTCCAGATGCCCGGGCCTCACACCTGGGACTCACTGTCTTTCACATTATTTTTGTCCCATCCACCAGTAAATCCTGTTGACTCTGCCTTTTCTGACCAGAATCTGACCATTTCTGCCACCTTCACCACCAAGACTCTGGCTGGTCTCAGCCACTGCACCTTCTTAGATTTCAACAATAGCCTCCTACCAGGGTGAACAGCTTCTAATCTTGCTCTCCTTTATACTCTGTTTTTAAAACAACAATAGCCAGGTGATCCTTTCAAAATATAAATTGGATCATGCCACCACGCTGCTCACAACACTCAAGTGCTCCCCATCTCACCGAGGGAGAAACCGAGTCCCTGCACCGCTCTCCAGAGCCCTGCTTGGCCGCCACCACCCCTGACCACTCTCGCCTTTGCTTCCCCTGTGCCGGCCGCTCTGGCCATTTATTGCTTCTTGAACATGCCAGACAAGCTTCTGCCTCCAGGCCTTTACATTGGCTGTGGCCTGTCTAGAAAGTCCTTGTGATATCCACAGAGTCAACCCCTGCACCTCCTCCAAGTGTCTGCTTCCATTGTCGCCTGGCTTGAAATAATCCCGTTTAAAATAGCCTCTCCCACTGCCTCGCCGTCCTTAAACCCTTCCCTGCTTTGTGCTTTCACGTTGCACTTGCTGCCATTTGACCACGTACATGTATGTGTTTATTTGTCTTCTCCACTAGAATATCAGTGTTATAAAGGCAGGCGTTTTGGGCTGGTTTACTGCTAAAACCGTAGCACCCAAAACAGGACCTGAAAACGCAATGCAGGTACTCGGAATATATATATATATATATATATATATATATATATATATATATATGAAATTCACTCAGTGTCACCTCACTGATAGGTGAGCTGGTTTGGAGGGTTCTGCTTCTAGCCTTGCAGGAGTGCTAGGTGTGTGTATATATATATGTATTTGCTCTCTCTCTCTCTCTCTCACACACACACACTATATAAAATGGGTATTTGTTGACTTTTAAAAATAAAATTCTTTTAAAATGGGGAATAGCCCATATTTCTCTTTTAATCTTCTTTTCCTTTTTCTGAGCAGAAAAAGTTGCATAACCACATTTGCTTATTCCATAAATATGTTATTAGCTAACATGCCCTTTTGCACATTTTTCTCTAACTTGCCCGACATTCTATCTGTTCTCCTGTTGTAATAATCCTTGCTAGTGGTGCTCGGCTTACACCTGATGCTGAGTATCGTTACTGATAAATCCCCTGCCCTGCTGCTGACTGGCTGTGTGATACTGAGCAAGTGGCAACATTCTGGCCATCAGTTTCCTCCTCTATTAAAAACAAAAGGGGAAATGGCATTGACCTTGCTATATTGCCATGCAGATAAACTACGTGAAATGGTTTATCTACACGCATGTCCTGGGGCACCAGAGAGGGCAAAATAGAAGTCTGTTTCTTTTTCCTACAACCTCACTAAGTCTATTCAGCCTCACATTTGCCATCAAGGAGGATCGTACAAAGTTGCTATATTGCAAGGTGTGGGGGACAGAATTTGGAGGAGGGGAGATGGGGGCTATACCTGTTTGCCCTGGCTCACTCTTTCCCAACCTCAGTGGGCTGAACTGGAGTGATCTGCCTCTGAAAGACAATGCCCCAGACCCTGGGGCAAGTGGGAGCTTTTCCGGAGGGGCAACGCCGAAACGGATCCCCTCTCTCAATGTAAATCCAAGCCTCTGGGAAGGAGGATGCGTGATTCACCTCAGAACGCGGCTTAACCGCAAATGCTTAATAAAAAAGATATGGAAGTAAAACACACCTCTGCCCCCCTTGGAAAGAAACTGATTTATTGAAGAGAGGAATAGAGGGGTAGAAAATTGGAGAAGGAAAAAGCAAAATGCAGTCTGTCAGGCGAAAGACTTCTCCAGCTATGCGAATAGCATGCGGTCATCCAAGGAAGAGGGGATTCCGCCTGGCTTTGGGCTGTGCACTTTCCCAAAGGCCATCTCCATTTTCACAAGCACCTTCAATAATCTCACAAACTAGTTATTCTAGCAGTACCCCAAGTCCTCACTCAACATGTTGAGAGGTTCTGCAACTCGAAACAGCCAGTTTACAATGGGCCAATTGATATAAACAAGAGTTAAGTTCCTATGGCATCTCATTACTGTTACAAGAGAAAAACCTTGAATGAAACCTGCTGGTAATCCTGCTTTGGAAGTGAGGGACCCTGGGACCCAGGAGGAAAAACTCACTTGCCTCAGGCCACGCAACTAATAAGGAGCAGAGCCCACTGAAAAGCCACAAGCATCACCAGACAGCCCTGCCCTACACCCTCTGCCCAGGACACCCACTGACCACCAGCAGGGGAGAGAGTCCACAAGAGCAAAGGAAAGAAGCCAACAGGCACTCAGACCAGGATGCAAGGCTAGGTTAAGAAACCCAGCGAGCAGGATGAGAGCTAGAGTCCCTCATGCTACCAGTCCCGAGGGCCTCATGCCCGCTTCCCTTCTGAGGGGCCCAGAACACAGTACAACCCTGCTTCAGCCCCACCTTCCCCGGGAGCAAGGCCAGTATGAGTGCGCTGCACTAGCACGGGACCTGTTCATTCCTCTCCAGGAGGCGGGGTGCACAGGCGGCCTTTCCCCCAGGCTCTGTACTGGGAGGAACTAGACCGGGTAAGTCAGACACGGGGAAAACCACAACCAAACCCACATGCTTTACCTCATCCATGGCTTTCCTCCGAGGCAGCGTCTGGGAGACAAACCCAGCTTCCCAGAGCTGGATTCTGAGGCCAAGGGTACCCTTTGTCGTTTCTGTGCTGGCCAGGGAGCAGTCACTTCCCGTAGCCTGGGACACACCTGAGCCCAGGCTCTGCACCTGCCTCACCTGGGTGGCAGCTCCTCCCTCTTCTAGGGCTGGAGCATTCCCACAGGCAGCAGGGCTCACAGAAGCCTCCATTGCCAAGTTTCACGGGACCGGGCACCTGCAGCAGGGAAAGGGAAACTCTTCTGTCCAAAGTCTGGCTGAGCCTGGCCCTTCTCAGCAAGGGACACTCCCCACTGTTCTCCAGCAAGCTGATCTGACAGTCACTATCCAGGGGAGTTCACTTTGTACTGAGGCGGGGGAGTCAGTGAGGAATGGGGGTGGCAGGGCTCTTGTTAGTACATAACACTCAGCTGGACAATGTAATCTCCAAGGGCACAGCCTTGGCCTATCCCTGACCGTAAGGATGGCTGCAAAGGGGACAGAGAGTGCCTAAGCTTGCAGGGAGATTTTGTGGAGGCCAGGAAGGGAGCTGCTATGATGGAGCATCTGGTTTTGGCCAGGCCCTATCTAAGCACTGGGATACATTTTATACTTAAATCCTACCACAGCCCTGGGAAAGGCTATTAACTGAGGTCCAGAGAGATCCTATAATCCACTCATGGTCACAAAGGTAAAAAGTAAAAGCAGGAGGATTTGAACCCAGGTCTGCCTAACTCTGAAGTGATTTTGTTTTGGTTTTTGCTGTTGTTTTTCTGACAGCTGTTACTGGACACCCAGGCCTCAATTACCCGTTCTCAAAGAGCTCACGCCTGTCCTGGGGGTGGGGGCTGGCACAGCATGTAGTTTGTGCTGTGGCAGCTGCCTTCTGTGTGACTTTTCTTGCTTGTTAGGGCCAAGATTGTAGAGTGAAAAGCTTCTCCTGCCCTGTGCAGGGATGGGGGGAGGAGTGGAGGGCAGATGAGGAAAGCCCACCCAGGTACCCATTTCCTCTAAGAGGTGGTTCCTCTTACCTGGCTCATCATTACAGCTATCAGGGAATCTATGAAAAATTAGGTCTGGGGTCTGGGAATCTGGATTGATTTTAAATAAGCTTCTTAGGTTCGTGTGTTTTAATAATTAATGCCTTGTAATAAGATACAGCTTTTACATCATGACTAGGTACACAGACATACACACTAAAATAAAAATTTCTCAAAACAATAGTCACTCTTCCTTTGTGTGGATGCACTGATGTTTTCCATCTTTTTCTAAGCTACAATGTACCATTGAATTAAAAAAAAAGTCAGTGGATAGCACACACCACTACACTGATTTCATGACTCACAACCTGACCCACGCTGCCTTGTGGGCTCTGCACACTCAGATGGCAGTCCACTCCTCCAAGCTAAAGGAGGGACTGGCCAAAGGCAGCCTGCCACTTTCCCTTACACCAGGTCCTCACTCTAGTCCAAGGCAAGAATGTCTTGCATACATATGCAAACAATATGGTGAGGAATCTTCTGCAGAAACTCTCAGGAGAGCATAGAGCCCTCCTCCCAGCCCCCACAGATAATTGGGCCGTCAAATTCCCTTTGCTGTTAATGCAAGGGCTCCCCCTGGTGGCCTCAGTCAACGTACAAACGAGGAGGGGGTGGGAGTGGGCCAGGAGGGCTCTCACCTCCCTGGACCACAAAGTACTGGGGGGAGCTCTGTGCTTTTTGGTTTGGTTCAGGACAAAGGACAATGGTAGGTCACAGGATGCAGTGAGCACTAATTACTGGTTAGCTCTCAGGGCTGAAGAAGCAGGCTTAAGAACCATGACTCTTGAAACCCCGCAGGATCCTCTGTTATTACCTTATGATCCTCTAGGTGGTAAACCCAGTTTGCCCATGAGCTGCTGACCTTGGGAATATCAGCAACCCCCTCTGAGACTATGGGCCTCCTCTGTAAAACTGGAGAAGGCTGGCGGTCTTACCTTAAGGATTAATGTGCCATGCGAAAATCTCTACAGGCACTAAAAATTCAGTTCCTCTTTCTTTTCCCTCTCCTCCTCCATTAGTCATGGTGGCTGTGTCAAGGTCAAAATGCACGTGCTACACTTGGATGTGCAAGTGAAGTAGCAGGGTTTTATTTCCCTGTAATGACCCCAATTTTCTTGCAAGCCCCGTCCTTGCATCTACTTGATGTAAGAAGAACTCATGCATGCTGCCCTGGGAGGATGCAGGCAGAGCAGGCAGCCACAAAACTTGGACACAGTAGGGAGAGTTTTAGAAGTGAAATTTGGGGTTGGACCTAACTGGATAAAGAAGTATGAGACCCCATACATCCACATGGCGCTTTGGTGGCTTGCTGCCAGTTCAGGCCAGGATGACTCTCTGTGATCTGCACTTAACATGGACACAGAAGTGCCTGACTGAGTGTCCATGCCTGCCGGGGACAGTGCCCCAGACCTTGCAAACATCACCTTATTTAGTCCTCATTTTCCAGGCAAGGAAACAGAGGCACACAGAGTTCAGTCGTGGATTCAGGGTAACACAGCAGGTGGAAGAGCAGACGTTCCAATGCAAGCGGTGTGGCTCTAGAGCCCACACTCACAGCCACTCTGGTTGCTTCCTTTTAAATCTTACAGAAATGCAGAATAACAAACTGAGAATCTGAGAGCATGATATTTGTTCTCCCCAAACTCAATTTTGAAACCAGCAGTGAGAAAGCTTACCAGAGAGCTGGGCTAAAGTTAGTCTCAAAATCTTCTAGACCTTTCTGTCTTTAAAGGCCCTAGCTTCACTTGGCACCTCCTGTTACTGGAGATGGTGTGGTGCACTGCCCAGGAAGGTCCTGTCCATGCTTTGGCATACTGAGCAGTAGAAAGCAGTATTTCCAGCATGTCCTTGGTGCTTCCATACCTTACTTTCAGTCTTAGATATTGCTTGTAGCTTTTCAGTGTTTCCATTCATGTCTCACTTGTTCATTTCTTGGCAAACATATTGCTTACCCTTTGCACCATAAGAAATGGTTTGAATAGCAGAATACTGTCATGTGAAAAAAAGGATTTTAAGAATATCTGAAAATGAGCCCTGGGCGGTGTGGCTCTGTGGATTGAGTGACAGCCTGTGAACCAAAGGGTCGCTGGTTCGATTCCCAGTCAGGGCGCATGCCAGGGTTGTGGGCCAGGTCCCCAGTAGGGAGCACACAAGAGGCAACCACACATTGATGTTTCTCTCCTTCTCTTTCTCCCTGCCTCCCCCTCTGTCTAACAATAAATAAACAAGATCTTTTTAAAAAAAGAAGAATATCTGAAAATGTGAAATCATATGCATTCACCTCTTTCTAGCATAAACTTTAAGCACTAGATTTTATATGATGACAAAGCTGGAGCAGGTAGATTGATTGTCGGAATTAGGATGGCGCTGCTGGAGTACCTTATTCCTAATATTAAAATTATTGTTGGTTATATTAATCATTTCTGAGGATTTCCAGTGTAACATGCAATTTATTTTGTATAATTTATATCCTGACTGCTTTCAAAAGAGAGAGAAGAGGAAAGGAACTAAATTTATTAAGATCCCACTGTGTAATGAGCTACAGAGTTTGCATATATTTTCTTCTTCTCCTTGTGACAGTATGGTGAGATAAGAGATGTTATCCCTGGCTGACAGGTGAGGAAAATACGGCTCAGGAAGGTCAAGACAAATGCCCTGGCCAAGCAGAATACATGCCTGACTCTCCATCTGGACTGTGCTCTACCCCAGGCTATTGCTCCTCCCTCGATTCCACGTTGTCTCCGGAAGGACTTGAGGGCGTGGACGATACAAAGCCAAGTAAAGCAGGATGGTTAAAAGTGAAGACAGTAGCAGGTAGAGGACAGGGCGGTGGGAATGTAGGAAGGGGTGGATGAACAGTGCAGAAATAGGGTATGATTACTACAAGGTACACAATTACTTAAAGACAAATCATTTAAGGATAAAATTACTTAAGGATAGAATTAGGTAAGGATAAAATGATATGGGTTCAAGAAAGGGCCTGCTTCCTCTTTTACCAGTTTGTAAAAACTAAAATCCAGCTTGCTGATCTTTCGCCGCAAAGGAAGTCTCATCTCGATTTTGTGCTTCTCTAACCAATCACCTTAGCTGTGCACCACAGTTTAGTAAGGGCTCTCTGGGAGGGTGCTGATCAAACACGACCCACGCAAGCTGCTTTCCTTTTAACGGCCTGTCACCAAGAATCTGAGGACCTACTTTGTGCCAGAAGCTGTGCTTGGATGTAGTGACTCTTTAGGTTCTTATAAGGAAAGTGTCTTCCTCCACTAACATCAGTTATGTCATGGATAAAGCACTCAGATGAATTATTAAGATGTTTTCTGATCTGCTTGTCTGGTTGAGATCAAAGGAAGACCACTCCCCTGTGGGAAGGAGGTGGGTTTTCCTGCAAGTAGGGAATCATTGCCAGTATCAGCCACTCCCACGTCCTATCATCCAGAAACGTGACCCCTCAGATGGAAAGGTCAAGCCAGGAACACTCTCTCTCTTTGAGCCTTGTTTTCCTGCGTCTGGATGTCAAGCCACAGTAAGGCCACATGCTTGGAGGCTCGGAGAACAAAGATGTAGGAGTGAGTGGTAGTTCTCTCCATAAAATCTATCAGTCAAATGGTATGAGATTATAAATCATGATTTGGGTAGCTGATTCCATACATATTTGTCAGCTCTATTAAAGCATAAGAGTTAGAACTGCTTTCCTTGTGAGGAGTTAGAGAGGGATGGCATCTCCCCTCCGCTCATGTGCACATCCCCTTCTCTCTCTAACTGTCCCCCCTTACATGCCAAGCTTATGTTTGGGGGGCTCGAGACATGTGTGTCATCATTCCTGGGTGGCAGGGGTCAGATGACCTCTGACCTATTGCCGTAGGGCAGGTGTGTGACAGGGAGGGGGTTCACTGGAAAACTCAAGATAAAGATGCATAAATTCCATTAAAAAATTAGCAACTCTCTGTTTATTCCATGTGCACCAACCCCCCAGTCTTTGGTAAAATGTAGTATAGTGAGATATTTAACCTCACTCTGGCATAGTGAGGAACAGTGTCCTCTGAGGTCAGCATGGCTGCAGTATCGGTTATCGGGAGACACCACAGGGCTGATGAGCCTGGAGGAAAGGTGAGGACACTCAGGTTTCTGAGATACAGCTCCCTCTCCTCACATGTTGGGGGGGATGGAGGTTATTTTATTAGGGGAGGTAATATGCAAAGAGAAAATGCTTGTATTCACCAAATCCCAGTTCCTTTTTCTTTTCTTGGTTATATGAGAAAATGACATTTCCCAACCTCCCTTGCAATTAGATTTGGGTATGTGGGAAGTTCTAGCCAATGAAATGTGGGAAGAAGTAATGAATGTTGCTTCTAGTCCTGCTTTTTCTCTCCTTTTGCAGCAGTCTCAGAAGCCATGTGCTTAAGACAACAGAATTACAGCCCTGGCTGGTGTAGCTCAGTGAATTGAGTGTGGGCCGAAAACCAAAGAGTCACCAGTTCAATTCATAGTCAGGGCACACGCCTGGGTTGCAGGCCAGGTCCCCTGTAGGGGGCATGTGAGAGGCAACCACACATTGATGTTTCTCTCTCTCTCTTTTTTCCTTCCCTTCTCCTCTCTCTAAAAATAAATAAATAAAATCTTTTAAAAAAGAAAAGAAAAAAAGATAACAATTACAAAGTGGAAGAAGCCTGGATCCTGGAGGCCCTACTTCTAAGAGAGCTAGTAAAGAAATCTGTCATCAGATTATGATATAAATAAATCTTTGTTGTATGAAGCTATTAAAATATGGAGGTTATTTGTTACTGCAGCATAGCTTATCTTATTCTGATTAATACAGCTTCCTTACAATTCATTAGTGAGCAATAGTAAAACTTTGGCAAAATTTTGTGATTTTGGCAAAACTTTGGCAAAAAACAAACAAACTTCAGCTATAGTAAAACAGTTGGCTGACAGAAAAAAAAAAAAAAAAAAAACAACAGAGGAAGCAGGAAGGGTGGAGTCAGGAGATAAGGAAACTACTCCTGGTGTGGGTTTAGCCAATCTCTGGAGGTTTGAATCAAAGACCAGATTGTTATGCCTAAATGACTGCTGGGAGTAACAACAGATATCCTTTATTCACTGAATACTTACTTTGTGGTAGTCATAACAGTTCATCACTTTATATATATTAAATATATATACCATTCAATCTTCTCTATAATCTTACAAGAAGGGTGTCATCACCCTCATTTTATACATAAAGAAACTAAGGTACAAAGAGATGACAAGTATTTTTCCCCCTCAAGGCGAAGCAGGCCATAAGAGAGAGAACTGAGTTTAAATTCAGGTCTGTCTGATAAGGGTAAAGTCAAGTGCCATTAACAACAACCCTACAGGTGGTAACAAAGTGGATTCTCACAGGGTGGCACCATTGCAATTTAGGGGAGGGCTGGTGTCAACTAATGAGAGAACTACTGACAGCATCGGGGAGAGGGACTGCAACACCTGGGGAAAGAACCTGGCAGTGCCTAGAAAGTACCAGGGCGTCCGGCACACACACTAGGATTTAAGGCCCCACAGAGAAAGCAGAGTGAAAATCAAGAACAGAGGCAGATGGTTAGCCAGGAGAGCCAGCTGCACACAGGGAGGCCTGGGAGACAGATGGGGCACATGGTGCACTGATGACAGAAAATTCACCCCAGGGAAGGACTCCCCCAACCAAACTTCCCACTTGGTCAGGAGGTCTGAGAGGCCTGGGCCTTTTGGTCAGGGCCTCCAGACCTGCTCCTTGTAGAGCAGGGACAGGCAGGGAGATGGATTAGAGGGTGTCCTTGCCCTGGAGGCACTCGCCAGTGGACAGATACATCTAAAACCACACATTAATTCTGTTAGAAACGTGGAGAAAGTGCTATGATTTTTCACCAACCCCGTACAACCATTTACTGGCTGTTCCTTTGCCCAAGCGACTTGTGTCCTTGGCTTCCAGCTTCCTGATCTATAGCGTGGGGCTCATGACTCAACCCCTAGACAGTTCTGTGTATGAAAGGATAGAAGGTACTTAAAGAGTCATGCATGGTAACTGATGCCTGCTCTGCATGCAGTAAGGGCCAGATCTCTCCCCTCTTTCCTCTTCAGAGAGGACATGTCTGTCTCTGCCCAGTGGTAGAAGGGAGGCTTCACAGTGGGAACAAGGCTTGCTCTTAGTCTGAAGATCATCAGGGATGTGGCGGTTTGAGGGAGAGGACAGCTGTGCAAAGACCTGCCTTCAGCAATAAAGTCCCTCAAGTAGGCTGTTAGTGCGATAAAAGTTTTCAAAAGCTTGGTCTCTCCTTACTGGACTTGCTGTTTGACCTTGGGCTGAAAGCAGCCCTGCGTGTTGTACAACCTTCTCTGCTTTCCTGTCTCTTTTCTGGGCTCAGTAGCAGTTATCAGAGTGGCCAGCCACTCAGGCCCCACCCTGCTAAGAGCTGTCGAGACAGCTTACAGGGAAGTGGGATGTGGCCAGGCCCCACCACCATGGCCCCTTGTGACAGATCTTGGTCAACTCTGAATGAGGGTGCAAGATGGGACATGCCATTGGGCCTCATTTGGGTTGAAAGATGGGAGTCTTGTCATGGAAATAAAGGGCTTCCTGGGAAGGCGGTGGCATGTGTCAAAGAGACCTTGTTTCCTACTGTTTCCTGAGCAGGTGGGAGGATGTCCTCTGTCCTCCCAGAGGTTGCTGCTTCAAGCCAGGTTGCACTGAACTCGGTCAGTGTATTTATTCAAAGGCATTCGTCACTGTGGCATTTTATCACCTAGGAAAACATTTGTTGAATTAAATTACCTCATGTGTTGCTTGGAGCCCCCTAGTGAAGGAGGCAGGGCACTTAATATGTTTATAGACAAGAGAGCAGCAGCTCAGAGAAGTATTTGAAAGGATTTGATCAGAACTAGGATTTGGGGTATGACATGGAGGGGCAGAGGAGGGAATTGGGAAGTTTGAAGAAGAGTGTTAAATACAAGGAACTTGGAACCTGGAAGCTCCACGCTCACCCTGGTCCCCCAGCTCACCAACACCCAGACTTTCTCGGCTTCCACCTACATCCCGCCCACAACCACATCCATGTCTGCAGCCCTTCATTCATTCAATGAATGTCTGCCTAATCTCTACTCAGGGTTAGGTTAGGTCAAGACGTGCCATGAAGAACCAAACGCACACTGTCCTTCCCATCACAGGGCCTGGTATTAGGGAGTCGGGCATTAAACAGGTGAATCATTATGTGATTACTCACACCCCTAAGTGCAATGAAGAAAAATAACAAGGAGTAAATTAACAAGGGGCCCTGCTGTATAGCAGTCTAGATCGTACTTGAATTCCAGACCCATTCACTCATTTATTCAGCCAGAGCTAGGCTCAGTTCTGTTAGTTGAGTCATAGATCCAACTACCTGCTGGACTGTTCACTTGGGTCTCTATGGACACCTCACACTCAACAAGGTCATAACTGAACCAATGGCCTGATCCCCCACACCTACTCAAGGGGCATCGGGCACACCCATTTTCCCAAGCAGAAGCCTTGGGTATTCCTGATTCTCATTGACTCTGCATGTCTCTGATGCAGCTGATGGTGCCTCACTCAGTGACATGAAGCAAACATTCACTCCGTGCCCATTCCTCTGTCAGGCACTTCATATTCCCTGGCACAAAAGAAGAACAGTTATTACCAGAAGCTTATAAAAGGGGGCGTAAGTTTAGGCTTCCAGTGCCCCTGCTTCCAATCTCCCACCTCACACCTAAAGAGCCTTCTTACCCAGATGATCTTCCTCAAGACAAATTCGACCATTAAACACCTCCTCTGACCCTCTAATGCCACAGGGGAAAGTCCGGAGCCTTTCCCAGGACACACAGGCTCTTCGGATTTGGCCCAGAGGAGCTTCTGCAGCCTTGGGTCCTGCCACTTGGCCACCCGCCCATCGCTGTGCTGAACTTCTGTGCTGAACTTCTTCATCCCTGGGTTTGCAGCGCTGTTTTTCCTCTAGGTATTTGCTTATCTTGTTCCCTCCACCTGGCATGCTGTCCCTGGTACACCCACCGTCCACCTGTACATTCCCCCTGACCTTCCAGAGCTGTGCAGATGAGGCTGGTGTCCACCACAGGTAGGAGGTTTACCCAATCTTCTGTTTCCCCACTTCCCTCATCTTTTATCTCCTAATCTGGCTGTGACTACTCAACACTCCTGTTTATACCTATGTGTTAACACCTCTGAGCCTTCCATAAACTCATCATGGACCCTGGGATTTCTGAGGACCTTCCAAAGGGCTTCCCAGGTGCCCACTGAGCAGGCCATCAGCTGGAGTCACCTCAAGGCATTCGCCGGGGTCTCCCTTTCCAGCGCTGGCTCATCCTCGCAATGTGTAGGGCCCACAAAGACAGCGGAGGAGCCTCCCTGCTGTCACCACTCAGGGTGCCCATCATGGCAACACTGGTGTCCTTGGGTTACCTTGTACCAGACAAAGTATGAAGAACTTTCTGTGCATAAACTCATTTTATACTCACAACTCTGAGGCAGGCACTAGGTCACCTTTTCCAGATGAGAAAGCTGAGCCTCCGAGACGTCACACAGATCGAGGTCACCAGGCTAGAAACGTGTGAGCTGGGAGTGTCCTCTGGCCTTCCTCACCCAGACCACGTATTCTAAAGTGCTGTGCATGGACCACACATGGAGCCTCTGGGCTCTGGTTCAGCCCATCAGCCTCCCTTTGTCCCTCTGTTTCTGCATCTGTCTCTCACAGGCGGACAGTGAGGGCTTTAAGGGCAGGAATTGGGTCTTACTCATCCTAATCTTCTATATTTAACTCAGTGCTAGGCCTGCAACAAATGCTGTCTCAATAAGTGTGCTACCTTTCAGGGGAGGCTTCATTACCCAGTATGGTTTTCCTTTTCCCACTTTAGTGCTAAGCTTCTTCTCAATAGCTAGTTTGCCTCATTTACAGTAAGCCCCTGAGGGGTCAAAGTGATTTGAGAGATGTGAGGGGCAGGAAGGGGCAGAAAGGTGGACTGCACCATCCTCTTTACGGTAGCAGAAGCTTTAACCTCTAGCCATTCCCAGATCCCTTCCAAATGTATTTATTTGGCCTCCAGACCATGGAAATGAAATAGCGTTCTGGGCAGCATGGAGGAGACCATCCGGCCGTGTGCTGGCCTCATGCACAGGGGAGCATTTTAGCAGCCAGGCTAATACTCAAATCTTCCACTTTGGCCACAAATGTGAATTTTCCTTTTATCTGCAAATTGCACTGGGCTCCAGGAATAACTGTAAATTGGCCTGGCTCTGGCTTAAGTCATATATCAGGCCTGAGGAGTGGGAAGATAATGAATCCTTCACCATTGTGCTGTGGGTGCTGGCCAACAGCCCTGATTTTTGGACCCGGCAACTGTTCTGATCTTGATGGTCTCACTCCATACGCAATGTCTTCACCATCTGTCAGAGATGCAGACACCCTGCCAGACCCGAGAGCGGGTCAACCTGAACAAGGAGTTGGGGGTGGGGATCCAGCTAAGAGAAGTGAATAGGGCTCAAAAAAATTTTTTTTTGGCTATAGGAGGAAAAAGAGATTGATAGGAAGTACCATGAAAGTTTCTTAGAGAGTGGAAATAAATAAAAAAAAAACTATATGAGAATTAAACATGGTTGTCTATTTCCCCAACACTTCTCCATTGCTGGATGAGGAAATGAACTAATGGAGCAGTTGGAGTCCAGTTAGGAAAGCAGAACTCTAAACATTGGAGAACAGAAGGGCTTTAGTACAAAGAATTGGCGATACCTGGAATGGCAGAGCCTAGGGACCAAGGAGGGACTGTCAAGAAACCCAGAGATTAGCAACAGCTGGAAGCCACTAGATTGGAGGGACAGTGAGGAGGTGACAGTATCAGGAACCAGGAGCTGGAACCACTCAGAGGAAACCAGAACCACTGAGGGAGAAATGGCCACTGGCACATAAACTTCCTGAGGCTTCTAGAGAAAGGAGGAAACACACTGGCTTCTTCCTTCCCCTCATCCTTCAGCCTCCTTTCCCTGCTTCTCAGGGCCAAGCGCAGGCAGAACCAGCTGACGCAGGAGCCTGAGCAAGCAGCCTGCAGGGGTCAGACGCCCTCCACACAGAAGAGAGCGGGCCAGACAGAAGAACAGATCTGGGCACAATCTCTCCTGGGCGAGCAGAGTGATAAATAAAAACATTGCAAGAGAATAAGTAAATGCTAGAATCTTCCTTCCTTCCTTCCTTCCTTCCTTCCTTCCTTCCTTCCTTCCTTCCTTCCTTCCTTCCTTCCTTCCTTCCTTCCTTTCTTTTCCAAGATAAAAGAAAGAGCAACAAAGTCCTTCTTTTTGTGGAGGAGAAGATTAGGGAGACTTCTTGGAGGAGATAGCAGGTGGTCTGGGTCCTGAGTGAGGTGAGAAAGCATGAGGGGAAAGCGGGCAGGAAGGCATTTCAGGAGAGGCAAGGGTTTGAGCTGAATCACGGCTTCTGGAGGGGTCCTGGCACCCCCAGGGAGCAGAGAGAGCTTTAGCAGGGCAGGAGTTCAGGGCGTGTGGGCCCCTGGAAAGTAGCCCCGAAGAGGCAACAGCAGCAAGTAGGGGTGGTTCCAGGTCTGGAGGGCACACCGAGGGGTTTGGATTTAGCCTGTAGTCCAGGGGGATTCAGCTGTAGGGCGGTTGAACAAGGGTGAGGGTGGCCATGAGGTCATCTTTGTTGTAGAGAGAGCACAGTCCCCTGGGATCGCCT
Source organism: Tonatia bakeri (assembly GCA_004024845.1). Classification (NCBI taxonomy): domain Eukaryota; kingdom Metazoa; phylum Chordata; class Mammalia; order Chiroptera; family Phyllostomidae; genus Tonatia; species Tonatia bakeri. The sequence continues at coordinate 127,107 of PVIA01001179.1, read as the reverse complement.
CTTCTTCTACCCAAATGTAACACTCGTGTGCCCTCCTGAGTGCTCACTCTTTACCGTTTATTCAAAATATTTTTGGAATTCTCCATTGACAATTCTCTTCAGATCCCAAGATATGTTATTTGATAGATAAATCTCTGTTTTGGAGGATAGATTCGGGTTTTTTGTTTTTGTTTTTTAAACCTTACAGGGGATTGGGAATCAAATCTGGTGCACACCGTGGTCAGTCGAGCCAGTGCACTTTTTTGGTTAAAATGAGGTATAATTAATGCAATTGCAGCTACGGCTATGTCACTGGAGTTTGAATATCACCTCTCTAGGTGACTGCTTGGAAGAGCAGCTCTCATTCAGATGTCCAAGCAGTCCGTTGGAAAGTGGATTGCATTATTTTATGATTAAGCATCACATGATTTACTTTAGGCACATGAAGAGCAAGTGAAAGGAACAGTCCCTCCCATTTATGTAGCATCTTAAGCTTTCTAAAATGCACAAAAGCAAAGGGAAGTACAAAAAAATAAAGAGCAGGAAAAGAAAGCAGAAGAGCAAGCAACTGAATTATTCTTAAGAGACTTTTTGAATGCTGCACTGTCAAGAGAGACAGGAAATCAATATCAGAGTACATTTCAAGAAGTCAATATCTGCTGATATTTTAGGAAACTCATTGTTAAGGGTTAGGAAGTTGAAAACTATCATGTCCAGTTAACTTACAGATTTCTGACACATTGGGTGGTCACTTTGTGTGATCACAAAATACATTTATCATCTATGTCTACAACTTGTTTTTGCTTTAAGGAAAATAAACATACCAATTGTAGTACATGCTTTTAGTAGCTTATCTAGCATTCATTTTTCTTCTGCACCCTTTCTCCTGCTTAAAAACATTCTTTAAAAAAATGTGTGTTCTCATTCTTTCCCCATAAGCCAATGTCATTTAATTAAAGCTGAGCCCATGCCTACTTCCAGGTGTGGGTTCTGATTGGCAGGTCGTCAGCATATGATTTCCACCTCAACAAAGTGATTGGTTCAGGGGTGGGCATGTGATCTAAGCCAGTCCAGTCGGAAGAATCAGAGGATTCTCATTTAGAATACTTGGGTGAGATTTCCTCTAACTCTTAAAGAGGACTAGGAACATGTAGCGGCAGGAGCTGTCAGCTGTCTTCAACTGTTAGGCAAGTTAGGTTTAGAAAGAAGCTTTCTAGGCAGAAAAGCAGTGGAGACATAGAAAGAACCTGGGTCCATGATCTTCTGGGTGGATTAAACCAGCCCTAAGGTTTTATCTACATTTGAAGTCCCTAGCTCTGGAAGCCAATAAAATTCCTATTTGGCTTGCTAGTTGTAGTTGGGTTTTCTTTTTCTTATAGTAGAAACATGGGTGATAACAATAAAATACCCTTTTAGAATGAAAATATAGCTTATGTGAGATACAATTGCTTTTTAACCAGTATTTATTGTGCCCTGAGCCTGTGCCAAATGTTTTCACACACATTATTTCATTAAATCTTCATATATCATCCCTAGTTTTAGTTGAGGAAGCTGTGTCTCAAAGAGGTAAACCAACTTGCTTTAATAGTTGGGGTAATTAATGGCTGGCTGTTAAAGCAAATAACCATCAAATCTCAGTGGCTTTAGCATATGCTTGTTTCTTGCTCACATCACAGTTTGATGAGAGTCAGGTGGCTCTCCTGGGTGGGTGTCCTTTAAGTGAAGACTTTAAGTGTCCTTTAAGTGTCCTTTGGCTCATTCTCATTGTGTGACCCTAACGTCTTGGACCATTTCGTTTCCGTTGGTATGCATACAGAGACAGCGTGTGGAAACTCACCAGGCATGCTGTAGGGGTAAGGCCTGAGAGTGCTGTGTCACCCTGCCCACATGCCATTGGCCAGAACCCACTGCATGGCTCCCAGCTCCAAGGGAGGCTGGGACATACATTCTTCCAGTGTTACTTTCTGTGTCCCTTGTGGAGGGTCATCTCAGGACGCTGAACAACTCAGCTTGTCAGGGGAGCCAGGATGCTAAAGTAAGCATTGCATTTCCATGGCCTTCTATTTCTCCTGTTCCCTGCTCCCCGCCAACTTCCCCAGCTCCATACACATTTATGTTGTGTTAATCCCCTCAGTAGTCAGTTACCGTGCTTATGTAAAGGTCAGTTTGTATTTTTTCCATAGTATCTTCTTGAGGAAAGAAGAAACTCTCAGCTTCTCTGACATTTGGCAGACCACAGAAGCTGTTACTACCACGGAGAATTGTTCACTTGCATAATAATGCATCAGGGATTGATCATTTACTTATGCTCAAAGCTGATGGACTTTATAGGAAGAAGTGCTCTGTAATGCAGACGTGACTGTGAAAAATAAATCAAATTTCACTGTGTACTTAAGGGAAAAGAATTATTCAAACGCTGTGTCTGCAGCTTCGGATCCATTTACTGAGCCTGCAATCCTGGCAATGGCCACCAGGAGGAGTGCTCGGCCCATCCCTGCACAGTCAGCTATTTTTAGAGGCTGCTTCTAGCCTCAAGGAAGAGGCCAAAGATATAAAAGACTATGATATATATATTTTTTCAAACCGGACCAACTTATAAATTATTTGTGAGTCCAATAAAAGGCAATTATCAACATTTCCTACTATTTCAAGAGTAATATATTGTGTGTTAGAAAAAGATTCAATTTATTTCACGACTATGATTCAGACAATGGAAATTGGGAGCAACCACAACCAAAGAAAAAAGATCGTAATCCTGTGTAAATCTCTGTCTTTAAAACTCAAATCAGAGGATGTGGATTCTGGCCCTGGTAGGCACACAAGATTTGCCCCGAGGCAGTGGAATTTGATGGGCTTGGGGAGGTGGTGGGTGTGTGTGTGTGTGTGTGTGTGTGTGTGTGTGTCTGCACAACCTCAGTGAATACGACTTCTTATTTCCCCCAGTGCACAGAGGAGAACCAGAAGAATTTTGTCGAAGCTATTGAACAATGAGCATTATAGAAGTCCCTGAGGAAGTATAGTTTTATTACTGCCAGCTCTAAAGACATACAATATCAGGGAGCTCAGTAGATCCTGGTTTTCACAACCAGGTGCTTGTGTTAAAAAGGGCCTTTCTGCCCCCTCCAACCGGCCTGGTGAGCAGCACTTGCTAAGCAGCAGCCTAGGGTAATGGGGCGGGCGTGGTCTTTGAAAGGCTCCAGAGAGACAGAGCTTGAACTTTGCCTCTGGAAGGCAATAAAAGTGAGACTTCGGACAGCTTACTTAACCTCTCTGATTAAGTAAGTTTCTACAATTTCTACAGAATGAATGGAAAGATGATATGCAATGAATACCTAGCATGTCAGCGGTGGTCAGTAAATATTAACTTTCTTTGGTAATTTCTCTTGTTTCCTTCAAGATGGCAACACATAAATTTGAACTGAGTCTGATTTCACCTTTTCACAAATTCTGAGCCCTGGGGCCTGGATTCCCGAGGATGTACTTTGAAGCCCTGGCAGAATTGAGAAGTGGGCGGTGGTGGCGCCCCCTAGTGTGGGAGTTCTCTCTTGCATCCCTTAGCTCTGAAACAGATAGGCTGAGTAAGGGAGTGTTCTCCAGAGCTTCTGGCACTCACCTGAGCTGAGACAAGCTTTCTCAAGGACCGGGGACAAAGCAGTGGACAGTGGAAATGAGGTTGCTCAAACCCCAAACTCTCCATCAGCTACAGTGACTGATTAGAACCCTTCCCCTGACTGTGTGGAAAGCAGACTACAGGCGCTGATAAGGTTGACAGCCTCAGCTAGTCTCTGGGGAGCTTGGAAGTGCAAGGTGTAGGACTTGGAAGGAGGGTGTGCTGCAGTCGCCTTGAAGATTGCCAGGACTCTGGGGGCCAGGTCAGTGCTCCAGAACTGAAGGAAAACTGATGATCCCAGAAAGACCACCATCAAGCTACATGGTGAGCCCAACATCAGCTCTTCACTTACAGAACTGGTCCTGAACATGTATCTGTTCACTTCTACTCCTTCTTGTCTGATTCCTGTATGCAATCAGGCTCAAGTCCAAGACCAGAAGCTCATCACTGCCTCTAATTATCAGTTCCCCCCTCCATCTTTCTCCTCCAGCTCCCAGTCTTTCTCTGTGTCCTTGGAGACCGACCCGCTCAGACTGTACTGCCTGGGTAGCTCCCACCACCTCATGGCCCCACACCCATTAGGCTCTTGTCATAACCTTTCCTCCCTCTGTTTCCCCAACCATCTAGGTGCTAATGGCTTTCCACTCTTGCTGATCTCTCTGGGCACCTCACCACCTGCTGTCCATTCCCTCAAACCTGTCCATACCCCTGTGAGAGGTCTTGCCATTAAAATCTCTCCTTCTGAACTACCCAAGGTGAATTGTTTTCTACCTGGACCCTAACATATATCATCCCTTTGTAAACATTCATTTATGTATCATCTTGTTTTAGAAAGAAACTTATAGGGTTATATAAAGTATAAAATCACCATAGTTAAAAGTGGAAATAAAACATGGGAACGAAGGCATATGTTGGAACCAAACACTAGGAACAGCACATAGCCTCATAACCACTCTGCTTGGTTATTGGCAGGCCATACGTGTAGCCCTTGTTTTCCAGATGTCCACAGATAAAGTGTAGCATCTATTAAGTTCAGAGTCTATAAAGTACAAATAAGCCAATTACCCTGCACAAATACAACTGGGCAGAGATGAGTGTTTTAGCAGCATTCTCTTAGCTGTAATGAAAAGAGACTTACACAGACAGCACACGAAAAGGAAGGAGGCAGGGAGGGTGTCACCATAGTGGCAATGAGGGAGAAAGGGAGATCCCAGGCCTCTAAAAGCAGGAACCAGAGTGCGGTGGCCTCTGTGAGGCAGTAAATCTGAGACTTTGTACAACTCACTTGACTTCTCTGACCTTCAGTTTCTACAATACGCATGTCACAGAATGAATGGAAAGATGAACTGAAACGGTTTACATGAGTACCTAGTACATCAGCTGTGGTCAATAAGCATGAACGTTCTTTGAAGTTCTCTTGTTTTCTTAAAGATGGCAACACATACATTTGAAACTGGGTCTGGTTCTGCATTTTCACACGTTCTGAGTCCCCGGGCCTGGATTCCCAAGAATGTACTTTGAAGCTGTGGCAGAAATGAGGAGTGGGCAATGGCACCAGAGGACCCTTGGCTCCAGGGCCCCTCCAGGAACCTCCATGGAAGGGCTTGCTGGGTCTGCACCCTCGTGTTGCCATTAGCACACCTGAGCTATAGCCAAGTGTTGGCTTCTCTCTGCTTCTCTTTCCACCGGGAACCGGCTTCTTCACATGTCTTTGGTCTCCTTCAGAGCTTGTGGTTGCTCGGGCTTCCACAATGTCATGCTTTCTGTCTGCACATCACATCAATTTACTCAGCATCTCTGTTCTACCCCATTGACTTTCTCTGGGTGTCTAACCACCTCCGTTGCTGCTAATAGCTGGATTTTCCTTATATCTTCCAATTCAGGATCCTCAGAATGAATGTCTAATTAGCAGGATGTTCCATGTTGGGCTATGTTGTAGCTGGCCTTTGGTCAGGGGTCCACATCTAGTGTAATTGGGGGCTATCAAGGACTCACATGCTGAATGTGGTGGCTCATAAGCTATGGTGTATGTGGCCAGGGCAGTTTCTGTTAGAAGAGGGCAGTGGACAAGCCAAACACTGTAACTCATATTTGCTCTTCATAAGAGGTTATGGATGACTTCTGGACATCTATTGATTCCCCTCCATTGAAGCCCCTAGGGGTCTCTGCCATGGCTCCACCCCCTGTAAGGAATCCTTGTGCTGATGTGCTCCTGCCCAGGAAGCAGGACCCTGGAGAGCAGAGGGAATGTGGCCTGGGTCAAAACAGTAGGCATTTGAGCTTGGTTAGGGTTTTGGTCCCCAAGGCCAGCAGAGAGTGAGCTCAAGACTGCAAGGCAGATGCTGGTGAGGATGGAGCAAGACTCTGGCCTGGACTGAACTGGCTCGGGACATGGAGAAGGTCAGCTACGAATGGTGACCCCGGGGCCCTCTGGCTGAGCAGCACAGCTGTGGCAGCCAAGCGCAGTCGCTTAGCTGGTCCGGATAGTGTATCCCTCTAAAACTGGACAGCCATCAGAGCAGAACTTTCCTCAGAGTGATTAATGATGGCAAAACTGAAATTCTAATTCTGCCACATATTACCTGTGTGACCTTGGGCAAATTACTTGATTATTGAACATGTTTCTGCAGATATGAAATGCAGACAATAAGAGCTACCTTCTTGGGGCTAAGGCAAGAAATACGTGATATAGCGATAAGTCCTTGAACACTAGGCTCTCAAAAACAGATAGTAATTTTTATGATTATAATAACTGATGGAACTACTGACCTGTTTTCTATGACAAGGCAGCCACAGCATCTCAGGTTAGACAGGGCTGGCTGGGTACTTCACTCAGCTCATTTGGTGTGGGTTGAATAATCTACTGTGAGGTGCAGATTTGAAAATAGTTTTTTTAAAGCAGTGGTACAAGAAAAGATAGCTCTCCCCAGAGGCACAACAGGCTAGACAGCATTTTCTTGCACAGAGACGCAACAATGGCTGGGTCCATCATAACATTAGCATCCTCTGAAGGCCAGGAGGTTGTGAGGGAAACCATGGGCAACCTTGACCTCCTATTCCAGACCCCATCCCTCAAGGCAGCCTTCCTCTCCAGGATTCAAGACCCTTTGTTCACGTGAGCATGTGAGCGCTGGAGTCATTGAATTCCACCTGCACTGTGTAGGGAGGCCTGCAGGGGGCAGGCCACTGAATACCTCTCTCCTGCCTTGTCTGTCCCTCTTTATAAACTAAGGGGGCCATTTCTCTAGTTGTAAGGGAGGGAGTGCCTGCGTGGTCTGGCCTCCAGGACCAGGCTGGATTATCTTGCAAGAGCAATTGGCACCTACTTTGGCCGAAGTCAGTGAGGTTGTAAAATCACTTCCCTGAGGCACTCCAGCAGCCAGTTTGGAGATGAAAGGGGAATGTACATGATTCAGGGGAACCTCTCTTTCCAGCACTGGGGCTCAATGGGCCATGAAGGAGAAATTTATGAGCAAAGCTTACTGGCTGTGGCTTGAACTTCATTCTTGTCTAGAGGGGCTGCAGATGTAAAGGCAAAAAGGGATACATCTTTGAGCAGGTTAAAATAAACAGTCCTCAGGGGTGGGATGCGTCTGTTTCATTGGGGTCATAGGACACTCTTTGGCATTGGGGGAGAGAGTGGGCAAGTAAAGAAAACTTCTGATTCTAAGCCCTCAATGTAAGAGATACTTGATATATTGAATATTTATTTGGGGCCTAGTACTGTGTTAAAGTCATTTACTAAATAGGTCCTTATTAGAGCATTACAAAAAATGTATAAGGTTGGTATTTCTGTCCTGATCTTGCAGATGAGAAAGCTGAAGCTCAGGGAAGTAAAATGATGAGTCTACGGTCACACACCGGAAAGTTCCTCAGTTGACCCCCTAGCCCAGGGAGCACTCCCGAATTTGTCAGGAATTCAAACCTGGATGCATTTATTATTTCCAAATAAGCATCATGCCACTTAAAGACAGAGTTAGCTGGCACATTTGTTTTGTGCTCCCAGTCCATGCGAGATCTGGCTAGAAAGGTTGACAGGTAGTCGAGGAGCTGGAGAAGAGTTGGCTGTCTCAACACCCCGTGGTTTAGTGAGTTGAGGGGACTGGAGACTTTACCCAGACTGAATCCGGACTCATGCCGATCCACTTATGAGGTAGCATGGGATCTCAAGCAAGTCAATTGCTCTTTCAAACCCTCAGTTTTCTTCATCTGTTTAAGTGGATTGCTGAGACGGCTGTCAAGGTCAGGGCGTTGTTGCATGGTAAAGGCTTCACAGATGTCAGGTTCACCCTCACCTCTTCCAATTCTGTATTGTTGTGTAGCTAACCACCTGGTGGAAAACTGTGACAATGTTTCATTTTGCTCATGAACCGGAAATGTGGTCCAGGCTCAGAAGGGACATCTCATCCTTGTTCCCTGCAGTTTTGGTTGGTGGCTCATCTGGGGACTCTCTTCCAAGGTGGCTCTCTCACATGGCCGGCAAAGCTGCTGTCAGCTCCTCCCCACGTGTGTCCCTCCACAGTGTGGCCGGGGTTTCCGCACAGTATGGTGGCGAGGTGTAAAGAGCCGATGACCCAACAGACAGGAAATGAAACCTGTCAATTTATTAAGTCCCGGGCCTGAATCTGGCACAGCGCCACTTCCGTCATATTCTATGGGCCAAGCAGTCCCAGAGTCCAGATTCCAGAGCCAGGGACATAGACGCCCCTGTTCATGGGAAGAGTATCAACTAGTTTAAGGTCATGTTTTAAAATGGCTGTGCCACCATCACCCTCGGGCCACAAATTATTTATATTTATTCTACATACTAACTATTCTCAGAGACCCCCAATAGCCCCCAGACTCTTCTCCCATTATGGTGTTAGGTTCAGGCTTGAGGTTCAGGATCTGGTCATGTAGACAGGTCCAGGTGTCCATGAGGCTCCTTGGACACAGTTCCTCAGATAAAGCTCCTTCTTGATCAGAAGTCCTATCGACTAAAGAGACAAGTTACCTACTTCCACGTACAATAAAGGGACAGACCGTTCCAAACCTTCCGAGCAGCAATGTGCAGCACAGGCCAGGCTGCTGGGTCAGACAGTCTGGCAGAAGATGGTTTGTAGCAGCCTCAGGCCATGGACCAAGCACAGGTGTGGTGACAGATGATCCAGGTTCAAATCTAGACTCTACCCCTGGTTTTATGGGTGGTAACGAGTAGGTGACTCCATTCCTGAGAACCTCAATTCTCTTTTCTTCAAAGTGGGACTCACACTCTCCATAGGGGATGTTGTGAGTGCTGGAGACTGGCATGTACCAGGTCATCAAACAAGGAGATTTGAAACATGAGATCTGCTAATAAACTGGACATAATGATACTTATTTCACAGAGTGGATGCAAGACAGAGTGTATGAAAGGGATTTATAAGCCATGAAGATTTATGAAAGAATAATGTGTATGTTTGTTTCTTTTCTTAAAGCCCATTGGCTGCTCCCCAGTCAAGGCCCCAGCATCAGCAGAATGGGTCCCTTCCTGGGGCTGGTGACAGTTTGGTCCCTGAGGCTGAGCTAGAACAGGGAGCTGCTGGTCGGACATTAGTCAAAAGTCTTTAGACTTCTCCTTTCCTTTTAGGCTTGCCTTTGCCCTGAAGTCGCCAGATTTCATTTGCATGGGTTTGGTTGCACATCTGGCAATCCAGCTTTTTGGTTCAGGGAAGGTTTCTGGAGCAGATGAGGGAAGGTTTCTGGAGCAGATGAGCAGACTAATCTGGACTGGGTCCAAAGGGCAGGTACCAGGGGTGGTAATGTGGTTTCTTTTTCTGGGAGACAACGATGAAGCAGAGTGAGCCTGGGTGTAGAATCAAGCAGACCAGGGTTCAAATTCTGGCACTGCCTCTTCTTGACTGAGTGATATGGAAAAAGTCCCTTCACCCACTGAATCCTCAGCTACCTCATCTGATAAATGGGAAAATGATCATTTCAGCTGACAAAGTTGCTGTGAGAAGGCTCCAAGGCCATGCATGGAAAGAGCTCATTTCAATGCTTGATGCAGAAGCCTTGCCAAACAGATGTTGCCTTATTATTATTGGAAGAACGTGGCATAATAATGTCCACCTAATCAACTGGTATGAGGATCAGATAAAGGGCATGCGGAACACTTCCACAGAGCTAGGTGTGTAGAAAGGGCTCAGGAAACGTGAGTCTCTCTTGCTGGCGCCATTGCTAATTTTAACTTCAGCAGTAACAGTGTCGATCACATGACTAAATTCCTAATATTCCTTGAAAACTTCTAGAGGCTGGAAGACAAGGTTTAAATTAGGTATATGTACATTTAAATGCCATTTGAAAGTTTTCTCCTGCAAAAGCCGGGGATGGAAGCAATAGATTGGCACCGAGCAGGGGAAGCCAAGCAGAGAGAAAAAGAGAGAGGAGCCAGAGTGAGCCCAGCACCCACCCGTTATCAATGGTCCAGGTGAAAGAGTGCACAGTGAAATTTCCGTTTTGCAGGTGACACCCAAGTTTTTAGGCAGAGAGAAATACTAGGTTGAGTAGAATTATTAAACAATTGGAACTAGGGGTATAAAACATATATTTTCCAGTCACTGTCTTCAGCCTAGGTCTGTTCAAACCCACTTTCCTACATTTTATTGGCAAATGCATTATTTTGGCTGCTTTCAGCAATTAGGATAGGTCTGTCCTAATCGATCTTTTCTGACCTCCTTGTCCCAACCATACTACTCTCTGTTCCCTCCTTAGCTGTGTTTGTGTCACTACAGTAAGTCTCCTGCCTTAGGGAACCAGGAGAAAAGCAGGCCTGGTCTCCATGTTTTCCTAAGTTTCTGAACTCCAGGGGTGCCTCTCTCAAGAACTTTCTATGTTCCCATCCATATCAGCACAGCCTTGGGCTGAGACCTCAGGTCCTGTAACTCAGTGGCAGGCTGGGGAATAAAACGCTGTGTTGTTTGGCTGCTGTTGTATATGCTGCGTAACAACTATCCCCAAACGTAGTGGTTTAAACCATATTTTTTTTCCCTCAGAGATCTGTGGTCCACTAAGCAGCTCTGTTTCAGGTCGTGGCAGCTAGACTAAGTCTGGATCTCGCTGAGCAGCTCTGCTCCACCTGAGGGTGTACAGGTTGGCTGAGCTGACCTATCCCAGGTGTCACTTTTCCTCTGGGACAAGAGGGCCACCCAGAGCATATCCATGAGAAGATAACAGAGGTACAAAAGACACCTCTAAGTATTATGCCCTCACCCAACTATGTCCAAAAGCAGGAAGGTAAACAAGGATTCTCCTTGCATACCTTTTTCAGTCACTAGGGCAGACAAGCTTTGACAGAACCCTCAGCAGTTCAGCGGTCAGAACTGGGTTGCATGTGCATCTCCAAGTGACTACCTGGAAAAAGGAAAGAAAGGACCATCATGGACTTAGAAAGTGCTTGTTGAGTGAGTGTATTCTTTTTTTTTTTTTAAAGATTTTATTTATTTATATTTTTAGAGAGGGAAGGGAGGGAGAAAGAGAGAGAGAGAAACATCAATGTGTGGTTGCTGGGGGACATGGCCTGCAACCTAGGCATGTGCCCTGACTGGGAATCGAACCTGCGATGCCTGGTTCGCAGCCCGTGCTCAATCCACTGAGCTACACCCGCCAGGGCTGAGTGAGTGTATTCTTATAGAAATGAATTTGTATAGTAATCCTCCTCTAGGTTCCAACATCCCTTTTAGGAATATGCAGAAAGCATATGTAGGCTTATGGAAATGACAAAAAAAAAGGAGAAAGAAAAATTCCATGTCATATTTTGTTGCCGACTCAGCTATTTAAATGCAGTTGTATGACTTCAGTAAGACAAAGGGTTAATATACACAGAACTTGAAGGTTACACTAGCACTTTCCTAGTATCAGGGTTCATATTCAATAAAGTAAAGACAGTTGCAGTGAGGATCTTAATAATAATTACCATAATATGTTATAATTAGCTAATACTAGTAATCGGTTATTACTAATACTTTAGTACAAACGAAGTGCCAGGCACTTTTCTAACTGCTTCATACATATAAATTCATTATATGTGCTGCTCATGAAGATCGATGTGTCCAGTTGGCCTCGGTGAACCGTACATCCTGATATTGATGCCCCTGTGCGGTCGGTCCCCTCCCACACTGATCCTGGGCTTGGCCACGAAGCTGGCTTTGCCAATGGGACATCAGCAAGTGTAATGTAAGCAGGAGCACTGTCTCTTGGAAGTTAGCAGCTGGGCTGGGAAGTAGCTGAGATTGGACTTCTGCGTGATGAGAGGCCATGGAGAGAGAACCCCTGAAGGAGGCAAGGCCACCGTTCACGCTCCAGCCCCAGCTGAGCCCTCGGCTGAATGCAGCCCACGCGTGACCAGAATTCTATCTACAGAATCCTGAGACCTAATAAATCAAAGTTGTCCTTGGCCACTGAGTTTTGAGGTAGTTTGTCACACAACTATAGAAATGGAGACATTTGGTACAACATATGTGTGCAAATTCTGTGGACACTTTACATGAAGAAATATCTTCCTCTTCTTTCTTACTATTTGTGATCAACCAGAAAAACTAAGGGGATATCTGTGAGCTGCATAGGTTCATGCATTCATTAGACAAATATTTGGAGTGCTTGCCCCATCCCAGGAAGTGTTCTGGGCCCTGGGGACACTGCAGGGAAGCAGTGAGTATGGCCCTGCCTTCCTGTTGCATACAGTTTATGACTGGACTTGTTCTCCGTAGCGCCCTGTAAAAAGATGAGTAGACTTCCCCTAACCGTATCACTTGTTCTCTTCATCACCTACTATGTATCTGTCCCCCACCTAAGCTTGACTTTAGTGTGCTTGTCATCCCAAAGACAGGAAGCATAGGCAGACTTTAAAGCCAGACCACCTGGGCCTGAAGTCCTGTCTCTCCCCTACCTCCTTCTGGTCTCATTTTCCTCATCTCTGTACTGGGTGTAAGAATTCTCTTCTTTAATTAAAAATAAAAGATAAAGAGAATTCTCACCTAACGCTACCATATAGATTGCAAGCAGAGCACAAGTGCCCATAAATGTTTGTGTCCTTCCTCCTACCCCACAGATGGAACACCTCTGTCCAGTGCAGAGCAATTTCAATCAGAAGGTGGTCCAGGGGGTCAGGTCTATCTCCCTCCCGTTTTCTAGGACTGTGATGCTGATGAGAATTTTGAACTGAGCTCTCCTGTGTGCTCTGTACCTGCCCTGACTCTCTGACCCTGTGCACAGGAGAGCTGAGTCAGTGATCCCTGACACTGTCCCCTCGCCCACAGAGCCTTGCCAAAGGCCCTTCTGTACATTATCTCAATTACTCTTTCCAGCAGGCCTTCAAGGTAGGTGTTCTCAGCCTCATTTTACAGTTGAGATACCTGAAGCTCTGAGAGCTAAAGTGACTTTTGCAAGGTTACAAAGAAAATGAGTGGTTGAACTTGCCTTGATACCCAGGAGCCCTGTGTCCAGCCTCAGGCCCTTTCTACTTTGTTTCCACTGCCTCCCTGCTGCATCCCTTGCCCCATCCCGCACCCCTACCTTGCCCTGTGTCCCATGCTTTGTCACACAGATGCTTGAGAAGTGAAACCCACAGCATTCACCAGAAAGTGAGGCACACATGATTATTTTCTTGCAAATGTGTACATAGGAGGCATTAGCATTCACCCAGGAGCTGCTGAAATCCACTCAACCAGAACCGAGACAGGCGAGAGGGGACTGACCAAATTTGTTTACAATAGGCTAATCTGGCTCTGTCTCTCACTCCACACAGCCAGGCTTTATGAGTGGGGAGAAAGTCTAATTACAAACTGACAGCCCAGAATGTCTCATGGGAATACAAGTCCTGGATGAAAGCAGGGAGAGAGACTTGAACAGTTGGAAATATATACTCGTCTATTTGTTTCCTAGTCTTATAGTTCTAAGGAGGTGTCTTAGATCCAGATGATAGAAGGTTGAGATTTCAGACTGGAAGAGGTGCTAGAGAAGGAGCCAGCCGTCAGGCACAGACACTGAGGTCCAGAGAAGTCAAGCGACTGTCCCAAGGCCATGCAATGCAACCCATTAGAGTTGGCTTGTGAACCCAGAGATCTGACTCTGGAGCTTCTGAATTCCCACATCCCCTCTTGTCCCCCAGCATTTTCCACAGTGTGTGTGTTGCATGGAGGTTCAGTTGCTAGAAGTCAGTCTCTGAGCTGGTTTCTCTGCCTCCAGTGTCAGCCTTCTCTAATCCCTCCTCCGTGTGTCCTCCAGAGTGCAAAGTACAAGTCTGGTGAGGGTTCTCCTGCGTCAGCTTGTTCAGTAGCCCCTCTAGGTCCTCAGAGGTAGAATCTAAATCTTAGTGTTGGCCAAAACAAACCCTTTGCTGTGGCCTTTGCCTGTCCTTCTGCCCTCCCCACCAGATAGCTGGGTGCTCCTCAAACTCGCCATGTCTCTTCATATCTTTGTGGTTTTGTTCATGCTATTTCCTCTCTCTGAAATGTGTTTTCTTCCCCCCTCTCTCTAAAGAAACCTATCTGCTCACCTGCCTCCTTCAAAGCCCAAATCACAGATCAACAGGATGCTCTCAGCTTGGCCCCTGTGATCTCCATGGCACTCTACCTGGGGCCTGACTCTCTGATGGCAGGGGCTGGAGTACTGTCTCTGAGTGTTTAGTGCCCACCACTGCCCCTAATCCAACCCCTGATGGAATGAACAGAATAACTAAACAGTTACGAAGTGCAGCAACTTTGTGACGTGATGGTGAACAAGGTGGTTTTGGTCAGCCTCTCAGAGCTTAGGTTTGAACAGCCCGGCTCTTGGGTCACTGTGCGTTAGAGGCTTAAAGGCTACAGTATCTTTCAGAAGCCTCATTTAACCAGTAAATACCTCTGGTCTGATAACACAAGGATGCCTAAGACACACAGGAAAATGGCACACACATAGGTCTACTCTATCAGCTTCTCAGGGACCCTGACCCCTTCCTGACTCCTCAAATGGCACTGTAAGCACCAGCATGAACAAGCCTCCACCTGTATGGCCCCAGCAGGGTGTTTCTGGGACAAGGGCCAGGGCAGAGAGGGAAGGAAGTGGGGATTGCAAACAGAAACAGTACCCATCATGACCTTGCCTGGAAATGCCTGTTAACTCAGGTAAATTCAACAACAAACATTTATGAGTCATTAGGTATGCACCTTTGTGTGTGTGTGTGAAATGTGTATGTGTGACATTACCACCAAACCCACCATACATGAGGGACAGTGAGGCAGAGCGCTGAAACGACTTGTCTGAAGTTGCACAGTTACTTGATGGGGGTGCTGGGATTTCAGTCCAGGAATGTTAGCTGTAAAAGTTACAATCTCCCTACTGTGCTGCATAAAATATGAGTATGGAGCACCTACTGTGTGCCAGCACTGGGGACATGAAGGTGATTTAAAACATGACCTCTGCCTCCAAGAAGCTCCCAGTGGAGTGTGGGAATAGAAAGAGGCCAGAGCTCTCCAAGGGTTGCTGACGGGGATGGGAGGAGAGCTGTGGGAGAAGGAGCTTCCCATGAACACTTTAGAACTGCCTGCACAGCTGGTCATACAAAGCCGACCTCCTTCTACTGGGTGTTAGTACTGTTTTTAGTTCTGTGCACACTGTGGCCCACACTGCCCACTCGTGGGCCCATGCTGTAGGCAGGGCTGCAGTCTCATTGGCTGACCCTCACACATCTGGTGCACAGAGACTGGGGCAGCACAGCCCTGCCTTTCACAAGTTCACAGAAATCACAGGTGGGATAAATCACACACCATCAAGTCGGTGGCCTTTCAGAGAGGGGCTGTGGGCAGGGTGCTGCGGGAACAGAGGAGGGAGTACATGCTCAGTGCTGTGAGTAAACGCTCCACAGGTTAGAAAACCGATGAACTGATGGAACCTGGAGAGCTTGCTCGGGTGTAAAGTGGACTCTGGTTATTATTGCCATGAAATTCTAAGAGGGATTTCCTGAAGGACCTCCCAGATTTGGCCAGAGCTGCTTACAATGCTCCATGCCCTCTTTGAGCAAAGGTCTTTAATTTCTCTGCTAGTGTAGAAATGGGGCAGACACTGACCCCTCTCAACTCCTCCCTTCAATGCAAACACAGAGCTGAGACATGTAGTAGGTGTGCACTAGTCCATCCTTGAAAAGCCCTGAACTGAGACCAATTCCTTAAACCAGCCCACTTCATTTTCAGCTGAAAATCCACCACTGCTCTCTGTTGGCCACGGCCTGGCACTGATGAAAGCAATCAGGAGGAAACACAGATACCGGAGACATGCCGTCTTACAAAGGGTGAGAGAGGAGGTGGGGAAGGCAAAGCAGTGGGCGGGAGATGCTCATCGACTGTCTGCAGACTTCGTGCCCGGTGTTGTGTTAAACATTTGGCAGATTTTTCCAGTGAGAGAGCAGGCCTCACACACACACACACACACACACACACACTTGCTCTGGAGCTGTACTTCAAACAAGCTCACAAACTGCTCTGCCATCCCTGTGGACTGCCAACCACTAAGCTGCTTGGAGAAGCTTTGTTTGCTCGTGGCCGTGGTGAGATTGGCCGTGTCCACGCTGAAGTCGTAACACTGATTTGCTCCCCAACTTTTCAATGCTTGAGGAGCTGCAACCTGGGCAGACGTGGAGAAGTGGGCCCTGTACTGCTTTACCACCTGGGTCCTACAGCTGAAACCATTCTCTCAGCTTCTTCTGGTAGCACCTTTCCTCCCGAAGGCTTCGGGATCAGCCCAGGGCGCCTGCACGTGGACTCCCACGTTCCACCCTCCTCCATTATCCTCTTTGCCAGCCTCCTTCTTTCTTCTGCTTCCCCCCTTCACTCCCATGCTTATGAGAGAAGATGAGTAGCTACTGGGAAGGAGGAGCAGACAGAAGGGAAAATGAAAATAAATTAGTAACAACTGTTCAAAATTCCCAGTTGAGGATAGATTTCCTCATTTACTCTTCAGCTCTTCCATCCTATCCTGACAGGTATTATTTTATCCATTTCACAGATAAAGAAACTGAAGCAAGGAGACAACAATTGGTTAGAGGCACTTCCTGTCCTAGAGCTGTGCTCTTTCCATTCCAGCAAATTGCCTCCCTTTACAGTAGGTTTGCAGAATTTCCATCTCCTGTCTGCACTGGGCAAACTGCAGGCTCAGCACAGGGGGAGTGTGTGTCAAATTCTGAAAGCTTCCCAGAGAGCGCAGACCTGGATGCGGCCCTGCAGTGACAGCCTGGGACAACACAGAGCACCTTCCACTCCAAGGCCATAACTCACGGGCTGATTTAGATGGTGGAAAGTGTTTCCCTGAGACAAGCAATGCATTTTCAAAATGAATTGGCATCATGCTGCCTATTCTGGATGGTATTCTATAACTATCTGTCTTTGATAACAGAATACTACAATTAAGGTGAAATCCGCATATGCAAACCTAAAAATGTTTTGGCATTTCCCATTCATCTGAGAACATTCTGGCTCAAAGTAGATGAGTGCCCCACCCCCATCCCAACACACACACATCCCCGTGTACACTTAGTCACAGAGGCATGGAATAATCCCATCTGGTTTAGCTTTCTTTCTTCTGATTCTATTCTGTGACTATCTCTCTACTCACTTTCTCCTTCTCTCTTTGTCCCCTAGAAATGATATCTCTGAGCTACAGCATAACAGACAGGCGGCTGCACTCGGAGGTAGAAGACCCAGGCCTTAGTCCTGATGTACCTGATGTGGTGTAGTAGTTGTATGACCAGATCAAAAAAGATCTCAGGTTTTGAAGTTGGACAGGTCATAAATCCATGCTTCTGAGACTCACCAGCTGTGTGATTCCAGGCCAGTTACTTAACCATTCTGAAGGTCAATATCCTCATATTCAAAATAACACTGTTATTACTGGCCTTACAAAATTACTGTGAAGATTGTATTAAAAAAATTGTAATCATGCAGTGTGGCAGGCACAGGGCTAGGGATGCTATCCAGCTTGCGTCCATTTTCCAGCTTAGTCACAGTCTCTCTAACCCTCAGGATTCTCTTCATGATAATGGTATTTATCTTACAAGACTGTTGAGGCTTAAATGAGCAAATATAAGCCCTGGCTGGTGTAGCTCAGTGGATTGAGCGCGGGCTGTGAACCAGGCATCGCAGGTTCGATTCCCAGTCAGGGTACATGCCTAGGTTGCAGGCCATGTCCCCCAGCAACCGCACATTGATGTTTCTCTCTCTCTCCCTCTCCCTTCCCTCTCTAAAAATAAATAAATAAAATCTTTTAAATGAGCAAATATAACTGAAAGTATATTCACTTGCTAATTCACCCCATTAGGGCATATTCATTAAAGAGTTAGTATTAAGTGATATGGGTGTTTATAAACAAGAACCAGACACAGAATTTATCCTAACGGAAATTTCATTCTCAAGATATACTCCACTTCCTAAGAAAAATATAATATGAGGGTAAATGAAAAGTGCTGGTGATGTGTTTATAAGGTTAAAGTAACAGAGGTCTAGCCCTCAGATGGAGCTGTCAGTCAAGGGTCCACAACAGACCTGCTACTTGAGAAGACACCAGACGGAAGGGTAAGAGACAGTGGGTAAAGGGAGCTCAGGTGGAGGGGCCAGCACTACTAGTCAAGCAGTGAGAACGTGTGAGGAGGTGAGGGGAACCTGGGCTGTAATGTGGGGGATATTTAGCGGGCCGGGGTCTGTAAGCCCACATGGATGGGTTGGACCCATTTATGGAGCCATTTGGACTTCTAAGTTTATAGACTGTGGGGGCCACTGAAGGTTTCAGAGCAGGAGAGTCATGTTATCAGAGGTAATTTTCTTGAAGACGAGTTCAGCAACAATGTACAGGGAGGTTTAGAGTGAAGAGAAACAGAAGCCCACTAGGAGTCTCTTGTGATCATCTCAGAGATTGCCAAGGCTCTGAAATGGATCAAAGGGGGCAATCAAGAAGGAGAGGAGCTTGGAGGGAAACTACAACAGAGGAAGCGATAGAATTTAAGTGACCGTGTTGAGGAGTGAATGTTGCTACAGGCCAGTCGAGGCTAAGGAGCCAAGTGTTGCTGAGGTCTTGGGTGCAGAGAAATACGTCACGGAAATTTCAAGGAGCTGGGCTAAGAAGGAAGGCAATATAGTCTACATGTAAAAAGAAGAAAATGAGTTCACCAGAATTACAAGGGCCCAGGAAAGGGAGAGCACCTTTTTTTCTTTCTTTCTTTTTTTTTTTTGAGGCAGTGTTTCCCAACCTCAGCGCTGCTGACATTTTGAGCCCGATAATTTTTTGCTGTGGGCGGTGAGGAGCTGTCCTGCACATCATTTAGCAGCATCCTTGCCTCTACCCACTAGACGCTGGTAGCACAACCTCCAAAGTGTGACAACCATAAATGTCTCTGGTCATTGCCAAATGTCCCAGAGGGGCAAAATCACCCCTAAATGACCAGTGTTCTAGAAAGAGGTCTGCTCCACATGAGAAAAGCATTACACTGGTGGAGGAAAACCTGAACTATACTGCCCCAGGGTGGGGGTGGGGGTGGGTTCTGTGAACCTGTCTCAGGAACCTGGACTGTGAATGAGACAGGGAAACAGCTAGAGGGTTGGTGGGAAAAGTGGGTTCCAGATGTGCCACCCCAAGCTGCTCTAAGGGTATGCAGACATAGCATCCCTCATGACACACCTGCAGTAAAAGGTTATGAAATGCCCATCGTGACTGGAAGAGTCAGGGAGTGTGTGAAGGTATGGTATCATCTGTCCAGATGTGCAGCTATTACTATGATTCTACAGAATGCTTCTGGAGATGACCATGTAAGGCATTCAGTCATCTCAAGACACTGATATGCTGGATCTTAATGATATCCAATGTCTGGATAAAAAGCAGAAAGTCCATGGAATTACCTGGATTTCTCAGGCTCCACATGTTTGGTGGTATTCTGCAGAACCCTCATGTACCTGTAGGCATTTTCTTTGACTTGCTGGCTGTTTATGGCTGAGCTGATACACCAGTATCAGCCTTCTTTCAGTCTTGTAGTGCAAATTGATCCACAGTTACAAATTCCAAGAGCCACTTAAAAAGACCATGAATTCTGGAACTGTATCTTGATTTGACTTATGCCTTATTCTGAAAAAAAGATCCCTTTGCTAAGCTGGTACTGGCTAAATAAATATCTTATGAGTATCGTTTTTCAATAGGTCTGAAGGACAGTGGCCTTTGGTGTCCGGGATTTTAGGGTGTTTGGCTAATCAATACCATAGTAACTAATTAACAGCATGTGAATGAGAACCAAGGGAGTTTTGTTAGTTTCAAATGTAAGACCTTCTGGGTCCCAGCCTGTAGACATCTTTGACTCTGGTTCCCCGAGTAGATCATTTCATTCCTTTGGATGACAAAGGTTGGCAGATTCTAGATGAGATGTTTGCTGTTGCTTTCTTCATGTTGTCTTTGATGACTTGTCAGCCTGGGGTGACCACACAG
The DNA here is from genome assembly GCA_004024845.1 of Tonatia bakeri. Taxonomy (NCBI): domain Eukaryota; kingdom Metazoa; phylum Chordata; class Mammalia; order Chiroptera; family Phyllostomidae; genus Tonatia; species Tonatia bakeri. The sequence goes on along the minus strand of PVIA01001179.1, from coordinate 107,066 downwards.
GAGAGGGTGAACCGGTGAGTTGGCCGTCTGTCTTTGCAAAATTTGCACTCAGGGTTCCCCTTGGGGGGAACAAAGACACTTTCATGTCTGTGATAGGCCATTTCAGGTTAGAATGTGACCTCTTTCAATGCTATTACTAATCCCGTGCAGGACTGGCGGGCAGTGGGAAGGGAGGGCACAGAGGGGCCTGTGTGGAAATCACAGTTCTAACACTCGGGCTGGGTGATCTGGAGCACATCACTTCCTTTCTTTAGGCTTCAGTTTTCCTGTCTGTAAAATGGGAATAGTAATGCCTCTTCCATAAGCGGTAATGAATGAAATAAGTTCCTGGATACACAATATACTCAGCTTAATAAATAATAGTTGTCTCGAGTATTGTGGGGCAGTCAACCTCTACTTCTCTGTTTGTGAATCATAAGAATATGTGTCTCATAGTGTGTGGGGAGATACAATTAGATAATGTACATAAAATTATTGGGAAAGGCAAGAGTCTGTAGAGATGCTGGATCGTTTCATGGAAATGAGTTTACCTTCTGCAGTAGGATAATGAATGGAAGTGGTCTTTTCATATGCACGTCGTATTTTGCCAAGCCCAGTTCCTTGAATTTTCTAACCTGCTGCCATATTTTTTATGTCTTAACATTGAGTATTTTGTGGAGCTTAAGCAGCTCCTTATTTCACCAATGGGACAGTTTTAAAGCTGTCCTTATCTCCCCAATATTGAAGATTGTAATTAGAGTTATTTTATTCAAATTCTGGTTGGATGATTCAATTTTAAATCATTATTGCATTTAAATGCTAGAGCAAGAGAGATTTTTTCTTTAAGTAGCAGTTCAGAAGGGAGGAAGGCATTTTTATAAGCTGTTAATTTGCAACTTGTATTTAAAGCAAACACAATTTTGAACAAAATCAGAAAATTCATCTCTAATAATTAGAAGATAAAGGCAAGGGAACTGTGGTAAAGGAAATCTCTGCTGAGATACTCTTAATTATAGAAGATTATCATTGTAATCCTTTTTGAAAATGAACAAAGAGTCCTGATGTTTGATGAACTTATCAAATAAGACAAATCAGTGAAGAGGCAAATTTGAAGTCAAGGCAAAAGAGAACCAATTAAATAATTTACAAAGTGCTGAAGTAGGAAATCACGAGGTCTTTGCATCTAATGCCAGTGTGTCTGACCCTGGCTTTGAAAACAGAGAGCTGCATGGTGAAATGACTCTGTATTCAAATTCTGGCACAGGCATTTAGTGCTTGTGTGACCTCAGGCCAGTTATGTACATTTTCTAGTTAGAAGATGGGAGAACACCACGAGGAAGAACTAAATTCATGAAAAGGACTTAGAACAGTGCTTGGTCCTGAGTAAGCATTCGGTGAAAACTGTTGCTAGTGGCTGTATGAATGTCGTTGTCATTTTGGTAATTTATATTCCCTTCGATGGTTGGAAAAAATTAGAACAATTTATAATGTGCCAGTTGGCATGGATCTTTTAGCTCAGTCAGTGATTTCAAACTTTAAAAATTTAACAATGGCACCTTTTCTTTCCCCCCAAACAAAATCTTAACATCATCACCATTGTTTTAAAATATTTTTCTCAAAAAAACGATTTTTCTATTAAGGTTTTATAATAAGCAAATGGTAAGCATGAGCTAATAACAGTAAAAGTATATCATTAAAATGTAGAAGTATATCATATGTTTTCAATGTTAGGGTTCATATTGATTTTATTAAATGTTCCACGTATGCTAGGTGCTATGTGCTGAACTAAATAGATAGATAAGTTGCTACGCTCAAGGAATTTACAGTGAAGTGATAGAGTTAGTCAGTAAACATTTAAACAAAACATTTCAGTAACATTTGTGATAACTACTAGGAAGGAAGCAAACAGGGCCATAGGACGGCTGGGGGCGGGGTTTCTGCAGGGCTGCCTTGAAACTGAGAGGCCGTGGAGGTTAAGGAGGGGAGAGTGGAGAGATGGCCGGCCCTGTTAAGATCTTACTGCGGGAGATGGCTGGTCTTGCTCGAGGACCTGAAGGATGGGAGGAGCGTAAGAGCAGGGCCTGTGCCGTGAGATGGTGTCAAACAGTGGGCAGAGGCCAGATCGCAGAAGGCCCGGGGCGCCGTGATGAGGCATTTGGGCTTTAATCTATGTGTAGTAAAAAACAACCAACCACTAGATGGTCTTCTAAAAGGGCAATATTCCTTGGTTTCTGATTTTAAAACATCATCCTTGTAGCTGTGCAAAGAAAGGACTGGAGGAAGGTGAAGTGGAAGGTCTTGGCTCCCTGGAGGCCACAGCAATGGTCTAGGTGAGAGATAATGGTACCTTAAATTAGGACAGGGGCAGTACGGATAGGTGGGAGGGAAGAGACTTGAGATACATTTTCAAGGTAATATTACTGACTAAAGTTTTCCAAGGACTGGATGTGGGGGCTGGGGGAAGGAAGGAATTAAAGACCACTGCTGGGTAACTGGCTTGAGCAACCGTGTGCTATCATGGTTGCACTTACTGCCAGTTAAAAGGAGAACATTAAGAGTTTGTATGTGAAGCCATTAAGTTTGCCACGCCTGAGAGACCTAATGGAAGAATTACTTGGGCAGTCAGATAAACAAAACAGGATATCAGAGCAGTGGTCCAAGTTGAAGATCCAAATTTAGGAGGCATTAATATAGATGGTATGTGAAGCTCAGGAAATGGATCTCACTTTCTCAAGAGTGAGAAAAGCAGAAAGAGAGAAGAAGAAGAAAGACAAGACTTGCACCCAGAGGAATTTCAGTCTTTAGAAAAGTCAGAGAGAGCTGGCCGCTGAGGTAGGAAGGGAGCAAGGACGTGTAGTATGAATGGAGTCCAAAGGGGAAAGATTTCAAGAAGGAAACTGGTTAACAGAGAGTAAGTAAGACCAACCCAGAGAACTCTCTGCTGGATTTAGCAACAGGAAGGTCACTGGAGACTCAGCACTTTCAAAGTCAAACTTAAAATACTTCAGTTTCACGATGTAATTTCCATGTAACTGAATGGAACTGGCTCAAGATGATATAATTAGTGACAATCAGCTTTGAATATAAGTTGAGCCAACATATTAGGTGCCCTGCTCTGGCAATAATTAGGGTTAGGGTTTCTGACCTTCTAGTTTAGGACTGGTAGCTAATTAGTTATTTTGTGATCTAAATTGCTGAAGTGGCCACAATCTGGGGTCGAGTACTGGACTTGCAAGCTGTATATCCATCTCCGGGCTGTATGTCCGTTGCCCAGTGTGCTGCCCTATTTAAAAAGGCAGATGGGAAGAATCTCACCAATCCATGGCCCTATAAAGCTTGGGCATGCAATACATTTTGACTAAGATGGAGAGTTTGATGCGCACATATAGGGTGAGAAGTTTGGAGATAAGAAACTAACGTGTACATTAGGATTATGCTTAGGGCCTTTGCATATGTAATTTCATTCTATATTCAAAACAGTTTTACAAGTTTTGATTACCCCTGTTTTTAGGTATAAGAAAATTGAAGCTCAGTAAGTAGCGGAAGCTGGGTTTCAATTCATGTTTGTTGGGCTCTAACCCCCTTTCTGTTATATCAGTGTTTCCTCAACTGTGTTACATAGTCTTACAGATGTTACTTGAAGAAATGACACGTGTTCAAAAAACTGCATAAATGCTGGGTTAAGTAAACTAAGATAAGAACTTCTCAGAGCCTTTAATATATCACTGGGCATTTTAAATCTCCAGAAGTAGGTGTTGTATGCAATTTATCCAAATGTAGCTGGCCGTGTAACTTTCCTTTTCCTCTCCGACCTCAGCTACATCTCTCGGGAACTGGTGCTCCAGAGAGAACACTTTGAGAGGCCCTCAGTAGCACTATATTGACTTGTGTGCTTCTGTGGAGGGAAAACTAAAAGCCAGATAGTTAAATAAGCTTGAACAGAGTATCACAGCAAGGTACATGCAGACTTAAAACTAGAATCAAAGACTCCCGAGTCCCAGGGCTCTATATTAAGTGTCTTATTGCTCGAGTAGATTTTCAGTAGCTGGGAGATGCTTTAAAACCATTTGCCAAGATTTACTAGGTCACAAATTTATTAATGGTTCCCTGAGTCACTGAAAAATGGATACAATTCTTTTGGAAAGTCACTGGGCTGTAAGTGTCATAAGCTTTAAAATCACTTCTATTCTTCAACTCAGCCATCCCATTGTGCAGGATATATCTTCAATATGTAACTTAGAGTACAGAAAACCTGGGTGCTCGATAATCTAATTGCTTGATATTAGGGCAGTGAAACAATGTGTAGCCATCATAAACAGTTTACATTTCTGCTGCACCATCAAGCGGAAAAGCAGGATATAAAATGCAATACTCGGTATGACCTCAACTAGGTTATGAAAATAAAGAGTGAAAGGAACTAGGACAAAATATTAATGTTGGTAGGAACTGGGGCATTTTTTTCTTCTGTTATCTTTTCTATGTTCTCTTTAATGAGAATGAACTACTTTTATAATCAGCAAAAAATAAACTACATTAAAAAATTCATTGGACTGATAAGAGAAAAGGCTGGTCATATTGCTGTTGGTTAGAAGGCTGCAGCCCTGAAATGATTTAATGAATGGCCCTGTGTACCTTTTGTACTCTTGCTTCAGTGATAGCATTACTGTGTGTGCCTCTGTCTAGACATCATGTCACAAAGCTTTTAAAACTGCAGCAACACAGCTCTGCTCTGTCTAGGCTTTTGCTTCCACCCATTAATACTGTTTCCTTCCATTTTGACATCATAATGCAGTCCCTGTAGGCTTACAATGACATTATCTTGACAATTCTACAGTGAGATGCAGAACTAATGCTGGAGACATTCTGTTCCCAAACCTTCTCTCCCACCTTTGGATGGTTAGAACCCTTGTCTTTCTCCATGTCCCTATGCTTCAAACTCTTATTGTTAGGATGATTTATTGGCAAAAATGACACATGGACCAAACCTTGAGCCATTTGAATGTCTAGATTCCAGAATTATTAATTAGATTCTAACTGAAAATTAGATTTAAATAAATCTCGAAATAATGCAATCTATTTCTCATAAATTGTTTTCATCCTTTCTCTTCTACCCCTTTTCTTTCCTTTCCTTCCTCTTCCTCTCCCCTTTTTAATTCTTCCTTTCCTCTCTTCCTTCATCTTTTCCTTTCCTAAATACTTGCTGAGCACTTTACTTGGGTCTGGCACCATGACAGGTGCTGGAGCTTCGATAGCAAACATACAGACAGTACTTGCCTTCATCCAGCTTGCAGTCTGATGGAGAAAACAGAAATTATACAAATATTACAAACGTGATAACTAAATGTTGAGAAAATGCACAGAGCTTGACCAAATCATACGAAGCAAGGTATCTAAATAGTCTGGGTAGTGAGCAATGCTTCCTTAAGGAACTGATGTGTGTGATGAGATTGAAGGAAGTCCAGGGGCTAACCAAACACAGAGGGGGACAGTTGGATTCATCCAGGATTGGCTTCTACAGGTAGGTGTGGTCAAGGGAACAGTGGTGTCCAGGAATTTAGGGTATAATTATGACTTTAAAATTATAAGTCATGGAATAAAAACTAGTTATAAAGGAAAATAGAAAGAGAGGGAGCTTAGGAGTCAAGAGAATGGGGGCCCAAGGAGGACGAAACAGAAGAGTGGTGGGAGTGCTTGAGCCTGTAAGATAGGAGAGAAGAGGCGGTGGAGCCCCAGAGAACTAAGTCGCAGGTGAATTGTGAGTTAGCAATTTGCAGGAGACGCCGTCTCGAAAGTGAGAAGGTCCAGGATGTGACCATGGAAGACAGTGGAGTGTAAAAGAAAGGCCCCCGAAGATGAGGAAAAACAACTGAGAGGCCAGAGTGTTGGATGGCTCATTTGCAGGGATGACAGGGGCTTGCAGCGCCCAGAAAGAAGTTGGCACAGAGCTGAATATTGTGAGTTGAGCCCTGAAGTTTTCTTTGCAGGCACAGTAGGGGTGGTGTTCTGTACACACTAGCATCCTTTCATAGACCACAGTTTTCTCCAAGTGTGGTCTGAGGAGCTCCAGGAGCCCCTACGATCTTTTCAGTGGAGGGGACGGATCCTGCGAGTTCACAACAATTTCACAGAAACACTAAGACGTTTGACCTTTCACTGTGCTTCCTTCTGTTTGCGCTGACGGTGAACAAGCAACGGCAGGTCAGACGACTGCGGCCTTGGCACCAGTCATGGGGGCAGCACCAAGCTCGCAGGAAAGAAGTTAAGGTGTACTTGAGAAAATCCTTTTTGAAACAGTGAAACTCATGAATAGTATTAGGTCTCAGGCTTTAAGCACATGTTATTTGAATATCCCACGTGTCAGAACAGGAGGGACGCATGGAGACCTGCTGCTGCCCAGCTGTGGCACGGCTGTCTTGGGAAAAAGCAGTCGTTTGTGCTGCCAGTGAAAGTAGCCGCCTTTTCCTGGGACATGGCTTTTCCTCAACAGAATGGCTGTCACACTAGTTATTCAGGCTCAGATATTTGGCAGGCTTTGTCTCAAAAGTGAGCAGAGAGCCTATCACTTCAAGTAAATCAAATAATGTTATTGTTACCAGTGACAAAAGTTGAGCCTATAAGCAAATATTAAAATTTTGAAACACATATCCACTACTATGAGCTTGAGAACATCACTGGCAATCTTAATAAATTTGTCTTTTTATATTGTGTAACAATGTATTAATATTTTAAAAATATGTATAATTAGTGAATCACTAGTTTTGAAGTTCCCAGTGCCTAATGATACAAAAATCATGTATGGGTATTAGATCCATTCAAAGTGTACACAGACTAATGGGTTTAATGTAACAGGGTCCAATAAAATTCACTGATATTTTTTCAGATTCCACATTGCAACTAACATTTAAGAATTATCCCTTGCTATTCATCATGAGTAGCAGCTCTTGCAGAAGTAGCATGAAGGAGCACTCTTTTTTTTGTTCCTACACTACGGAGATAGTTGTTCCATTCATTATAGCAGAGGCTGCCTGGTTCTCAGAGGGCGGGCAATTCTGGTGATGACAGACAACCTTCCGACTCTGCCCAGTGGACTGACCATAGCATCACCACTATGGGAGCAGTGGTGATGCTACGGAAAGAGGCTCAGGCTTGGATCCAGGCAAACAGGATGAGGAACAGGAAATGGGCTTTACCATCAAGCCAACTGGTTCAAATTTTACCTCTGTCACCCCTGGGCTATGACTTCAGGGGTTACTTAGCTTTTAAGAATCTCAACTTTCTTGTAGAGAAAATAGGGCTGATAATATTTGACTACTGGGATCATATAGAGATTAAATGAGATAATCTATGTAATGTCCTAGCATGTAATAATAACAGCCAACCTTTAATACATATGTCATACACATTTTAATGTGCTTTCAGTAACCCTATCAGGTCATATTATGTTTAACACAGTTCTACTGATGGCAGGGCTGTAGCTCACAGAAGTTAGATATCTGGCTCAAGTTTCCAAAGTCAGCAGGTGGCTAAAATTCAAACTCACCTCTCATCCCAGACCCTGTGTTTTTAACTACTGGACTTTCTACTACTCTGACTCTTCAAAAATCTTAGCCTTCCTCAGTACTTGTCACTCTAAAAGTAGGATTCACATAGAATTAAAAGAGAGATTTTATATAACTCCTCTAGCATCATACCTGCACGTAATAGGAGCATGATAAAATTTTCACTCTTAATTTTCAAAAGTGTGATTGACTGGAAGGGACATGTGCACAGATTTTTCCTTGGATTAAACTTGGCGTCTCCAAACTGATGCTGGGAGATGAAAAGAGTCCTGGAGGTAAATGGTGGTGATGGTAGCAGAACACTATGAATGTTTCTAATGGCACTGAACCCCACACTTAAAAATGGTGAAGATGGTAAATTTTACATTATTTGTACTTTACCACAATAACATAAATTGGAAAAGAAGAAAGGGCAATAGGCCACATATGTTTATTTTAAAAACAGCACATGTAAGTCTTAAAAAGGAAGACAAAATCATTTGAGCATTGGAGGTACCCTTGGAACGAAATCTTTCAAGTAAGAATAACTGAGCAGCTGTGGACACACCCCTCCTCTCCCTGCTCTGTGTCCACTCCCGCCTCCGGATAACTTGAAAGTTAAAGGGATATCTTATAATACTGTGTTGAGTTCTGCTGCTGTAGGGACCCAGATACCCAAATCAATGGGCAAACTTCAAAACTTAGAAAATTCAGCCTATGTTCAGTTATTTAAAAAAAGGAAATCCTGCCATTTGTGACAACATGGATGAACCTGGAGAACATTATGCTATGTGAAAAAAGCCAGACAAAGAGAATATTGTATGATCTCTTTTATATATGGAATTTAAAAAGAGTTGAGGTTGCAGAACCAGAAAGTAGGCGACAGCAAGTGGTTACCAGGGGCTGAGGAGGGGGATGGTAAGGAGTGGTTGGTCAGAGAGTACACACGTTCGGTTATAGGGTGAGTAAGTTCTGGGTGCAATGTGCTGTGTGGTGACGGTAGCTAATAAAACTGTCTTGTGTACTTGAAATTTGCCGTGAGAGTAGATACTGTGTTCTCACCCTCTCCAAAACAGGGAACTGTGAGGGGATGGGTGGTTAATGAGCTTCATGGTGGTAATTATTTCACGATGTATACATATATCAAGCCATGACATTGTATATCTGAGTATATATATAATTTTTTTCAATTATACCTCAATAAAACTAGGAAAAATTCAGCATCTGTTTTTATATTAAGAGGGGTTTTTGCATTTTTAATGAGAAAAATAAAAATTGTCATGATAAAAATGTTTTACATTGAAGCAGGGGTCTTTCTTCCCTTCAGCAGAGTGAGCCGGGCTGCTGAGACTTCCACGCCCACAGCAGTTAACTGCCAGCTGGGCAGCTGGTCACAGTGGACAGACTGTTTTCCATGCCAGGACAAAAAGGTAAGGCATGGATGAGCAGTTTGGGGGCATTTAATATTTGAGTTGTATACTGGGCATTCCAACGGAGATAAGCAGCTGATCTACAATTCTGGAGATCTGGGGAGAAATTGGGTCTAGAAATAAGTACTTGGAAGCCTTGGACATATAGACAGTAGATTTTTTCCCTGTCTCTCCTGATTTTGTTTGGAAGGCGTTATTAGGTGGGGCTGCAAAAGATGTGTATGTTATAGCTTATATGCAGATAAGTGGTTATTTGGACAGGGCACACTGATCTCTGATGGCTTCTCTGGGTCCTGGCCAATCTATTACCTTCTAATGTGGGTCATCTGGAGGGGCCAATGGAGGAATACCAACATGCTTAGCTGTCCACAACCTCTGGTGAGCTGAAATAAACCAGAGCATGCCACAGAGGGTGTTCCCGAGGATTCCACTTCCATACATTGAAAAGGCTGACACAACCGAGGAACAGATGTGCTTCCGTCTTGCATGTCTAAGTGTTTTTGAGTGGTCCACGATGGTGGGGAAACTCAGTGATATACCAAGGGAAGGTGAATGTTGGGAGCACTTCTCAACACCAATCTGGCAGGGAAGAATATTGAAAGTCTGACTTTGTTCAGAATCCCTGGCTCATGGTGAAGATAAAATGCAGACTAGCTTCTATTCTGTTTTGTTAGTTTTTCAGCTTCCTACAGACAACACATTGCCTTTGCTGATGCACCCAGGGCAGGATGCACCCAGGCCCCTGCCCCCTGCACACTTGTACACCGCTGCCTGAACCTCGCCTAACTGGCACTCTACTGTCAAGTGTAAACATTTAGGTTCCAATTTTACAGCTTAGAGTCTGTCTTTGCATCTCATTTGCTGTGTTACTTTGGGCATATTTTTTAACCTTTCTCTGTCTTTGATTCCTTATCCATAAGTGAGAAAAGTAACAATGCTTATATCATAGAGTTATTATAAGCATTAAGTGAGTAACGCATGCAAAGTGCTTTTCATAGCACCTGGCACATGTTAGCTGTTTTTACAACTTCTCTCTGTGCCCTCTTCTTCAACTCCTTGTCCACTGCTTGAGTCAAACCCTGCTTCTCTTAGGTGAGCTTTTGCTGATTTGGCTGATGGTCTTCCTTACTCCAAATGCACTCTTCAACTAGATATGAAAATGCTTGTGAATGAGCTGTTTAAAACCACAGTGTGATGGAAACACAATGTGGGCCTAGTTTATTCAACATCGAAGCCTGAACTTCATTGTTCTACCTCTCCCATTTTGGAGATATGCTGAAAACTCCTAGACTGTCCTCCAAATGCTCATTTTGCTTTGAGATCCTGCATTCATTCTCTGGGTCTGCTGTAACAAATTGTCACAAACAACAGAAATCTGTTCTCTCCCAGTTCTGGAGACCAGATATCTGAAACTTTGTCAGCAAGTTCACACTCCCTCTGGAGGCTCCAGTGGAGAAGCTGTCTCTTGACTTTTGGAATTTCTGGTGGCTGTGGGCAATCCTTGATGTGTGGCTGTATCACTCCAGGCTCTGCCTCTGCAGCCGCATTGCCTCCTGAGTCTCCTTTGTGCGCCTGTGTGTGATCTCCCTCTGCCTTACTCCTGTCAGGACACTGCAGAGGCATGCCAGGCCTACCGGCTTACTCCAGAGTAATCTCATCTCCCAAACCTGAACAGTGTTTGCAGAGACCCTTTTTCCAAATGCAGTAGCATTTAAAACTTTCAAGGGTCAGGACTTGATTTCTTTGTATGGCCATTATTCAGCCTCCTAAATATCCCGAGCTGCATTTTGTTCACATGTTGCAGTTCAGATAACATATAGCACAGAGGAATAACTTATAGGTTAAATCAGAATTGAATGACATTCTTTCGTAACTTCAAATAATTAAATCCTGTTATTTAAGTAAAAGACACTCTAGTTTCTCTTTATTAATATGTTTCTTCCTCTCAAAACCACACAAAGATGTGCATTTCTGGAAAGAAACATTATCTACTAGCTAAAAAAAGGAAATTATGTCTTAATGATACAAACCACAGGCTACAGCACGAAGTCCCTTAGGGAATGTCTGCACCAACCTTTCTGCAGCACGATGTCTTCATTATTTGATAACAACCTAGAAAAGAGGGAGCCAGTGGGAACAAACCTCATGTTTGCACCATTATTCCCAGGAAGGGACCACAGGAAGGGTAACAATGGCATTGGCAGTCACTATGTATTAAATCATTTTCACATACCAGGCACTGTGCTAATGCTTTAAATAAGTTGTCTTATTTGACTTTCACAGCCAGCTGTACGTGATAGATATCATCATGCCCTTTGCTTGGGTCGCCCATTAAGAAAGTGGCAGAGCCTAGATTTAAAACTTGATCAGCGTGATTCTAAAATGCTCATGCACCTGACCACTTCATTTTACAGCCACTCCCTGAACTGTATGGAGAATAAAAATGATACTAGAGGTCACCTAATCCAATTCTCACTCCATCATAAATCCTTCTGCAGTAGCCCAAGAGTTGGCTATGAGAAGGATGACGATATTGATAGGTATGGTTGCTGACTGCGTGCCAGCCACCAGGCACAGTGCTAATTTCTTTACACGTATTGTCACTAATCTCCACAACACTCTCAGACATATCTCATTTTACAGATTTTACTGAGGGTCAGAGACATTAAGCAATTTACCCAGTAACACATATATAGTAAGTGGTAGAACTGGAATTTCAACCCAGTTTAAAATGGGATTCATGGGATTCAGAATAGTACATAACCTCCCAAACTTGTGAGGATTAAGTGAGACAAAGAATGGGAAGTGTTTGGCCAATAACAAGCACTCAGTATGTGGTAGATACCGGCACCATGTTTATCATGTTAGTAGATGCAAGTCTGAAAACGCTGGTGAACCTTTTAAAGAGTCAAAAAGAGACTTGGCTCTAAGTTGGTTTGCTGAGCGCTCCTTTATTTACTGCATTGTGGGGCAAGATGTGGGTGGAAAATGAAAATATCCTCATATCTCCAAACTGGTCACTAACTATAATCCCTCCACAGAGTTCACTCATCTCTTAGTGCTGTTGTTAACGGAAAGGCAGGGAAGGTGAATGGGAGGTGTGCTCTTTGTCTCTTTCTGCTGCCTCTGCCTCTCTGCTAACGAGTAGTTAAGTAGGCAGAAGTGGGCGAGAGGAAGGAGAGGTGAAGCTGTGCTGCTTCGCACCGGCCCGCCGGTCACCGGGGAAAGACTGCATGATAAAACTGATGATGTAGAAACCACTTCGGGGCACTGAGCACCAGTGATGTGCCGGGCCCAGGGCTGGGCGCTTCCTCATACATCCTCTCACTTAGTTCTCACAAAACCCTTTTGAGGTAAGGTGTCATTACATTCATTTTACATGTTAGAAGCCAGAAGTTCAGAGAAGTAAATGACTTGCTCAGGGTCAATTGGTAAATGAATCTGGGATCTGAACCTAAGTCAGTCTAATTCCCAGGCCCAGGTTCTTTCAGATGTATGACACAGTAAAAGAACTTTTGGTAATTGTTATTAGTAAGGTCAACTAGGTCAACCATCTCATTGTACAGATTGGAAACCGAGGCACAGAGTATCAAGCCTGATACTTGACACAGCAAGCAAGAAAGAGATTCTGGCCAGGAACCCATATCTCTTGCCACTCAAATCATTGCCTTTCTACTTACTAACATTCTTGAAGGAGAGGTCTGAGTAGCTGATTCAAGGTCAGAGGCAGCAGAAAATATGGGGCTCCACATTGCATTCTTGAACAACTTGTATGGAACTCTCCATACAGCCTATTTTGTATTGTTATGTATTTTATGTCCTTAGCTAGACTATAAGCTTCTTGAAGGCAGGGATGTTCAGCTTTCTCCTTCTGCAGTATCATGAAATCATAGAGCTCTAAGATTGGTGTGCATTTTTATTTTTTCTGTCCTTCTTTCAATAAGCATTATTCTTCTGCAGTCAAAGCTGAACACAGAGCCTCAGATGATGTCTTCAGAACTCTGCCTATCTCTTGCATGAGTTCTTTCCACACAGTAGGCAAGATGACCACTTGAAACCCGTGGTTCCCAGTAACTTCAGTAAAAGGAAGTGGTCTTTTCCAATAGTTCTGAAAGAAAATCCTCAACAGGTCTCTGATTGCCTTAAAGTTGAGCCATGAACTAATGCTTGAATCAATCATTGTAACTTGTCAGATATGGTGCTCAGGTTGCCCTGCCTGGTTCAGGGTCAGTTGGTACCCAGACATCCCTATGACTGAGGGGAAGAGGCCATTCCCACTGAACCATATGAGCTATGTCTCAAGAAAAAAGGGTGCCATGACCAGAAGAAATGCTGCAAAGGAAAAGCAGCAAACATCTAAAAGTGCCTCCTGTGTACCAGACTACACGTCAAAGGGTCAAGGGTACAAAGCCAAATAACACATGGTCCTTCTTTCTCCACCCTTGCTTCCATATGCAAATTGTTCCTAAACTAGTGAGAAAGGTAAACAAACAAGTGGACAATCAATCACAACTTTATATGACAAGATCTAGGAAGAGAGGAATGCACAGGGAAATGTGCAATGTTACTTAGTTAGGAGAGGTTGTCAGATGAGCTAAGCCACAGATCTTGAAAGATGAGTAGGAACTAACTAGGTGAAAAGGCGGGGGAGGAGGTTCTTCCTAGCAAATAGGAAGGCCCTAGAAATATCTTGTTCAAGCCTTTCGTTTGTGTTTGGAGGCCTTATTCAATATTCCAGCTGGTGATTGTGCCACCTTTGGATGAACATCACTTTTTATGAACACTGATTTCTTCTTTAAAAGACAGCCTTTTAGGCAGCTTTCAATTATTAGACAGTTATTCCTTATGCTGAGCTGAGACCTGACTGCACCACTCTTGGTTGATTGATAGACAATGTGTCTGGTTCAAAATCTGATTTAGTACCGATACCGGAGCCTGCTGCAGCCAAACAAGTTTGGGGGAACCATCTGCAGTGGTGATGTCTGGGGTGAAATGAGCTGTCACATATCTACAGCTTGTGTAAGGCAAGCACAGTGTGGACAGGATTTCCAGTGTAAAGAGACAGGTGAGTAGCATTCCAGCGGGATAACAGATGTGCTTGTCAAACTTAACATGCAAAACACTTTCCTTGGGAGCTCGTTAAAAGGCAGACTCCTGAGCTTTTACCCTAGAAATTGTCATTCTGCAGATTTAAGAGGGGGCCCAGAAATCTGCATTTTAAGCCAAGTAATTCTGATGTAAGTTTGTAGGAAAATCTGTTGATTCATTGAGAAAAGATATAATTCACTCATTCATCCTTTTATTGACTTAATATTAATTAGGCACATGTGATGTGCCAGGAAGAATGACCTGCTAGTGATACAGAGAAGAAAAAATAATGTGCCTTACCTCAAGGTACTCCCAAATGTCTTTGGGAGAGAGACCTACAAGGACCCAACAGTAATGTGTGGTAAACAGTGGATGGGCATTAGTTCAAGGTTGAGTGGGACTCTCTAGCAGGGGGTACATGAATCTGCTTTAGGGAATCAGAGAAGTCTTCAAAATGATACTTGAACTAGAAAACGAAAGAGTTCCTAGGAAAAAGAATGTGCAAAAGCACCGGGATTTAGGGGCTTGCCATCAGTTCGAATAATTGCAGGTCAGGCCCTTGAGAAGAGAGGCAGGCGGTGGGCCAAGTAGGTAACCAGGGACCAGACTATAGCATTTTGAGGAGAAATGGGGAGCCACTGCAGGATACAGACCATGGGGATGACAGGGCCAGATTGTCATTTTAGAAAGATCACTGGGGCTGTAAGGTACAGGCTAGATTTTTAAAGGGAGCCTGGATCAGGGCCTGAGCTGGGGAGCTGTGGGTGGGAGACAGTGAGGCTGTAAGGAGGGCAGAGGCGGGGGGTGGGCGGTAAAAAAAGGATGAAATAGGTTGGAGAGAGCTTAAGGGACATTCAGAGGTGCAATGGACTTGGTGACGATCAATATGGGTCATGAGGGAGAGGGAGGGGTCTGGGAGGTTCTGGAAGCACCCACAGCCTCTCCTCTCTCAGGTCGCTGCCTGAAACGCCACCTCGTGTGTAACGGAGACCAGGACTGCTCTGATGGCTCAGATGAAGAAAGCTGTGATGATGTCAGGGTCCCCGAAAACGACTGCAGCCTGTATGACCCTATTCCAGGATCTGAGAGGGCAGCTTTTGGGTGAGTTGCTGCCTTCTGGCCATGTGGGGGCATGGAATGTTTTTTCTTCAATCATGAAAATCAGTTTTGGAGACAGAAGGGGGTCTTTTTTTAAGGATCCTATGGAGTGCTACCTGTGAGGTTCCTGTCACTATCCGTCTAAGGTGGCATCTTCCTCCAAGTGAGCTATCAAAAATACCACATACCAGGTGGCTTATCAACCACAGAAATGTATGTATTTCTCACAGTTCTGGAGGATGGAAGTCAGATCAGAGTGTCAGCACGGTCAGGTGAGGGCTCTCTTTCAAGTCTTGTATCCTCAAATACTGGAAGGGACTAGGAAACTCTGGGATCTTCTTTATAAGGGCACTAATGCCATTCATGAGAGCTACAGCTTCATGATCTAAGCACCTTCGAAGGCCCCACCTCCTAACACCATCACAGCAGGGATTAGGGCTTTAACATAAGAAATTTGGTGGATGGTGGGGGTGGGGACACAAACATTCAGTCCATAATAGGGGGCTCGCCCAGTCCTGCCTACATGACATACTTGTTTCCCATTTTCCCCTCCCTGTCTACCTGGGTGTCCTCCTCTCCTTTCTCCTCTGCCCACTCTGCCGCCCACTCCTCTCAAACTAATTTCATTGCCAAGGCCCATCTAAGAAGCCCTGTCTTCCACAAATGCTCCCCTGATGTCTGAAGAGGATAACTCTCCTCTGACCCAAGTGCACTCCCCAGGAGCCCTGTTCACATTCTGCTTTGGACTATAGTTGCTGGTATAACCAGGACTAACAGGATGACACAGTGCAAAGAAAATGGATTTGGGGTGATGTGAGAGGGGCTCAACTCTCTACCAGTGCCTTCTCACACCTCCTGGCCATAATTTCTATATCTGTTGAGGTTTAGTCAACCTCGATTCTAACTATCATGTGCATTCTGCTCAGGGTCAGTTCCTTGAATGCATCACACTTTTTCCTGAAACTTAATAAATTTAACTCCTTCTTTCTGAGATGTCCTCCCCCATGTTTCTAACCTGCCTAATTTCTTTCTTTCTTTTTTTAAAAAAGATTTTATTTATTTATTTTAGACAGAGGAGAAGGAAGGGAGAAAGCGAAGGAGAGAAACATCAATGTGTGGTTGTGTCTCATGTGTCCCCCACTGGGGACTTGGCAACAACCCAGGCCTGTACCCTGACTGAGAATCAAACTGGCGACATTTCGGTTTGTAGGCCAGTGCTCAATCCACTGAGCCACACCAGCCAGGGTAACCTGCTTTCTTACCTAGTGTTACAAACTGACTTTTGCCCCTCTAAAATTCATATCCTGAAGCCCTAACCTCTGTATGACGATATTTGAAGACACTGCCTTTAGGAGAGGTCATTCAGGCTAAGTGAGGTCATAGGGTAGGGCCATCATCTAATAGGACTCATGTCCTTATCAGAGGAAGAGGCCCTAGAGATCGCTCTCACAACAGGCAGAGAAGAGGCCCCATGAAGATGCTGAGAAGGTGGCCACCTGCAACCCAGGAAGAGGCCTGGCCACAAACCAATCCTTTCAGTGCTTTGATCTTGGACTTCCAACCTCCCGAACTGTGAGAAAACAAACGTTTATTCTTCGAGTCCCCCATGTTGTGTTATTTTATACAGCCTGAGCTAACGAAGACACCCAGGCCTCACCTCCTCCACGCACTCTTCTGGCTTAGTCCTCTCCCATCGCTCCCAGAGTGCTTGGTGTGTCCTGCTCTCCCAGCACTCATCCAGCAGGACGGGGACATCTGTTACAATGTCCTTCTGCCTCTGAAAGTAACTCTCATCACCTCTGCTTCTCCAGCACCCGCCTCATAGTGACACTCAGTATTGTTAGTTTGCTGGCACTTTGCATTTGTCTCAGAACTTGTCCCTTAACTTGAACATAAACTTTTTTTTTTACCGAGTGAGCCCCGATGTCAGAGCTTTTCCCATAATAGCCTCTCACTTAGTATTGGTTGAAATGGAACAAATCAATACAATTAACTTGATCTTCACAGATGTGGAAATGGGGAAGTGTAGTAATCATCACAAAGTGACCGGCCACATTGCAGCCCATTCAGGGTCAGGGGAGGGTGCTGTGAAATGCAGCTCTCGTTTATTATGGCCTAATTGCCCTAATGCCACAGCCCACCCACTAGATAGGGTAGAATCCTGTAAGTGCATGTAGGCACACACTCATGAAAGGACTATAAAATTCCATTTTCTTTCAGACTAATAGTGTTAGTTTGCTCAGACTGCCATAAAGTACTGCACACTGGGTGGCTTAAGCAACAGAAATTTATTTTCTCACAGGTTTGGAGGCTAAAAGTCCGCGATCTGGTGTCAGCAGGGTTGTTTTCTCCGAGGCCCCTCTCTTTGGCTTGTAGATAACCATATTCTCTCTGCGTGTCCGCATGGTCTTCCCTCTGTATACGTCTGGGTCCAATTTTCCTCTTTTTATTAGATAACAGCCCTCCCTACTGACCTCATTTTAACTTAATTACTTCTGTAAAGATTCTACCACCAAAATGCAGTCAAGTTTTGAGGTTTTGGGGGGTCAAGATTCAACCTAGGAATGTTAGGGGGGAATGCAATTCAGCCCTTTACACCAATAAAATGTGGTTAATGTAGATTTTGAAAGTGACTGTAGGGGGAAGAGAAAAATATAAAATATTGAGATTTGACTTGAAAAATAATTACCTTCTTATCGGCAGAAAGTTCACAGACCATGATCTGGTCTCATGATTCAGTCAGGAGCATTTCGAAGTCCTGAACAGGCTTTGCCCAAACCAGGCTCCTCCCCCACTCCCAGCAGCTGGCATCTTGATGGTTTTTCTGTTCAAGATCTTAGATGCCTTTCCTGATATTTTTTTCTAATTGAAGCCTTTCCTAGATTTTAATTTTTATTTATTGTTACAGAAGTCACACATGTTGAGGTACCTGCTGAAAGTCTCCCTTCACCCTCCCTGGCCTGCACCCGCCCGATCACCCTCCCTCACTGCCCTCCCTAGAGCAGGCCCCGTTCACGGCGTGCGGTAGGTGTGTCCAGGCCGTGCAGAAATGCACTGACTGACCGTACACACTGTCTGGGAAATACGCCTGTAACATGTTTTGTGCATTCTAGACGTAAGTATAGTTTACATAAATGTAATCATACCGTATATAGTCTTTAACTTTTCTCTCTTCATAATACATTTTAAAGATTTCCTTCTACTTTTATCGTCTCTTTCTAAGCACTGTAATGTTCCATAGCAGCAAACTATGGCCTGAAGGCCAATTTCAGCCTGGTGTCTGTTTTTGGAGCACAGCTTTTGCCCTACAATGGCAGCGCTGAGTAGTTGCTACAGAGACCTGTAGCCTGCAAGGCTTAAAATATTTGCTATCTGGCTCTCTGTTAAAAAATGTTGTCAACTCTTCTCCTATAGTATAATTATATGATAACTTATTTAACTATTCCCTATTGAAAGATAATTAGATTATTTCCCATTTTTTTCTCTAATAAACAAGCACTGCAATGAACATCCTTAGACACGTATTTTTTAAAGATTTTATTTATTTATTTTTAGAGAGAGGGAAAGGGAGGGAGAGAGGGAGAGAAACATCAATGTGTGGTTGCCTCTAGTGCACCCCATACTGGGGACATGACCTGCAACCCAGGCGTGTGCCCTGACTGGGAATTGAACCGGTGACATTTTGGTTTGCAGGCCCTTGCTCAATCCACTGAGCTACACCAGCCAGGGTTTATACACATATTTTTGTATTCATGTGTGAATATTTCTGCCCAGATTTCCAAAAAGTGGAATTTCTTGACTATGTCTTTTTCTTTTCACTGCTGCTTCTGCAACCTCATTTCCAAAATTGATGTAGGCTTAGGGGTTATAGCACAATCTTAGGGCTTATGATTCCTTTGAATTTTTGTTGGTCCTGTTAAAGGGCTTGTATTTATAAGCTTCAGACAGAAATATGTTCAATAGGGGAAAGAGAGAGACTGCAGGATGAAATAAAGGGAAAAAGCCCAGATTTGTGTCCTCCAAGAACTCTATGAAGAAAAGCCTAGTTGTGATTACAAACAACTTACTTAATCTTTCTGAGCTTCAATATATGCACTTGCAAAACTGTCAGGAGGTTGAAAGCTGATGTATGCTCAATGTCTGGTAGAGTGTGCATTCAGTTCATCTGAGCTGAATGCACCACTTCCACTAATATGAAGAAAGAGATTAAGAAGGGAAGAGAAGAAGGGGGTTAACTTACATTTAATTTCTGCTGTATGCCCGGCACTCTCTAACTGTCCATTGATTCCTTGAGCAGTTTTTATTCAGGTTTTACCATGCTCATCTCACTGCCTTTGTGACTTTCTGAAGAGATAAAAACAAATATGACAAGACAGTCACTGAATGCCACTGGACCACAGAGGAGGGACGACTCTCTGTCCCAGACAATCAAGAAGGCCATACAGAGGAGGCGACATTTGAGTTGGGTCTTTAAGGCGGAAGAGGAGTCTGAGAGACAGACACAGGCGATCATTTTATTATATAACACAAAAGGCTTTGATTGTCAGGTCTGGGAATGCTTAGCCAACTCTGAATGTTTTTGTTCAGTTAACTTTTTCTTTTAGATATTTAAAGCTGTATTTCATCTGTTTGACATTATCATTACCCAAATATGGTAAAACCATCCATAGCCTAAAACATATAATAGTACTTGAACAGATAGGTTTGAAATACCTCAGAGAGGGAAGCGTGGGAAAATAGTTCTGGAAAGGTACTGGGCTCCGGAAAGAAAGTGTCATTGTGGAGTGACCAGTGTGTGCTATCAATGTTACTTCTGTTTTACTTTACCATTTCCCTTTAGCTTTCACAAAAACCATGAGAGGCGGTTTTATTTATGTCTGGTGTTCGAAAGAGGAAAATGACCTTCAGGAAGATTCTAGAATGTGCCCCAAATCACACTGCTAGTAAATGACAGAGTTGGAAATTAAACAGAGGTCTCCCCGACTTTCAACGTGTGCACACTCTGACATTTGTTCCGCTGTGAAGACAATGGTCTCTCTGAGGACCACATTCTCAGTTTAGCACTCTGACTTGCACCCAGTATTTCAAACACGCTTTTATAAAAATCCCCTTTTCTGAAAGCACTAGCAACAACATTTATTTAGTACTTCATATATGTTAAAAACTCTTAGGATTCCTGTACATGTCGTATATTATTCCTTTGAATTTACTCCTTTGGATCCATAGAGTTAATGTTTACCTCTCTGAGGGTGGTAGTATTAACTGCTTTTTACAAATGACTAAACTCAGGCGCAGAGGGGTTCGATGATTTGCCCAGTGTCACACAGCCAGATGTGGCAGAGATGAGAAACAGGACCAGACTCTCTGGTTCCTGGGCTTGGACTCTTGATAACTGTGTGTGTCTTCCTTTCACTCACTCAGTAAGCATCTGGGGGTGTCTCCGGTGTGGAGCACTGTTCTAGATGCTGAGTGGAGCTGTCTGGCTGTTTTCATTACAGAGAATCTAAGGGCCCAGGTCTTGCTCACTCCGTCTCCCAATGTTACCCAAAGTGACCTTGAAAGTACTTCAAGGGTGCCACGGAACCGGTTTGAGAACACGGTTTGAGAAACCACTGCTCCAGCTCCGTTTTCCAGAGAATACCTTATGCTGTCTTTGCCCTTTCGGTGCACTCTCACAAAAGTGTCCTGCCTTTTCAATTTAGGTATAATATCCTGACCCAGAAAGAAACCCAGAGTGTATACGATGCCAGGTATTACGGGGGCCAGTGTGAGATGGTGTACAACGGGGAGTGGAGGGAACTTCGGTACGACCCCGCCTGTGAGCGTCTGTACTACGGCGAGGACGAGAAGTACTTCCGAAAACCCTACAACTTCCTCATGTACCGCTTTGAAGTGAGTCTCAGGGCGACACACACAGGCCACGGAGGGGGTGTGCGGGGGCAGAAAGGAGAGGCTTGTTGGTGGAGACAGATGCCTGGCTGGGAAGATTTTGTTTTCCATAGAGCTGGCTGGGGGCTGAAGGCTCCTTTCCACCTGCCCGCTGCATGCTCAGTGCTAAGGGGCACTGAGAGGCAGGGCAGAGCTAGGGAGCAGGGCAGAGCTGGGGAGCAGGGCGGAGCTGGGGAGCAGGGAGGAGCTGGGGGCAGGGCGGAGCTGGGGGCAGGGCGCAGCTGGGGAGAGATGTAAGCTACATGTGGCCACCTGCCTGCTGCATCTTGGCTCCATTCCCAAATCGATATAGCAGATTCAGGGCCTATCATCTGGGTTGTTAGTCAGAAGACCTCTTTCCGAGTTTGAACCTGTTAGAATATAAGGAGTTTCAGCCCTCTGTATCAGTGGGTTCTGCATCTATGGATTCAACCAAACAGGGGTCAAAAATATTCAAAAAATAAGTGTTACGTTGTTGCTGACATGTACTATGAGGTTAGGCTATCTGTGGCGGTTGCATCTGTACAGAACACGGACAGACTTTTTATTCTTGTCATTATTCTAAACCAGACAGTATAACAACTATTTACATAGCCTCTAAGTGGTGTTGGACATTATAGGTCATCTATGGATGACTTAAAGTATGCGGGAGATTGGATGTGTGTAGGTTACATGCAAATACTATGCCATTATACAAGGGGCTTGAGCAGCTGTGGATTTTGGTATCCATGCGTGTCCTGGAACCCTCTCCCACAGACACCGAGGGGAGAATGAATATAAGATTGTGAGCAGGCAACTGCCCCTCCCTGGGCCCAGTTTCCTGTTGTAAAGCAGGGGCAGGGCAGGAGGTGGCTGGACAGGAAAAGTGCTTGCGCACTGCCGATGAACTGAGATTCTCTCCATTTCTAAAATTCTTTGGTGTCCTGGCCACCAGGAGCAGCACATGGCTCACGATTGCCTCCAGAGGCTGCTCCTGACCATTCATTTCCTCAAGCTTCACCCTCCGGGCCAGACGTCCACACAGCAAACTTCGTTAGATGGTTACTACGTGTCAATTATCCTACTTGCATACAAATTCTCCCACAACAGCACAATGGGGTAGATGTTATCGTTTTCCCATTTTAGATGCTAAAAGCCCGGAGATTTAGAAGGATAAAGTGTCAGGCCCAAAGCTGTACTGTGGTAGGTGGCAGAGATGAGATTGAAACCCAGACCTGTCGGAACTAAGCCTGGGTGTGTGTCATTTAGAAGAGAGGATGAATCATATATATTATATCTATATACTCATACATATTATATCTATATACTTTCTATTTATAGAGAGAGATGGTAGAATCCTAGGACTCTAAACAATTTTCGAGGCATATTCCCCCCTCCTTCAAGTTTCTAAAGAGAAAAATATTGACACAGGATAAAGCCAGGCTTATGGAGTCTGTGTTTAAGGAGCCGGCTTCCCCAACCCACTTCTGCATCTGCCATCAGGCCTAAGATAAGCCAAGCTGGATGACATGGACAATGCTATTTTTCTAAACTCAAGGACGCAGGGTGGTCAACCTGCAGCCCGCAGGCTGCTCAGGGTGGCTATGAATGTGGCCCAACACAACAAAATCATAAATTTACTTAAAACATTATGAGATTGTTTTGTGATTATGCGTTGCAATGTATACAATGTGTGGCACAAGACAACTCTTTATCTTCCAGTGTGGCCCAGACATACCAAAAGGTTGCACACCCCTGGAACTTAGGGCCTATGTATCAGGCAAGACAGGACGAGAATCCTGGCAACACAGGCTTCTGAAATCTCAGTGCTTTAAAGCAACAGCGCCCTATTCATGCTATTTGTCCATCAAAGGTGGAAAGGAAAATCCCATGCACAGTGAACCACTCACGCAGTCTTAGCCCTTGCTTCCTTGGCTCAAGCAAGGCACAAGACCATGCCTCAGTTCAAGCTGGCAGAGAAGTACAACCCTAGTGTGTACTGGGAATGAAATAACTGAACATTTGCAGGCAGAATGATCGTCATCTGCATGGCTTCCTTTGCCCCTTTCCGCCCCAGTCCACGCCCAGACAAGGCTTTCTGTATCTTCCCATAGCAGAGTCCACCGGATTCTCCACAGGAAGGGTTATTAAAGAAATCCATGCTCAGAACAATATAGCATTTTACCAGAATTGTGCGTGTGTGTGTGTGTTTACATAAATATTTTAGCAGTACCACTAAACGGTAACTAAACACTGCTTATTTTTTGTTTCTTAGTATTAATCTGATGCACCAGTTAGCCTTTTAAAAGACTTATTTCTAATAACTTGAAGTTCTGTAGATATTTCTCAGAGCAAAGATTTAAATATTATGTGTGAGTTGGAATATAACTCTACGTGCAGAAACCTCACATCCACTCGTTTCTTTACAGGCCCTGGCAGACAGTAGTTTCTCCTCAGAGGTGTATGAGGATACAAATGAGCTTTTTACTAAGCTAAAAAATGACCTGTTTGTGTCAGGTGGGTTGACCGTTGGTGTGGGCCTCACAGGCATCCCTCTCACACTGGATGTAGGTGGGTCTGGATCATACGCCTCTTCGTTCTTGAAGGAGTTAAGCAAGTACAACGAGAAGGTATTAAATATAATGCCTGTGTCGCACAGTATTCCATAATGTGTACCAAACACGTATTACCTTAATTGTATTAAAAAGTACAGTAGTAATTGAACCTTCATTTGCTTGTGTAATTGGAAATGTCTGATCAGTGGTAATCACGTTTATTTTTCTTATTACGTTTTTGCACACCGAATCATTACAAAGGGAATAAATTGAACGATGAGACTAGAACCTATATCACTTCAGCCATCTTTTTTCCTGGTTACCTGGAGCATATAGTGAAATACCTAGAATGGTATTGTCTTAAAGAGAAATAGCCAGGGCCTCTAAACTAGACTTGGGAGAATTCTAAAGCAAGCCTTACTGTTCCAAATAGATCAGAGGGCTGGCATGCTGAATCAGTTTTTAACTTATTCATCAAACATTCACTACTAACTGTTTATTATCCCGAGGGCCAGGCAATGCTTCTTTGAAGAAAAAACACCTACCTAGATGGAGATTTAAAGCCTAGTTCAAGTTTTCCAGATGAAGGGAGGCAGGAGTTAACAGCAGGGTGTTCTAGGCTTGGGAAACAGCAGGGTCAAAGGTCTGGTGGTGACAGAATGACTCACAAACTTGGAATTGAAAGTACTTCAGCTGGCTGAAGCACAGAGCAGGAAGGAAAAAATAGGGGGTGATGGAGCAGGAAGGAAAAAATAGGGGGTGATGGGGATGGAGAGGTAATCAGGAGCTAGAGAAATATTTACTGAACTGGTCAGAAATTTACAAAAATGTCTCAATAACAGTGATTCTAGGACTGTGGCTTCTGTTGGGAATCTAAAAATTATTTTGAATGATGAAAATATGGTTATAAAAATGAACTTATCAAATATTAATTACATTTTGTAGCTTTGCCAAAGATTAGCTACTGATCCAAAAGGAAAGTATTGTTTTGTTATCTGGCTGTCACATATGGATGTGGACTTTTCTAAAAGCAGGTGACCTCAAACTTTCAGTATCACTTCGGATCAAGGTTTACATTACCCAAAAGTAATGCCCATGCATGACACTCTTCTTCTTAAACCAGTTCAACAATACCCTGGTCCTGGCTTCTTATTTTTCTTCTTATTATATCAGGGTCCTGCTTTCTTTATTACTTAATAGTACAAGATCATCACTAACTAGAATGTAGGTTACATGAGGACAGGGGCCTCTCTCAGTCAAGAGTATGTCCACTGCACCTGGTGTACTACGCATGAATATAGGCACTTTTGAATATCTGTTTAATAAATTAAACAAATAAATAATCTTGGCTTTTGAAAATATTTCTAAGCATAATTTTTATTCACTACCTAATATTTGTGTAGGAGGTTGCATAACACAATGCTTGAATTAGGGCAGGGAGCTCTGTGGAGATGAGAATGGACCAGGGGAAGAATAGAGGTGAGAAGCTCAGTGAGGCACATTGTAGTAAGTAGCCCAGGTGAGCATTGATGAGAACTTGAACTGGATAGGGCAGTGGGAACAGAGATGAAGTCATGGTGTCTAGTACGTGTGTGTGAAATACACTAACACTCTGTTACATGTATATTTATGCTCATATATTTACATGCAAATGTATATATTTCTCATAGCTGCTAAATGCAGACCTTTTGGATTATCTCATATGGTAAAATGTATACTCTCTTTGTTCTTTTCCCTCATTCCATGGCTGATGTTGCTGTTGGCAGAAATATAGCTTCATGAGAATTTCCACAAAGGTACAGACTGCTCATTTTAAGATGAGGAGGGACAATATCATGCTAGATGAAGGAATGATGCTGTCACTAATGGAGCTTCCGGAGCAGTACAATTATGGCATGTACGCCAAGTTCATCGATGACTATGGCACCCATTACATAACATCTGGATGGATGGGTGGCACTTATGAGTATTTCCTGGTGATTGACAGAGAAAAAATGGAATCATCTGGTAAGTGGAAGGTTTATGCACGCAGTGGTTGTGCCTGCACCAGAGCACGGTTTGCACTCTTTGGAGCACTGACTACAAGCCATGCACGGTCTTATTTACTACTCGTGACAACCCTGAGAGGTGTCATTAGTATCATTTTCAGGGGATTGAAGTCCAGAGGGTGAAATGACTTACTAATTAAGCTCTACAAACGTGATTTTAACTCATACTTGTCTGGCTCCCTAAAATTACGTGTTTTCTATTTCACCGTGGTTACCTCTTTAGTAATAAAGAGATAATTTTGTTATTCAAAACATCAAAATTTATTTTTAATGTAGATTCTTGATGAATGGAACTGCCATACCCATCAGTGATGCCAGAAAACTGGAGTCACCTTGATTCCTCCCTCTCCTTCCCCCCTGTGGACCCCTAAGACCCTTCAGTCCTCTCTCCTGAACAGCTCTGGCCCATCTGCTGTTCTCCACATGCACCCCTACAGTGGGAGGCTGGGCTCTCATCTTTCACTCATGACTGCATCAGTTGCAATCCATTCTCGACTATTACCACTAGAAGGATCTTTCTACCTCACAGATATGATGTTATCACTTTCTTGTCTAATACCCTGAATGGCTAGGAACAAAGTCTAAACTTCTTAGAATGAGATCATCATAGTCTCACTTCAAACTGCTACAATAGTGGTTCTCAAAGTATGGACTCCAGCTGGCAGCATTGACCTGACCAGCGAACCTGTTAGACATGCAAAGCCTCAGGCTCCTACCCCAAAGCTACTGAATTAGGAGCTCTGGGAGTGGACGTAGCAGTCAGTATTATGACAAGCCCTCCAGGAGATTCTGATGCTCACAACTTTGAGAACCACTGATCTAATCAAGAATGAGTAGAAGGGGGAGAGATCTACCCATATTTCAAAGCCAAGGTCAAATTCCCAGTTTCAAGGAGTTTTCCTGAGTGCACTAGCCCAGGCTGGCCACTTCTTTCCTTCAACAAATTCTTATAAATTCCACACTGCATAGTCGTTAAAAATCAATTTTCCAAATGTTTAGTATTTTTTCCTCATGTAGATTCAAGATCTTTAAAAGCAAGTATCATGTCTCATGCTTTTCTGTCTCTTGAATACTCAGCACAGGGCTTAGTATGTAGTGAGTGTGTAAAACAAGGCATGGAGTTTGAAAGGGGCATTCATTTGCATTCCTGACTAGGGTCTCTCATTAGTTAAGTCATGTATCCATATAGTCATTCTCTCATAAATCATTTATCTATTGAGTATCTATTATATGTTCGTGCTAGGGATACAATGGTGAGCAAATCTAAGTATATTTCCTACCCTCTTGTAGCATAGTAGTCTTCAGACTGCAGGGTGCAACCCCACAGTAGGTCTTATAATCAGTGTATGGATCACAAATGACATATTGAACAACAAAGGATAGAACAGAAAATATCGTAGTGGATTATAGGCAGTGAAGGTAAATAATTGCCTCAAGAAACTTTTGCCAGTTAAATATAGATGTGTATACATGTACAGAGTCATGATACAAAATAAACAATTTAATATGGATCAATGTAAAACAGAGTTTGACAAACATAATTCAAGTGGCTCTTTTTAGAATAATTCAGAAACATGAGGAAGGAAAAAGAGCTAACATGTATTGAGTACCTATTAGGTCTTAGGTGCTTTTGCATATATTCTCATTTAATTTTCTGGACAACACTTGGAGGTTGGTGTTGTGACAGTTTTAGCCCTGAGCAATGCTGAGGCTCCTCAGGGAGGTTAATTACTTTGCCCAGGGCTGCAGGAACCTGGCGTCAGAGCCCTTTTACCCATGGTCTTTCCACCATGTGGTCATGGTTAAGCCTTTCATTCTGACTTGGGCTCCTGTCTTTGGTGTTGGAGTCCTAATTAATTGCCTGGGGTAACTTGTGGTCCCTCCTCTTTAAAATCTGTGAGGCAGAAATGGGCTTTCGGTGCGGTTAATATTCAAAAGGAGCCCACCAACAAATTGTCCCAGGGATAATTACCTCAGCTCTGTTTATAGAAAACCATATGTCGATAATAGCACAATTTGCTATTTGCGAAGAGCTGATTTTCTATAAATCTGGAAAGTTAGTGTTGCTTTTCTATAAATATGGAAATGTGCTAATCATCACCTCATCTGCTGGAGACCGCTAATAAATCAGAATGTCATTTACATATTAACCTACCGAGAACAAAGACATCCACCTTCTCTCCCTTTGACGAATGGAATCACGCACGTCCTCTCTCCAAGTTTGATGTTTGTCTAGTTCGGCTTTGTGTCTCGCGCATCCCCTCTCTCTCACTCCCTTTCTTTCTCAGTGCTTTGCTCTTTCTCTGAACCTATTTTACTGTCTTTCCTCTTTGTCATTGTCTTTTTCTCTCTGTATACCTGTATGACTTTAATAATATTTATAGTCTACTAAGTTGTTATTTCTAAGGAAATCCTTGTGAGGTATATACATTCATGCTTTCAAAGAGCTGGGCTTGCTATGGAAGGATTTACGTGAACACATTGGCGGATTTGCTGTCAGGGGATCTTTGGCCCTTGGGTTTGCCTCAGATCCTCCCTGGGTTCAGCCAGACAATGCACAAAGCTGCAGCTCTAGTGTGTTCTTTAGTTAAAATGCTTCTCCCCCAAAAGACAGCATGAGACCATGCATCAGAAATCTTGTGAAGTCTTGGATATTGGGGAGGTGATGTTAGACTTCAGTGGGATCCCAGAGTTTCCTCAATGTCTGTGGCTGACAGCTTTGTACCTTCTGTAGGAACCAGGATAGCTTTGGGCTTGAATTTCTGGATTTTGACTTTTTTCCTTTCTTTATCCCCTCTTCAGAGATCTTACTATTTGTACTATTTGTCTTTGTATCAGGGTATGACAAAGGGAACAGTTTATTCACTAGTGTGTCTTCTCTGGAGTCTGGCCCAGTCACAGAGCTGATAATTACCTTACGCAGGTCAAGAACTCCAGTGACATTGCTCTGGTCATGTGTGTTTCCTGCCTCCCTTTGCACATGCTGTGTTGTCAGCATCCAGTGCCCTTCCCTCTCTTGCCAACCTGACAGAGTCAACTCAGATGGACCTTGTACGGCCATCTCCACCTCTGTGACACCTGCCCTGACATCCCTCCACCCCTTCTCCTATAGTTTTGTTTCTTTATACATTCATTCTTTCAGCCATGTTTATTGAATTTTTATTATGTCGAGTGAACAAAATCTATATGGTCCCTGTCCTTGCAAAGCTCGTGATCTACTACAGGAAACAAACTAAACAGCCCACAATCCAGATGCCATCTTGGTTCCTCCTTTACTTCCTGCTCCTCTTCAGTAATATCTGTTGACTTTACTTTTAAAACACATGTGACAACTGTCCTCCCCCCTCTATTACCATCCAGCTAGTCTAAGCTAGCCTATTTTTCACCTGGACACTGCTAGAGTATGGTGGACCCCCTTCCTTCCTTCCTTCCTTCCTTCCTTCCTTCCTTCCTTCCTTCCTTCCTTCCCTTTTACCCTCTTTACTTTCTTCCTTCTTTTCTTCCCTTGCTGGTGTCATCATTCTTGTTCCTTTACATTCTAACATACCAAGCTTACTTTAGCCTATAGTTGGATATTAGCTGTCTTCTCTGTCTGGGCTACCCTTTCCCTCTGATGTTTGAATAGCTGTATTCTCATCACTTGGATATCGACTTAAATGCCACCTTTTCAGAGAAGCCTTTCCTGATCATGTAGTCAGGTCCCTCTTTGCTCTAAAACTCTATTTGAATTCTCCAAAAATCACTATTTATTCAATAGTTACCATTGCTTATTGTCAATCTCCTCTTTCTAGAAAGCATGTTTCATGTGAGCAGAGACCTCATCTCTTTTGTTCGTCACTATGTATTCACCTCCTGTAACAGCACACATCACAGTATGGCCTCGATAACTATTGTTGAGTGAACAAATCAATATGTAACTGCAGACTGAGAAAAGAGCCATGTAGGAAATAAACAGGTTGTAGAAATAGACATTAACTGCTGAGGGAGGGGCACGGGGAGGAGATGCTTACATAGCTTAGGAGGATCTGGGAGAGTGTGAGGAGGTGAAATTCAGACTGAGATGAGGTCCAAGGGTTAAGCAAGAGACACCAAAGGCAACAGAGGGGGTGTCCTCAGCACAGTGGACAGCCTAAACTGAAGGAAGGAATGTATGGCTAAAGCTTGTGGATAAGGGGAAAATGCCAGGAGCTGAGGTTGCAAGAAACCTAGATGGGCCTCAGAGGGTCTTGCTGGTGTTGGGAAGAAGTGTGGACCATGCCTGCGGTGTGAGGAAAGCCATTACAGTCACCAGAAGGGAAGGGCTTGAGCTCGTGCATGCGCCAGCAGGTCATTCCACTGCTGTGCAGAGCACAGATTAGATGGGGTGGGAATGGGCTCAGGAAAGAAAGCTAGAAGCCTCTTGCTGATGTCCAGGTGAGGAACAAACAATGGAGAGGAAAGACTCAGATAGAATTAGAATAGATTTTGAAAGGAGAATTTAGATAAATTGTAGATGGCATTAGTGTGGATTGTGAGGAGTAAATTACTCCTTTCTCTGAACTATGTTTCCTCTATACACACATATACAAACACACATGTGCCTGCATGCACACAGATGCACACACATTGGGGTGAGAAGAACATGATGCGTTTGCGTGCGGGTGCCAGCTTCCTGGTAGAGATACCCTGCAGGCTTCAGAATGATGGCTACAGCAGGGGCGCTGCAGCCAAAAGACTCCAGAATATATATTTTAGAAATGTGCACATTATGCCAATTTCAATTACATATTTGTCTCTTCTGCTGGACAATGAACTTCTACATGCAAGTTCTATGCCTATTCTGGTATTTTTGTACCTAGCTAGGACTGGGTCCATGATGAGTAAATCATGAATATTTGTTAGCTGATTTAAATTAACCCTACTTCTTAGACCACTAATTCTCTGTCATTTTGTTTGACTATTTTCTCCTCCTCCACCTGATGTTCAAATGTGGGCATCCTCCACCTCTCCCCCTCATATGAGTGACCCCACGTTCCCATCTGAATCCCTGCCCACATTCCAAATGCCTGAGGGTGTCTCTGCTAGGGAGCTGAGACATCCAGGCTCTCACATCATGTCCTTCTCACCCCGACCCCCACTGTGCTCCTCTCCCAGAGTTCTTTCTCTGTCAGAGACGTCACCAGCCTTCCCCCACCCCCATTTACTGGATAGAGAGAAGTGGAAAAATAATCGACAATCTACTACATGCTAAGCTCCATATTAATCTTTCCATAATTGATATGCCTTCATATCAATCTTTTCAGTTAATCCTTTTAAAACTTTTTTCCAGCTTTACTGAGCTATAAGTGACAAGGTTATACATAACTGTAAAGACAAATTAAAGATTATGTATTAACTGACAACACAAATATAACTGTAAGATTATTACAGTGTATAACATGGCAATTTGATGTGTGTATATATTGTGAAATGATGTCCCCTATCAAGCTAATTAACACGTCCACCACTTCACATATATGTATTTACCTTTTCTTTTGGTGAGAACATTCAAGTTCTATTCTCTTAGCTCATTTCAGTTGCACAACACAGCACTCTCAACTGTGCTCCCCATGCTGTACATTAGATCCTCAGACCATGCCCACCTTACAGCCGAGAGTGTGTGCCCTCCTACCAGCCCCTGCCCCCAGCTCCTGGCAACCACTTTTCTACTCTCAGTTTCTGTGAGTTTGACTTTTTTAGTGGGTGTGTGTGTGTGTGGGGGGTTCCCACATGTAAGTGACACCATGAGGTATTTGTCTTTCTCTGTTTGGCTTATTTTCCATGGTGTAATGCCCCCCACATTGTCACAAATGGCAGGAATTACTTATTTTTTTAAGGCTGAATAATATTCCATTGTATATCTATGCTGCCTTTTCTTTATCCATTCATCTGTCGACTTAGGGTGATTCTGTAGCTTGGCTATTGTGAATACTGCTGCTACGAATGTGAGAGTGCAGGTATCTTTTTGAAATAATGATTTTGCTTCCTTTGGATATATACCCTGAAGTTGGATTGCTGGGTCATATGATAGTTCTATGTTTAATTTCTTGAGGAGCCTCCGCACTGTTTTCCATAGTGGCTGTACCAGTTTATATTTCCACCAACAGGGGGCACAAGTGTTCCCTTTCTCTACATCCTTGCCAACATTTGTGACCACTTACCTTTGTGATAATAGACATCCTAACAGGTGTGAGGCGATATTTCACTGTGGTTTTGATTTGTTTCCCTGATGATTCATGACATTGAGCACCTTGTCATGCACACATTGGCCACTTGTACATCTTCATACTTAATCTTCCTATGATCTTGTGTGAGATGATGGGTTTTCTATGGATGAAGGAACCAAGGCTGAAAAGTCCTATCACTAGCACATGAAACACACATGCAGTGGTCTGAGTTATGGTCCAGGCTTCTTTCCTTTTTATCCCAGCTGCTTTCGTCAGGCCCCACACCCTGGGAATAACTGACTTTTCCTTCTCTCCTCCCACATGCGTTGTTAGTCACTTCCTCAGTGTCCACAACCTGTCCCTTCCTGTCCCTCCCATAGTGACTGCTGTCCCTCCCATAGTGACTGCTGCTCACTATGCTGTGTCATGCTCACTCTGCAGGTTCCCTCTAGCCAAGCAGGCATCTGCAATGAGAAAAGTATTAGAGCTTAGATGAATATTCAATAAATACCTTTGGGACAAAGATGGTGGTGGTCTGTTCGAACCACACCCCACCCTCTGCCTTTTTTTGCTCATGTAGCGAGGTCTGACACATTTGTTTCACCTTCTGTGCCCCTGGTCTCTCAAAATGCAACATAAAATAGAGTTTCCTATCAGTTAGAGAATCTAAATAAGTCTGAGAGGATGCCACTAACAGGAGTGCTGTAATGGAAACAATGTATGAAATATAAAGTAAACTAATAGTCCTCAAGACACCAAAGGTTGATGATTCTATAGTTTTTGGCCACATTAAAAGGGCTGTGCAAAGACCTTACAGAAAATGACTTCTATTGATTTTTTTTCTTGTGAAGGAAACCAGTAGCATTTGGGGGCCCCATAAAAAGCTAGCAGGCAGTTTGGTGGTAGAAAGAATGCCTAGTGCTTTCTTTTCTTTGCTTTTCACGTAGGCTCTGCCATTTAAGTTAATACTTCACATCTCTGAATCTCATTTTTCTCATAACTAATGTATGGATAAGAAGCTACTTCAAAAGTCTATTATGAGAATTAACCAAGATGATATTTTTAAAAGCACTGTGATAAGTAAAACACTGTTTAAACAGTAGCTAGTACAGGTTACAGTTTTAGGCATGGTCAGTAGGTAGCAAAGTCAATTTCATCGGGATCTGTGAAATGAGAAGTATGCTGATGATGTGATAGCAAAGCACCCAAACTTTGGGGTCAGATACAGCTGGGCAGGGGGCCTGGGTCCTACCGTTCAGTAGCTGCACGACCTTGGTCAGGGTGCTTACTTCTCTGAACTGCAGTTTCTTTAAAACCTAAATGGAATGATAACAAGGGTTTGAGAATAATTCCACACGCATTTTGCATAATAAATGTTTAAACAGATTTTTTCCCATTAGTATAAGATATTAGTATAGCTATATTTGGTAAAAGCATAGTTTCTGTCATGAGATGTGTTATTCAATGATTTTAAGTCCCAATCTCCTTGCCTGCTAAGCTGGAGATATTAATGACATTTACCTCACAGGGTGGTTATAGGGGATGCATGAACTTACCTACAGAAAATATTTAGGGCAGACTCTAATAAGCATTCAATAAATGTCAACTCTTGAAAAAGGCTCTGAATCAGATTGCCTGGATCAAATCTCACCTCCACCACATATCACCCATGTGACCCTTGTGGGAGTTAATTAGCCTCTCCATGCCTCAGTTTCCTCCTGTTCTTCTAAATGAGGCAATGACAGTACATACTTCATAGGATTGTTGTGAATGTGAAATGAATCAATCTATATGAGCATGTGGCCCAGTGCTTGGCATGTAGTAAGAGTTAAAAAAATGTTGCCTATTATTGCTGGCCTATGTTGGTATTATTATCACCATGTTTTTTATTCCCAGCTTTCCAGTTACCTCTATAATATTAACTGTCCTCTCATCTGTAGAGTGGTTATAGTAAGATGAACTATCTACCAGGGGCCTGCAACTGGTCAGCTTAGAAACAGTGCTCAGATGGAATAGAAACCATTAGCACTATGTCCGGCCTGCTGTGGCCAATGTTTCTGCTGTAGACTTGGAGCCTCAGTAATCATGCCTCCTTCCTCACCTGCCCATTTCTTTGATCAAGGTCATTCATTTCTGTCTTTAGAGCTTCATCCAGTTTTGGAGGGACTGCTCTTCCCATTTATCAAGGTCACTTTGAATTCTCATCACTACCTTTGAACGTGTTAACAAATCTGCCCAAATCTGTGCCTGCATTCCATCATTCCTCCCTTGATAGATGCCAGATAACAGTGACCCTGGGAAGGATCCTTCCAGCTAGGGCACCATAAAAGCAGTCTGTCCTTAACTGTTACCTTCCAGCCAGAGCCCTTGGACCAGCTGGTCTACCACCTAACACACAGAGCAGAAAAAGCCACAGGGACACAAAACCTGGCTAAAGTTTGTGTTAAGTACAGTTCTAAGTTCTCTTCCTTTCCTTCCTTTCTTCATTCACTCACCCACTCATTTATCTCTTCATGCAAAAAAAAAAAAACACTTATTAAGCACTCACAACATGGTAAGGAGGCACTATCTAGATACCAAAAGGTTCCTCTCATCGAGGGTTTATGGAAGGTAAAGAGTTCCTCTTTCCCATAATTATCTGGATTATGGTCAGGGATGATTTATTACAAGGACAGTCAAATGGTTACCACCTAAAATGAATGAACAGTTTAGTTGTTTTTCATTGTAATTAGAGTTAACAGAAATATTTGGTTTTAATCAAATATATTTACATATAATAACTCCTAATGTAGGTAAAGGACA
This sequence comes from Tonatia bakeri, assembly GCA_004024845.1. Lineage (NCBI taxonomy): Eukaryota > Metazoa > Chordata > Mammalia > Chiroptera > Phyllostomidae > Tonatia > Tonatia bakeri. The sequence continues at coordinate 72,436 of PVIA01001179.1, read as the reverse complement.
ATACACTCATATCTGCTTTACTCATGTACCAGTTTAAATGTTGATCTCATCCAAAAACACTCTCGCAGGGACACTCAGGGTAATGTTGGGCCAAGTAGCTGCACACAGTCATGGCAAATTGGTGTGTGGAAGTAACCAGCACAGGAAGGCAGGCGGGGGGAAAGCTGGAGGCAGATGTAAGTAATAACTGTCAAGACAGGTGTAGGAAGTCTTGCGCAATGAAATAGTTTACGCAAATGGGGTGACGGAGCACTCACTGAGTTCTAACTCTGTGGCAGACAGCTGCTGAGTCTTTACATGCATGCCATCTCTTCCAAGCCTCTTGGCAGTGCCCTGAGCTGCGTGTTGTGGCTGTCCCCACCTCACAAACGAGGCGAACCAGGAAATGGAGGACGGAAATGATGTGTCCAAGGTGGCACCATGGGTTAGAAGCAGAGTGTGGTTTGAAATGAGGACTTCTACTTCCCAGTTCAGTGCTGCTTCTGGTGTATCTGGATATTTTATTTCACTTATCTTCTTCTTAAAAACCATTAAACTGCTTGTGAGAGCTTTGAAAATGGTTAAATTGGGTTTTAAAGGTAATTAAGGGAGTAGTATACTCAAATTGATCCCTAAATACACTTTTGGGCCCGTCAGACCCATTGTTTGGGAAATGTAACTGGGAGGATTGTTAAAGGTAAAACTGACCAGCTTGTGATTGTCTGTTCTACAGTCAGAGATTCGGGAAAAAGCATGGCGTGCTGGCACCCGTGACATGAAAAGAGGTGCACCTCAGAAAAAGTGTCTAAGCCAGTGACATCAGGTGGTTTTAATAGCAAATGCTGCTGGGACTGCTGAGTCGAGGACTATGTCACCAGCGAGGGGCTCAGCCGGAAAGTGCTGTGATCATTTGGAGATGTCTGTCAGAGGCAGGAGATGGGGAGTGAAGGCCTCTGGGCTGTGTATTTCCTATTCCTTCACGAGGATGAGACAAAAGCAGCCCAGATGATTAAGCTGTGTATGCAGAGTAATGGGGTGGGACAGATGTATAATTTAAATCCCTCAAATTTCTCATACTTTCCATCACATTTATATGTAAAATTGCTGTTGCTTGCTTATAATTCCCTTTCAAGAAGTTTCCCTTGTTACTCAAAGTAGGAGGTAGGAAACACTCAATCTCTGAGTAAACCCTTCCCAGAATCTAATTTCCATCCCTCCACCCATTGGTTCAGGCATCCATCCACTCATCCGGTAAATATTCATTGAGAACCCCTGATTTCTGGGGATACACAGACCCCTGCCCTGGAGAAATGTGCAGCAAATTGCGGGCTAAGAACAATACAATGTGATAAATGCTTACATAGAAATAAATACAGTAGAAGCACAAAAGAGGGATCAACCACCTCATTTCCCTTCCCATTTTCTAGACTCCAAAGACATTCAAACCTGATCTTCCAAAATCAGGAGGAGCAGGAGTTTGTCTGGTAGAGAAGGGAGCTGGGGTTTTCTAAGCAGAGAGAGTTTTGTGAGAGTGGGTGAGGCAGCAAGGTGAGGAGTAGGTGACAAGTGCCCAGGCCCACCCCAAGGTCAGACTGTGTTGTGGAGGGCTTGCCTGGAGGCCAGTGCCTAAGTGAGAGCAGTCTTGTGGCTGGCTTGTGGCAGAGAGTCAGGGTTGGCCTCCAGGGGGTCACAGACAGAATGACAGGTTGCAGAAGGGCAAGCTGCTGGAGCTCTGCAAAGGTGAGCATTAAAGAGAGAAGGAGCCCTGGCACTGGGCAAATGGCCAGCATTCAAGTGAGCACGCTCTGGCCCTGCCTAGCCCTTCAGTCCCACTGCTCACCTTGAGCTTCCTATACTGAGCTATTTACTGGTTTTTCAACTTAATCATACTCACTTTCTCCTTGTGGCTTTACAGAAAGGAACCTGCTGTTCCTTCTACCTGGAACTATGTTCCCTCCCCCTCCCCCTCTCCTGTTCATCTGTTTAGTACTTACTTATACTTGGTCTCTAGGTGGATAGGACTCTTCCAGATAGTCTTTCTATCTCCCGAGTTCTAAGTGGGGAGTCAGTCTTAGTGCACTGGGACTTCGCTCTATGTATCACACTATTGCAACTACCTGTTTCCATCACACATCTTGTTAATGGCATGTCCTACAGTTTTGCCCAGAGGCTGAGGCTGCCCACAGTGAAGGCTCAATGTCTTTCTAGCAGGGATGGTTCAGAATCCAAGTCCATATATGTTGGACATCCTCTGGTGCTTTCTTGTAGAGTCAAGGATGGATTCTTAAAAAGTCAGAACTAGATGGGACAGTGGCGTGAGCAGGAGCCTGAGTGTGAATAGTGTTATATTTACAGCTAAGTAGTCTGAGCTGGCCCAGAAGGTCTTTTGCTATGCCTGCTAACCAACCAGTCACCCTGAACAGACAGGCACTAGATTCTAACAGGCTCCAGGCTTTATCCCCAGTTACCATGACAACTAGGCTTCACAGTGATGGATGGTATTGATTGACTGACAGGCTCCTGGTGTCTTGGCTCTGTCCCCACTCCCCTTAAGCCATTTGCATACACATGGAATTGAGAGATACTCAGTACCATCCTTCTGATTTTGTCTTGGTTTTGAATTCTCACCTCTATCACTGAAAACAGGCTCAGTCTTAAAGGAGAAAAAGTGCAACGATATCAGAACTACTCCCAGAGCTGCCCTTAGTTCTCCCTCCCATAGGTCATGCAATGTGTCATGGAGAAAATGGGCACTGAATTTAATTTAATCCCAGCTCTACTATCCGCTTATTGTATACTTTTGGGCAAGTAACTGAAAATATCTAAGCCTCTATTCATTCATTTCTAAAATGGGAATAATTGTACCTGTTTGTGGAGTGGCATGTGGCCACTAAATAAGAGAACACATGGAAAAGCTTTACCTAGCACATAATGATGCTTATCAAATGTGGGTATTCTCTGGTCTGTTGGGAACCACCTGCCTGGTTTCAGGAGCTATAATCCCCCCATGGCTAAGGCAGAGTGAGAGACCTCTGGACCAGAAGCCACTAAGGAGACAAAGCTTATCTCCCTGGCAGGGGTGCCACTTCTGCTCCTTGACTGGCCTCCAGTGCTTGATCAGTTAATCAATGACAGGTAAGATTCCCCAAAGGGGGGAACCACCTAAGAGAGGCATGATCACATGGGAAGGCCCTCAGGGAAGGACTTGGGGGGCTGTGGAAAAAGGGGGTGGTTGCCCCTCGCCCTTGACAAAGCCTGAGTCCTCATTCTGCCTGCAAGGAGTCTCCAGTCTCTGGGCTGCCTTGTATCCTCTGCCTGACTCAAGCCTGTAAAAATGACAAGGGGTGGTGCAACCCTGTGCTGGAAAACAGCAGACTTCCTGGGGTGATTAGACCTGAGAAAGTATATGTAAAATCCTGTGAAGCCTGCTTTGCTGAGGATGCTCTTAATTAGATCATAAAGGCCCTGGGCAGGAAATGAGTTTAGTCCCTTAAGTTTTGTAGCCTTTTTAGGTGATAGACCCCAACTCAGTGTGAGCCCTATTAGTTCTTTGAACGTTATCTATTGTTTGATCCTCACTGCCAGACAATGGTTAATAAGCTGTATCTGTATTCCTACCCTCCAAAACTAGTAAAAGGCTGTTCAGGCAGGGGCTTCATGCGCTCTCCTCTTGAGAGAGTGGCCAGGCCACTCTGAGGCACCCTCCCCTTGAGAGGGTAGCCGTGCCGTCCCTTTTCCTCCACAGGACACGGTAATCCACATAAATTTCTCTCATGTCTCATACATCCACAGTGCTGTGGATACTGCTGGCTGGTATCTGTGTCACTGGCCCTTCTTCACTCACTCATGGCTCAAGAGCTCATACTGCAAAAATGAACTCCTCAATCTCCCTCCCTCTCCCATTTTCCAGATTCAGAATCTGGAATGGAGAACCCAATCTCTATATGCTGCAGCATTGCTAGCAACAGTAATAACAGTAACATTCGACCATTATTGCTAGATCTGATCCAGGCACTATCTCCAACCCCATCCCTGGCATGGCTTCTCTCATTTAACTCCCGCAACAAACCTAGGAAATAGACACCATTAAAACCCCCATCTTACAGATGAGAAAACTGTGGCACAGGGAGGTTAAACAGTTTGCCTGGATAGTAAGTGAGCATGGTGAATTCCAGCTCAGGCCATCTCCATTTCAGAGCCTGCCCCCCAGCTACACTGCCTCTTGTCATAACCAAAATCATCTGGAAGGGCCAGCATCCCTGAAGATAGCTCCCAGTCAGGCAGAAGAGAGGCCTGAGATTGCAGTCCCAGCACTGCCCATTCCTATATCAGAGCTGCTTTGTGGAATGAGGCGATTGTGGACTGAGGGGCTTGGTAAGGCCCCAGCTGTTCATGCCAGGTGGTGAGTATTCCTCTGCAGGGGAACACGAATGTGATGGAATGGAATGTGTACAGAGTTTGGGTGTAGCCTACCTGACATCAAACCCCTGTTCTTAGAATTTCCAGTCATGGAACTCTGGGCAGGTAATCTATCCACACAGCTCAGATTTGTTGACACTGTACTGTGCTGTACACTGTTCTTAGGGACTCATGTGTAGAAGCTATTATCACCCCCGTCTTACAAACAGAGAAAATGAGGCCCAAAGAGGTTCAGTAACTTACCCCACACCACACTGTGAGTGATGGTAGAACTCTGACTCCAGAGTTTGCACCCCTAGCCCCCATAATTATTGCCTGTAGCAACCTGAAAGCTTGTAAAAGTGGGTAAGCCTTCCAAGCCTCATAGGATTGTTGTGAGCCTCCAATGAGGTAATGCAAGTGAAAGTGCTTTATAAAATATCGACTCATGATCAAGGAAGCATGAGATATTACAACTATGTGATTTGCGCTGTTAACCAAAAGAAGGCCTGTGAGTCCCAAACGTTTCAGAGGTATTGCTGAGACAGGTTGGAGACCAGCCCGTCACTGAGCACTTCTGAAGGCTTGTCACATGCCAGGCTCCGTGCTGAGCCCTGTAAACTCAGGAGGTGACTTCCTAAGTTTGCAATGTAATTGAAAGAACGGACCAAGAAATTGGCAACTACTAGGGCATGCTAAATATTATGCTGGAGGGAAGCTTTGGATACTGTGGAGGGCACACAGGGATATTGTGGGGACACAGATAGGGTCCTCAGGAGTGAGGGGATGTTTTCTAGAGCTGAAAGGAGAAGCTCAGTGAAAGAGGTATAGGGACTTTGTAGACAGAAGTAACAGCACATGCAAAAGCACAGAGGTATTTGTACTCTTATTTCCAGGTGACTGGGAAGAAGCACGACTCAGTGGGTGAGCAGAAGCACAGAGGGAGCATATACATTAGCTAACACTGCCCAGCTCATCCAGCCACAGACTACGCGGTCATCTTTCCCAATGTTATGACATGAAATAGACCATATGATTCTTCCTTTCCATCCCAAGGCTGTCTTTGGGCTCAACCAAGGTAGCAAAGCAACATAGCAGATAAATCACGGCATCCAGATTGGCATTTGTTTGTTGCAAAGAGATAAATAATGTATTACACCTGCTGTTTTCCACCTGATGCTTTTAATCTGAGCAATGACAGAGACTTGGTGCATTCCGCTACCTCAGAAGTCAAGCTGCCTGGTTCTGCCTCAGAGCCACCTTGGTGCAGCATCTCCACAGAGGCATGAGGACAACTCCCACACCTGCACCATGGCCGAGACCAAGTGGGAAATGAGCAGTAGATGTGGTGGCCAGAGACAGTCCTCTGGGCTCCTGGCCTGCCAGGCAGACACAACAACAGCTCCTCTTGGGACCAGATGAAAGTGGGAGGTGACCCAGGGGTCTCCCAATACTTCCTTGACTGATTTTCATCTTCTTTTCACTCTTGAATTTGGGTCATATCGGCCTTTCTCAGCGGAATCCCTATGGTTTCAATGTCCTCACTTTGTCTGCCCAATCCCTACTCATCCTTTCAGACTTGGCCCTGGTGTCCTTCTTCTGATCCCCAAGGGAGGCTTTCCTTACCCTGCTGCCTTCTTCCCGAGTCCTCATCACACAGTACAGCAATTATCTGTTTACTTGTCTTCTGCCCCACACTTGGCTGTAAGCTCGCTCAGAACGAGCGCTCCCCTTAGTCCTCTACTTCCCAGATGCCTGGCACACAGAAAGAAGTCATTCAGTACTCATCAAAGTTGTCTCAATTGTTCTTCAGGTGTTCTGGTGTATTCTTAAAATTGCAGAAACTTGACTTTAGAGACACCTCAAAAGACCACTGGTCAGTTCTTCAAACACTTCCACTGTGCCTCTCAAAGGCCAACAACCAACCTCTGCTTGATACCTTCCAGATACAGGCTGCTCACTGTCTTACAAAACAACTCATGTCTCCTTGGCCTCTGACCATCACGACAATTTACCTTATGTGGAGCCTAAACCCATCTCCCTATAGCTTCTGACCTTTTTGGTCCTTGATCTTTTCCTTGGGACCACATGAACAAACCTAATTCCTTTTCTTCAAGACAATTCTCGGCAGAGTTGAATCCAGGTCTATTGATCTCTCTTAAAGAGAGATCTTTCCTCCCTTGTTCAGGTACATATCCCACACTCCCTCCAACATTCCTAAGAGGAAATGGCTTCAAATTTCTTCACGTCCTCATCATCCTTATGCTTATTCTTCTCCAGTCACTCTCTACTTTTATTTATTAACAAAATGTTAAGTGTACACTACGTTATTGTTAGTTAGAACTTACTAATCATGCATAATTTAAACTTTAGGCCTGTCGATTCGCAATCCCTCCTTCAACCTCCTCCCCAACCCCTGGCTCCCTGACTCTATGAGTTTGACTGTTCTACATACCTCATCTCAGTGGAATCCTGTGGGCTTTGCCCTTTGGGGACTGGCTTATTTCACTTAGCACAGTGCCCTCAAGGCTCAGCCATGTTGTGGCATGCAGCAGTGTATCCTTCTTTTTTAAAAAAGGCTGAATAATGTCCAACAAATGCCCTTTTTCTTGTTTCCTTTTAAAAGTGTGGCTCTCAGAACTTTTCACCAGGCTCTGCAGTTCCCTCACCCATGTAGAGAGTGAGATTATCCCCTTCTTTCCTTTATTGATCATCATTTTCACCTGGCTTCATTCCCCTACAGAGCTGGAAGTTATCTAAAACTAGGGCCTTTTCTCTTCTTCTCCTGCTTAAGTAGTGCCTGTTCCTTACTGAGCTCAAGCACTTGTATTTTCCCCTCAGAGTTGGATGTTACAGCTTTCCCAACTAAATCTCATTTTGCTATGCTTGGTCTGTCTATCCATCCAGGCTTCTGAGGGCTTTTCGGATCCTGATTCTTTATCTGAATTATCCTTGGCTTTCCCTAGTTTCTTCTGGATAAGACACAATAAGCCTGGCTGTTAAGTCCATATGCAAGGCATCGATTGACAAAGGTTTTGACTGAGACTGGGCAGAGGCCAGCGCTCTGCAGCAGGCCACTGGAGCTTCTCTGTAGGACTAGGGTATCAAAATCTGGTCCCAGATGCACTGCATAGGAATCACCTGTGATAAATCATTTAAAAAACACAGATTGCTGATTACTCAGAAGTAGAATCAGCTTTGATAGAAGTGGGGCCCAAGAACCTGTATTTTTAATAAGCACTCAGATAATCTCAATGTGCAGCCAGGCATGGGAATCATCAACTCCAGATTTCACTGCATTCAAAAGCCAGAACAAATGCCAGCATGATTTGATCCCAAGTTGACATCTAAGGTGTCCAGCCTGATGAGACAGGGGCAGAGCCATGACAGAGCATTGCCTGGTTCTGTGAATGTGGTCAGTCTACCCTGCCACACACCCATCCGTACAAGCGCTACACAATTGCTCCAGATCATTCTCTGCTCCTTTCTTCCTCTGCCTCCTCTGCTCTTAGCTTCCCTCTATGGCTCTGTGTCTTAGATTTTGGAACCACATTTGAGCTCTTCTGGCCCACCCCAGTTCACTGGTCATGGCTTTCCATGGGTACTCTGTAGAGAGCTCTGGTTTGGCCTCCCCGTGGCTGCTGGAGTGACTCCTCTTCTCACCCTGGTACACCGAAACAGCAACTCTTGGGTATAAATCAGTCCTTATTTAATATATTGTCCATACCTGCTGGCTCCTTCAGGCTAGGATCTTACTTATTCAGATTTGCATCATTTTTACATTAATTTTGTTCTCACTGTATCTACACTGCCCAATGTACAATGCGCTGGGGTTGGTGCATTGTACATTGTACCATAGTAGGTTCTTGTTAAATTTTTCTGTCTGACAGCAGAATTCTTTAGTCTGATGCACTAACTGGAATTAGTAAAAATACCACAGGCTTCCAGGCAAGACAGACTTGAGTTTGCAACTCAGGCCCACCATTTTTTAGCTGTATGGCCTTACACAAGATAATTAACCTTTATGAACATATGGCATCACAATGGAAAATGACAAGTGTGGGCTAGATGTCTAAGGACACTTTTAGCCCTCATATTGTATGAATAAGTCACAGACCCACCCTTTCTGATGACTACCGTATGCCGGGGTCCCTGGAAGGTAATTCTTTGCAGTCAAATTGTGCTTTTCAAATTAAGCTGCTGGAATTCGCTTCTCCCAGCAGCACGTGGCGGGCTGTCAGCACACCCTCATAAGCATAATCACTCCACAGGCATCCTCCAGCCCCCATTAATCAGCCAGTCCTGTCACTTTAATTCGGCAGCACTCCACCACTCACCTAAGTAATTAATCTGGCTTCTGCCCGTGAATTCCTTTCATCCACTTTTGTTTACCACTGTTGAAGGATTTTTTAATCAAAACAATTAAATATGCTAAATCTTCCCCAATTAGGAATGCATTAAAAATTAAAAGTGCTTGAACAGAAATGGTAGAAGAAGCCCTTTGCCTGGTTCTGAGTGCTGCTGCTTAGAACATCACTCCTCCCAGGCACTTTCTGCTCGGGGTTGTTCAGAGACTGGTGTGCGCAGTCACAGAGGGCTACGGCTGAAGGGGCCTTGGAGACAAACCAGGGCAACTGCCTCTCTGTGTACAGGGGAAGCGGAGGCCCCGGGAGATCACGGGCCCTTTTTAAGCTTATACAGGGTGTGAGTGATGGGGATTTTGTTCTGTTCTGTTACTTTTTTAAAAAAAACTAAAATTTGATATATTTAAGATATACAACATGATGATTTGATATGCAAAGTGAAATGATTACTATAGTTTACTATAGTCAAGCTAACAATTTACCTATTTTTTCAGGTGGTTACCATTTTTGTGTGTATGAGAGACTACCTAAAGATTACTCTTTGCAAATTTCCAGTATTCAATACATCATTGTTAACCGTGGTCCTCAGGCTGTCCATTAATTTGCTCTCTATACATTTTCAGTCCACAGAGCTGCCACTTTGTTCCCTTTGACCAGCATGCCCCCTTTCTACCTCCTGGTTCCTGGTAACCACTGTTTTGCTCTCTGCTTCTACATATATGACTTTTTAAGATTCCGCATAGAAATGAGATCATACAGTCTTTCTCTTTTTGTGTCCTGCTTATTTTGCTTAGCATAATGTCCTCCAGGTTCATCCAGGGTGCTGTAAATCTATAAATGGCAGGGTCTCTTAGTTTTTTAAGGCTGAATGGTATTCAATTATATATAATTGAATATATAATATATATCTATTTACAATTTTTATCCTCTCAGCTGAGTGACTGAGATTTGAATTCAGATTTCTGCCTTCTAAGATCCTTCCCACCAGAAGCCTTGACCAAAGGACTCATGGCATTCATTTACTCTCTCTTTTGTTTCCTAAGCCAACCATTAGTCTGAAAATATTTACTGCACTCCTCCACGGCAAATATTGCACTGCTCTGCTGACAAGATAAAAGTCCTTGAACTCATATAGAGTGTGCAGTTTAATCGGGATGCAGGCAGGTAAAATTTGTTGCTGAACGCTCCCTTGAAAATATTCAATCTAATCCTCAACTCAATTGAATTATAGCCCTAAATGGTTTTTCCTTTGTGGTTGCCAGAATAATATAATAACTCATAATAATTATTATGTAGTTGCAATTAATTAAAAGTAATGATATTTCAAAAATACAAACTCCAATTCACAATCTTCAGAAGACTTTAGCTGCAGAAAGAGTCGGACTCTGTAGCAGTGGTCAGTGTCTTGCTTGAATCTGTTTTTCTAGGCTCATCTTGCCAGGCCGACCAAGGGATGGAAACCCAGCTCTGTTCACTTATAAGCTGTGGGATGAAGGCAAAATGACTTTACTGCTTTCAGAATTATGTTCCTCATCTGCAAAATTCAGGTTCCTCAGTGGGACAAATACAGAGACTGCTAATGTGGGACTCAGAGTTCTCCTGGGGTTGGAAGGCAGGCAGACTGCCCTTGGGGAGATCTCCATCTTTCACAGCTCTCTGGTCTCTCCAGGGTGCAAAGAGATCACAGGCAAAAGGAACCGTGACAACTGTGATCATTCAGGTGCACGTAAAGCACACTGGTAGCTCTGAAGAAAGAGGAAATGATTCTGATCTAATCCAAAAAATGCTTCATGGAGTAAGTGACATTTGAATTGGAGCTTGAGTAAACTTTGGAAAGATGGTGGAAGGGAGAGAGGAAGGGGCAACACGTGCAAACCTGCAGAGTGAAAGTGGGCCAGGCACTCTGCTGGGCACAAGGGTAGATGGAGATGAATGAGAACCACTGCCCCAGGGAGGCCCAAGGGAGAAAGTGCAAAGGAAAGGGAACTAACATTGTTGAGCAACCGGTATGTGCAATACATATTCCTTCTCATTTCAAGAATTATTTGGGCTGGACCCACATAGAAGAGAACATTGAAATTGGGCTAAAGTACTGGGATTTCAACTCAGATTTCTGAGACTCCAAAACCAAAGCAGCTTTTACTACTATTAACAGCATTTTAGCATCTCAGCATTTTTGGTTTCTATCTCTCTGCTGCAGATGTTACCTATGAAGATATCCAGACATGCTTTGGAATGTCTCTGGGCATTTCTTATATGTTTTCACAGAGCCTAAACATTGGAGGAGGCTTATCAGGAGCACAGTGTAAGAAACATGGAGGTGGTTTTTCTGGTAAGTATTTAGTTAAAAGTCTCCTGAAGAGAAAAGCCAGACTTTTCCTTTGACACACACTCAGGACATGAAAACGATTCCATACCCCTATGTCCTCCATCAATTCCATTTCAGCTGATGGTCTGACTGCAGAGCTGCTCAATACACCAAGCCAATGACTTGTGTTGGCTCTATTTTTGAATCAACCATGGGTTGAGATCACCTTAGAAATATTTGATTTTGTAGGATGCATGCTCTTTGATTTTAAGCACTAGATAAAGGTCCAAGTAAGACCTAGGATGAAAGAAACATATAGACAGAACCTGGAAAATTGACTGTTGAGATAAAGGGCCATCAGGATACAGTTCAAAGAGAGGGAAGAAGTCCCTGAGAGGGGAGAATTTGGTTACCAACTTCAAGCTCAAAAAATAAATATTAGATTATACAGAAATATTTTGTGATATTTCCTGAGCAAGTCAATATGTGTGTCCATGTATTCATTCATTCAGCATGCATGTATTGAGTATTTGTTTTTAGGTGGGAGACAATGGAGAATGCAGGAATGATGAAACAGTTTATAGTGTAGTGGGTGAGGTACATAGAAAACAGGTTTGAATTACTCCCATTGCATTAGGCTACTCATGTCTCAGGGCCTTAAGTCAAATGGTTTCTTCTCTCTGATGCCCTTCCCACCTCTCTCCATCTCCCTGCAGAGACTCATTCACTTTTCTAGAAAACTCGCTTTTCTTCCCAACCTGTCTCCCACCCTCCTGTAGATCTATCTGGCCATGTATTTCTTTGCACTCCTACTGTGCCCTATAGAGACATTCGCTGTTTAATTGGACCTATTTGGCAAATGGCAGGCACTGAGTAAGCATTTGACATGTGAATGAATAAATGAACAAATGAATTATCATCTGAGAGGGTATGAATTATCATACTCTTTCCCTCCTCCATGTTGGGCTGGGTGGTCTTCCCATTGTCTGCTTTAATCCAGAGTATGAGCCTGTTTCTAAGTATTTGTCCTATTCTTCTCCTTTGTCCTGTTAGTTAACCACGCAAGGTAAAAGAATGGAGGACAGATCTTAGAAAAGCATATAAACTTTGTCCCAAACCTCATTAGTGATGCTTGCATACCCATTCTTTGTTTTTTTGGGACATTAGCTAATGCATTTATCCTCTTGATAGATTCCAACAAACATAGCTTTGCTGTGGAAGATGTCATTTCTCGGGTGCGAGGTGGCAATCCTGGCTGGGGTTTTGGCTTAGCTCACAACTCAAGCACCATTTCGTATCGTTCCTGGGGGAGGTCACTGAAGTATAGTCCTGCTGTTATTGATTTTGAGGTAAGTCTTTTTGCAGTTGAAGAAACTCTACGTCCGTGAGGAATGAAAGTGAAACAGACCAGATCCTTTCATATTTCTTATTATGAGCCCATCAAAGAACAAGATTAAATGTTAACGGCACACTGAACTGGTGGCCCTCCCCACGCCTGGCTCTAGGGAGTATGTGACTTCAGACCCAGGTTGTAGGGGAGCTGGGCTCAGAAGTGTAATATCTGGTCAGTGCCCTACTTTTACACTAGTAGTCCCAGGATTTCTTCAGGCTTGGGTAACATTTAAAATAATAATTTTTATTTATACATACAAAACTTAAAAAAACAAGTCTGTTAAATTGGAGGTTGGCAAACTTTTTCTTGTAAAGGAGCAGATAGTAAATATTTTAAGCCTTGTGGGCCACATACAGTTTCTGTTATACCAGTTTTATAACTTCTTCTTCTTATTTACTACCTTCTAAAATACAAAATAAAAAATATACTTTAAAAAATAAAATAAAAATATGAAAACCACTCTGAGCTCAAAGTCCATGCCAAAACAAGCGATGGGTTGAGTGCGGTCCCAAACTGTAACTGCACTGTGCTGCCCCTGCCCCCAGTGACCCTCTGCCTTCCCCACAGGGGAGCCCTGGCCAGGACACGACTACTCCCACTGGGAAGGTTAGGAAACTGGAGCTCCAGGTACTCAAGTGATTTGTTTAAGATCACAGAGCTCATAGGTAGTAGTACCTGGATCTCAGACCTTTGAATTTCATATCCAGTTCTCATTTCCCTCTATCCTAGCACCTTCCCTAAAGCCACAATGATCAACCACGGGGGGCAATTTTGTTCCCATGGGGAAATTTAGTCATGTCTGAAGACATTTATGATTGTCACAACTGGGAGTGTACTAGTGGCATCTAGTGGGTAGAGGCCAGGGGTATTGCTAAACATCCCATGATGCAAAGGACAGTCTCTACCACAAACAAACATCTATCCCCAAATGGCAATAGTGCCAGGGTTGAGAAACCTTGCCTTAAATCCCTCACCTCGCAAATGGAGTAAAATAGCGTTCATACTGAAAATAAGTAATGGCTCTACCAGTTGTCAAACTACTTCTAGTCGTATGCAAGAGTAATCCATTAAAAGAGAATTACACTGGGGGCTTTTAAATAAAATATTATTGTTTTCCTGCCAACCTTCTCCTCATCCTTGCCAATTTTATACATATAATTAAAATTCTAGGTGTAGATACATTTCTCTTCTTAAAATATACACCAATAGTTAAACCTAAAAACCTATTATAATATCCTGCTCTCTATGAAGAAAGAGGTCCAATGAATTAACCTGATTTTATATCTTCTCTAATAAGAAAGGGACCATATTCTTATACCTAAGAGAGACCGTAATTCACACAGATCTGAAAACTTGTATGATCAAGCTGTTAGTGATTTGGGCAAAAACCGTAGAATTGATATCAGGAGTAATACATAACCTTTTGTGAGCAAAAGGCGGAATTTGCATTTGCCTTGAGCACACCTTCCAATAGAAAGATTCATTCATGGTTTGAAGACCAAGTGCCATCTTTTGGGAAAGAAAGTCTGGGTTTGGGGTGAGGAAGATATAGTTTGGTTCATGGCTTGGCAACTTTTGATGTGTAACCTTTGACAAGTTACTTAATTTTCCGAGCCCTATTTTCTCACTCTGTAACGTGTGGATAATAGAATGTTATGCCACAAAGTTAGGGAAAGAGAAGGGGGTACTTAGGAAGTGTCCGTTGCGGAAACAGGTTCGTGGAGGATACGTGGGCTGGCCGAGGCTCCCATCAGGTAAACAGCTGAGTCCACGGGAGCCATGTGCGACAGACTCGAACATGCACAACTGCAGCCCACGTTACCCCTGAATAGTCTGCATTCCACACATCACGCTGCTGGTGGTTACAGAGCAAGGGATGACACAGCTGGAGCTGCGCTGTGAAAAGAGTGCTCGCAGAGGCGTGAAGGATGAGTCAAAGGAGAGAGAGACCGCAGACAAGGGGAGAGTTAGGGGGTATGTGGAACCTGAAGATCAGGGTGGAAACAGTTATTTGCTTGCACATCCCCAGTACTTATTTACGGTAGGTACTTTGAGTGAACGTAGCCATCATGTTATGTGATGTGATGTTATGTTGTTATGTTATATATTGTTTTTTTGTTAGGTTATTTCATGTTGCAATATTATACTACTTGCCTTCTCTGAATCTATTTCCTCATCTGTAAAATGGGAACAAGACCATTGCCAATATCTTTTCAAGCACTAACTCTTGGAGGTTCTTCTCCACTCCTTCTCCCACCTTTAAGTCCCCTGCGGCACTAAGGAGTGCTCCTTTTCCTCTCACGTAGGGTTCTAGGCGGGAACAGTGAGAGATGTGAGATGGAGTGCTGAGCTTTCCTGGAATGTCAAAGGGAAGTTGCCCAGGGGTCCTGGGCTTTTCCTGGAACTAAGAGCCACCTTAACCAGGGCCACAGGGCTGCCTGTTCTGCACTGACTTCTTATCAATGGGGCCATATTCCCTGAACTTCCAGTAAGTTGTGTTCTTCCCTTGGCTGGAGGCCCAGCCAGTCTTGACGTGACCAGCTGATGACCTCGGCCACAGCCCCTGACCACAGGCCAAGGTCTATTTGCTGCAGGTCTTTCTGTACACATTTCCAGGAACCCATTCAAGGCTACTGAGGTGCCTGTTACTGACTCTGATTCTAGAGAAGTCAGATTGCTCCAGGCAACTCAGTCCTCTCCCTGAATTTCTCAATCACCTTGGCAAATGACTCCCTCTTAAGGCCTCAGGTGACCGTCTTATAAAATGAGGCAACTGGAAAAGAGCTTTCATTTTCTGATTGTGTGTTAAAATATCCAGCATTATTAAGCATGTTGAAGGTAACCGTACATACATGCAATTCTAAAAATATATACATTTTTACTATCATCATATCCAACTAATAAAAATGGTGCTTTATTTTATATTTTTCTTCCCTTTGCAATGGTATCTCACATTCATTACTTCTTTAGACTCTCCCAAGAGTTCTAGGAAATGAGTTATTATTTCCATTCTGTAGATAATGAGGCTCAGGTTTTGAGAGGGGCAGTTAAGCATCCTAGGCCACAAAGCTAGGAGCTGAGCAGCATTTATTTGGCTTTTATTATGTGACATCCATTGACTGTCATCCTCACAATAAACGTGGAAGGTAGGGCTCTTTTTCTCACATTGCAGATGAGGAAGAGAGACCCCGTGTGTAACGTGATGGAGGTCACGCAGCTGGAAGCAGTAGAGGTGGGATTCGAAGTCAGATTTCCTGCCTTCAGCGTCCGTTCCCTCTGCTACATACACTACAGTATTCCCAACATGGATGGGTTGATTGTGTCCCCCAGGGGACATTTGGCAATGTCCGGGGACAGTTGTGGTTTTTACAGCTAGAACGTGCTACTGGCATCTAGTAGGTAAAGGCCAGAGATGCTGTTAAACATCCTATAATGCACAGGAGTTGTAACAAACAAAGTGTCCAGCTGGAAATTCGGTAGTGCCGAGGCTGAGAAACCCTGGACTACTACAGTCATGCCTGGAATGGGTTGCCTCAAATGTAAATGACACAGACCCTTCCCCATACACGTCCCCACCCTGGAACCATTAAGGGACATGCTAAGCAATGACAACCTAAGTACCTATCAAGGACTCTGTTCATTCCTATGTTCAAGGTTGACAGTCAACACACACACACACATGCACACACAAAACTTTTACACCCTTCCTAATTTCTAAAAGTGCCTGGAGAGGGCAGATGAGTCAACACAAATGGCTTTTGAACTCTCTCTTACTCTGAGGTTGGAGGGCCACACATTTCAGTTAATGGTGTCCAGGTTCAAAGTGACTCTTGCACTAAATGGTGTGATCCTGAGCTGGTCACTCAAACACTCCTGAGCCTCCACTTCTTCATCGGGGGCTGGGGCTGATTTAGTTCCTGCTTCCCAGAGTGGCTGGGGGGATCAAGTGCTGTGGGATGAAGTGGGGTGTCTGGCTCTGTGCCTGTCCTGTAGCAGGCCTTTGAGAAGCTTGAGGGCCAGTTCTCAGGCTCTGGGACACTGCACAGAGCCCAGGGAGGGACCCTCTGTTCTCTCTGTGCCCACAGATGAAGCCTGTCCATGAGCTGCTGCGGCACACGACCCTAGGAGCCCTGGAGACCAAACGCCGGAACCTGCAACGGGCCTTGGATCAGTACCTGATGGAATTTAATCCCTGCCGCTGTGGGCCCTGCTTCAACAATGGGGTACCCATCCTCGAGGGCACCAGCTGCAAGTGTCAGTGTCCTTTGGGTCGCAAGGGCTCTGCCTGTGAGCAAATGGAGGAAAAGAGTAAGGCTCCTGCATCCTCACTCAGGTTCCAGCCTGGCCCAGCTCAGAGAGGCCAGCACAGAAAGGGCTTTGGGGTTCCTATTCTCTCTGTCCTATGCTCTCTAGCTCACTACTCTGAGGCCCCACACACTGAGCTCTATGGCTGACCCCACACTTAATGGTTCTTATTCTTCCTCTCTATCATTAAGACCCCCTCTCAGATGAAGACTGTTTTTTCTTACCAATGTATATATGAATAGAACAATAATTCAATTTTGGGATACATCAGTTTCCCAGTGCTGCCATAACAAATTGGCTTAAGCTCAGTGGCTTAGAGCAACAGGAATTTATTGCCTCACTCTTCTGGAAGTTAGAAGTCCAAAACTCAGGTCTACAGGCTGGATTGCTCTCAGGAGGCTCTGAGGGAGAATCTGTTCCATGCCTTTCTCCCTGTCTCTGGTGGTTGTTGGCAATCCCTGGCATTCTTTGGCTTGGAGAGACATTCCAGTCTTTGCCTGTCTTCACATGGTGTTCTCCACTCCTTGTCCCTGTTTTCGCTTCTTATAAGAACACTGGTCATTACATCAGAGCTCACCCTAATTCAGCAATAATTCATTTTAACATGATTTAATCTGCTAAGTCCCTATTTCCAAACAAAGTCACGTTCACAGGTGATGGGGGTTTGAACTTGAACATATCTTCTGAGGAGGCACAATTCAACTCACCATATGGTTAAATAGTGGTCATTACAGTGCAAGGAGTTATGACGATAAACAAGGTGGGGCCAGTGAGGGTTAGACATTTACAGCTGCAGCATGAACCAATTGATACCAGGAAAGAAGGCTATCAAACAAGAGTTAGGAATCTGTCTCCTTTATAGAGGAAGGAGTCTGGAGACATGATGTGAATCCCAACTCTATCACTCACTTACTGTGGGACTGTTAATCATTTCTTTTTTCAGGGGTTCATCTAAGTTTTCTTTGAGCTTCAGGAATCTCTACACATGTCTCATCCCTAAACTTCCAATTTTCCATGCATACAAAACTGCTTACATATTACAAAGAATAATGGCAAAAACACAGGCTACCAAATCAGTGTATGAAGAAAGGTTTAAAAAAAAGTCTGGATAGATATATCTATGGTTCTACTCTTCAGTACATAAAACAAACTGTTGGAGCACAAGGTAGATGGGATGGAGCCTGGTTTTTAAATGAGATGATGATGGGTTATAACTTCCTCATCGGGAGGCAGGATAGCATAGCTCTGGGATCAACTAGGCCTTTGAAACCCAATGCTGCCAGTTTTCCTCTGGGAATCCCCTGTAAAATGGGGATAATATCAGTATGTTCACCACAAGTTGTGCTGAGGATTTAACTAGCCAACACGTGTGGCAGGCTATATTTTAAGTAAGAGGAATGGAGAGCTTCATTGGTAGAGATCTGTCTTGGGTTGGTGCCTGGTTTAAATCACTCCTGTGATGGCTGAAGGTGTATAGATTGAAGCCCAACAAGCTGCCTCTTATTGTGTAGGAGAAATCCTGAGAGGGGTGAGTCACAATGGTAAGTGAATTCCAGGGTCCTTATGAAGAAGGAAATCAAGAATAAAAATCAAGTAGACCAATTACCATGGCCAAACCTGATACAGTTTCCTCATGTGAGTTGGGAAAAGGTACTGCCTGACAGGTGGGGAAATGAAAGGAACAAAGAAAACCAACCACTCAGGGCCAATATTGCCCCGCTCTCAGGCCCAAGAATTTCTCGACTTTTCAAGCAGAGTGTGGATGGGATTTCAGCCCCCACTTGCCCTAGTGGCCAAGCAGCTCTCCCAGAGGGACCAAAGGTCAATGAGGAGAAAGAATAACTCACTCTTATTCTATGCCAACTCTCCCACAACACTTCATGTGTATGAACTATTTATTCCCCCAAGGATGTTATGAGATAAATACTATTATTAGCCCCACTTTACAGATGAGGAAACTGGGGCAGGAGGGAGATGAGATAACTTTCTCAATGTCATCTAGCTGAGGCGTTTCAGAGCTAGAATTTGAACCCAAGTGGTCAGATGCTAGCACCCAAGCTCTTAACTGCTTCATTCTACTGATTTACATCCTAAGAGTCAGGAAATTTGGGGAATAAAGGCAGAGATACTGAGATGATTACATTGACTACCATTTTGGGGAATGGGAAGGGAGGGTATGTCCCTGTTCACAGTTATCAGCCTGACTTGGCTTAAAGGGACAGACATGAGCGCTGCCTGGGTAATTATAATTATAGCACGTCAAGGGCCCTGAGTACCAGTGACTTACTTGGATCCCTGTCCACACAGCATAGACACAGAACAGGGAGCAAGAACTGCCTAGACATGCCTTTTCAATGGTCCGTGCTGAGTCGTATACACTCATAATGGGCACTGGAGAAGGGGGGCATGATGCCAATGCTGTGGGGGTAGATGCAGGGCAGGAAGGACTGGGTCCTCCTCCTCACAGCCCCATTCCTCTTGCAGTTACATTCAGTCAGTTGTAGGAAGCTCATGGCGTTCCACTGACCTTGTATTAAACAGGCTGTGGATATCAGGGGGCCTTGGGGCTATCAGACTGGGGCTATTTGAACCAGACAGAGATCTATCTGGAAAAAAAAATCTAAGGCTGAAAAGTCAGCCACGATGGAGACCCTATGATGTAGGTCCCTAGGGATTTTCCCAGCAAACCTTTGCCTCTGAGTCACAGAGGTGGGAGAAACAGAGACAGAGAACCTGCTGTGGCTGCCCCACCAGGGGGTATAATTACAGAGCTGGAAGGAACTTGAAGATAATGTAATCCAATGATTTTCACACTGGGATCTGAGAAAACTGGGGGTTTTAGGGGCTGCCCAGGGAACCAAGGTGAGCCTGATAGATACCCCAGCTTCAAATAGAACAGTTCCACTCTCATTTGACTTCTATGTTGGGGCCCATGCAAGATTTCATTTTAGAAAAAATAATGAAAAAATAATAATGCTGGGAAAACCCTTCCAGATTAGTCTACCCTTTTCATTTTACAGAGGTGAAAACTCAGGCTGAGAGAGAGAGATGAGCTTGCACAAAGACATGGAGCCAGGAGGAGGCAGCAGCCCCGGGCTGGGGGGATGGTATGAGCTGGGTTTCCAGAGGCACATGGTCAGTGTATGTTCTGATGCTCTGTGCAGAGAATCTGTCACCCACCCTGGCCCCACTGTCAGAGTCTGAGGGGCTATGATTTGCAAGTCCTCATTCAAAAGTCCAGCAGTCCTCTCTACAGGGGTGTGTGTGAATCCCCAGCTGGGCTGTGCTCCCTGTTCCTCTCACCCTCTAGTGGCTGCGTCTTTCTTCCAGAGGGGCACGCCTCCCTGCCTTACTCTGGTCTTCATCTTCCGTGGAACCACAGACTCTAATGTCATGAGATGGGGTCTTATCACTCCATCCAGAGTTTCAAATTAAGTGCTAGGTGGAGAACATAGGTATTGGTTGACTACACCAAGGCATTCCTCATGGAGGGCTTGTGGACCACTCTAGGGCAACAGGTAGTCCTCCCTCCATACTGTCTGAGCTGCTTCTTATATGCTAACTTCCTTCTCCCCTGGGAAATGATCTATGCAGGAGCCAAGGCAGAGGGTCGCTGGAGCTGCTGGAGCTCCTGGTCTGCTTGCAGATCAGGCACTCAGGAAAGGAGGAGAGAGTGCAACAACCCCCCACCCAAGAATGAAGGCACCCCGTGTCCAGGGCGGGCAGTGCAGACCCAGGCTTGCTGAAGACCTCTGGGCACAGGCTGGGACACATGCTACAGATGCCACCACCTGCAATACCACGGGACAGTGACTTCTTGCAGCTGAGAGGAAATGCCAATCAACGTGGACTTTTTTGTCCTGCCAGCCCCCAGGCCTAAGACCAGGCTATGCCATCTACAACCAACTGTTTTATTCCCCACAAAACTCAGCCATCCACCAACCAGGTGTTGAGTGTTAACCAGAGTCTTGGTCCTGCTCAAAGTACTTTGGGTCATAAAAAAAAAAGAAAAAAAAAGAGAGAGAGAAATCTCAACCCATGTCTTAGAGGAGGTTAGGGATACAAAGCAGGCAGATGCTCTGGAAACAATCAATGGCCAATAAAACAAAGTATGATGAGAATTATCTTGGTTCTTTGATAATAATATTTGTTCAATCATAGAAGTATTATTAGTAAGATAAGCAGATAATGAAATAATGAGGAAAAAATTAAAGATTAACTTGAGTTCTTTCAATTTTCCTTCATTTTGACTCAACATTTTCTTCTATTCCTTCAATTAATCTCTTGTTTGCTTAAGTTCTTACCACAAACATCACGTTTCTCCCAATTATTTTCTCACACTAGTCTCTTCCTTCATCGTGTTTTTGACAATTAGTCATTACATAGTGGTGCCCGCATCTCCTGTGACTGTATGTGACCCAACTCCCCAACCTGAGGGCGGGGTTTAGCTTTGTTTGGTTCAGCACTATGTGCACAGAGGCCAGGGCTGCGCCTTGCGTTGGGAGGGACCCGACAAGCATCTGTGCATGAAGTGAGGCACTGAGCTCCCTTAATATTTGTTCTAGGAGGCCCGTTTTACAGCTAAGAAAACTGACTCTCAGCAAGGCTGAACCTTAGGGGTCACACACCTGGCCTGGCCGGCCAGGGTTTCAATGTAGTACATCAAGCACGCGCTCCCCTACCTTTGCTCTGTGCTGTCTACCAGTGGAGGGACTTGTAGGATGGTTGGTGTGTGGGGCACAGGGGGAGGAAAGAAACCAAAGGAAAGGAAGCCCCTTGGGAGGTAAGTGCAGGAACCTGGGTGGGAGATGAGAACTTTGGGATTAAGCCGTTGCCTGGATCACTTGTGAGCCAAGACTACCTGTCTGTCACCTGAGTCAGAAAACTAAGGCCAGTGTCTGTCTCCCTCCTCTGAAGATGCTGCATCTGCCAGCAGTTTTAGAAATTAAAATGCAGCAGGGGTGGCAGTTTCAGAAGCAGCAGCCCTTCACTAGATCTGCACCTTGTCCTCTTCGAGAAACCCGGCTCTCTCCAAGCAAAAGGCAAAACACTCATCAGATGTGTTCTCCCTGAGGTCCTTTCAGGAGATCTATAATCTAAGGTTTTATAGGTAGTGGATGTAAAAATGTGCTTTAAAGATATAATCTTTAGCTTGACAAGGTGCTTTTGAAAAGTAAATTAATGGTAGAATGAAAAGCAATAAGGAGATGCTTTTTCCTCGTTTTTCCCCCCTTTGAGATAGAGGAAGATCTACAGTGTTCATCACTCAATGAATCTCTTCTGAACTATATGCCTTTAGGGTGAAGAAAATGGACAGGGAGAAAGGGTGGGTTTCCAAATGCACATTGGAGGAGCTGCAGTACAGATTAGCAAAGGGCCCTTGTTTGCCATGAGGACAATGGAGGCTGCTCCCCCTTCACTTGGGAGTGGGTGAGCTCTTGTGCCAGGCCCCGTGCTGGGTGCTGGAGGCACAGGAATGAATCAGACATGGTCCAGGGGCCTGGAAGAATGGTTGGTCAGGGGGGAGCCTGTGAACAATGGCAGGAGGGTTTTCTACCAGCGGAAAGCCCGGAGGCTGTGGGGGCAGGGAAGGCAGACTGGAGGAAGAGAGGACCGCCCCAGGAGATGAGGAAATGAGCAGGAGATAGACAGCAGAGGAAGGTGAAAGAGAAGCAGGAAGGTACAGAGGGAATAACATGTATAAAGTCACAGAAGGGGGGAAACATGAGGAGGAGGGTTGGGGGGCAGTCACTGCGCAGCTCCTAGAATGGGCCCTGGCCCTTCTCAGGCTGGGACAGCTGAGTCTGGATGTTGGGTTTGGTCACTGAGGGCAGCTGCTGCTTGGACCTGGGCAGATTTACACACACAGACACTTTCCAATCATTCCCCTGCTCCCCTCAGGTGTCCTGGTGGTTCAACACCCTACAGTCATTGTTATACAGCCCACACATTTTGAACTGAAGTCACAAGGTTCTCTCTGACTGGACACAATGTATAGCTCCATCTTTACCCCCCATTTCAGACTCTGAGCCAATGTACTGAAAATCTGTCATCCCTAATGTGACATACAAAGCCCTGTAATGATTAGTCCTTGGCTCTCTCTGGCTTCATTTTCCTTCCATTGACTTTTCCCTCAGTCATGCTGCTCCAACCACTCAAGTCTTTGGTCTGTTCCTCACACGTGCTGAGCTCTCCCATGCCTCAGGACCTTTGCACTTGCTGTCCCCTCTGTCTGAAATGCTCATCCCCTAAATGAGCTCACCCAAGACTCACTCCTTTATTTCATTCAAGTCTCTGCTCAAATATTAACCCTCCAAAAACTTGACCCTCGCTTTTCTTGTATGGCACTTATCACTACCTGAGATTATAGATTTGTTTATTTCCTCTCCACCTTGGTATGCCTCTGCCATTAATACACAAGCTTTTTCATGGCTAGACCCCCAGTACCTCAAATAGTATTTGGCCTTCATAGGGTTCCGATAAATATTTGTTGAATGAATGAACTCTTTCCAGTTTAGTTCCCTAAATAGCTTAGGCATTTTGTTCCGTCCAGGCTGTTGCACATCCTGCCGGGAAGCATCCCTACATGCCAGCTCCTCCTTTCTTCTGTCCATTCACCCATAAAGCCAGCACGGACCCCTTCCATTCTCCCACCCTTCCTTAGGGGATACCCCTCACATGGCTCTATATTCCAGTATTTTCCATCCTCCATCACTGTGGCCGAGTTGTCTGCCCCCAACCCCGTGACTTCCAGCAGTCTGGATGAGGATTCACTTTTACTTTTTGGGCCCCGGCACCTAGCGCAGTGTTTGGAGCTTCCCAGCAAAAGTCTGTTGAATGCTGTTCTCCCTCTGGTCCCCCTATGCTGGAGAGAGAGGCTCTGAAACAGGCTTGGCATGTGGTGTGCCAGAGTCTGCAAGAGAGAAGCCCACAGGAGATGTCTTCACAGGACTCCTGGGCCCTGCAGCCTTCCCGGTGCATCGGGGAGAGCCCACGT
Organism: Tonatia bakeri; assembly: GCA_004024845.1. Classification (NCBI taxonomy): domain Eukaryota; kingdom Metazoa; phylum Chordata; class Mammalia; order Chiroptera; family Phyllostomidae; genus Tonatia; species Tonatia bakeri. The sequence goes on along the minus strand of PVIA01001179.1, from coordinate 48,692 downwards.
CATTCCTTGAAGCTGCACACATGTGGGAGCAAGCCTGCCTTTTCCAACTAAGTGAAGGAAAGTCCATCAAATTGAGTTAAAAAGTCCTCATTCATGGCCTTGGGGTTCCCCCTGCCCCCATCCCTGGGAGAGATAAAGGAAAATATGTTTCCCTTCTATATTAACAGCTTCAAATGTGAGATAAATCCTTCTGTCCTAATCTATTTTTAACAAATGGACTTTGCTGTCCAGTGGCATGATACATGTCTGATGGATCTATTTATCCATTCTATTTCTTTAGTGATAGTAGCTATGAAGTTTTATCTATTATTTGTCTCCCTACCTCATTCCCATTTTCCTAACCAAGCCCATGGAACAAGTTGATGGATGGATGGTGTTTGGGATAAAACGGGCCGGAATCAGATAGTTTTCAGGATATGAGCAAACTGGCTTATTAACCAGGAGGCCCGTCTGGCAGGAGGTGGTGGGGGATGGCGGAGTGGATACCAGACAATGGTCAGTGATGGATGAAGGAACACCTGGGGTTGCAAGGTGTAGGCGCGAGATAACTGGTGGACGGGCCACTGATAAGGGAGCACCCACGCCCCGGATCAACCTCCTGCACAGAGGGGAATGTCAGACCAGCCACTTGACTGCCTTTGACAATCCTCCAACAATTCCCCACGGCAAACACAGCCCCTATTTCTTCCTGTAAAATGCAATCTTGTGATGCTTGGTAGGGTTTAAAAAAAAAGGCAGACATTAGGCAGGGTTGGTTGTTCAGTACCCAAGAACAGGAAGGCTGTTGAGCACCCAACATGTGCCAGGCCCTTCCGGGTGATAGCGATTCCTGTGCGTATGTTATGTTGTTCAGTCCTTACACTTGGGCCATTGAGAGTGTTGGCCACATTTTCTAAAGAGGACACTGAGGCACAGCGAAGACATATGACTTTTCAAGGACACTCAGCTAGGAAGTGGTAGTATTGGGCCTTGCACCTTTGTCCATCTGCCCTAAAGCCCTCCAAATGGCTCTGCTCCTCTACTAAATGCCACACCAGGGGCCTTTCTCTGTCTCTTCTATGCCAGTGGGCTGTCGGGCAGGCACTGGCTGTACAATGAGCCAACTGTGCTTCTGCTGCCATGGGAAGAGGGGCACAGTGCAGCAGCCGCCCTCGGACTCAGGCAGTCCTGCCTCTTTCTAGCTCTGATGTCTGGGGCAAATCGCTTAGTCTCTCATCACATGTCAGAGGCAGATAAGAAGTCCTTCCTCTTGCAGGCATTGAGAGGATTAAGCTGGATTAGGTATGTGAAAGTTCTTTGTAACTATTAATGCCCTCTGCAAATATTAGTTATTATGCTGTTACATTTTCCCTTAATAACCCAGAGCTTGGGATATAAAAGCTCTCTATGTCCTTTATTAAGACATCTCCTAGGTATTAAGCTGTTTTATGTCTTTCTTGTTCTCTTGTGTTGTGGTAGGTTTCACACTGAAATGTCTTTAAAGCAGTTTTAAATGACTATAAAAAGTCAAACAAACCAAGCATAGCCCTTGTTGATGTTTTGAGAATCCCTAGAAACAATGAGGCCAATGATACAGCTGACTGTGGTGGGCCAGCTTTGTCCCAGGTGCTCCCTTGAGTGCAGCAGTTCACATAATACTCCCCCAGCAGTATGCTACTGTCACCGTCCCAGCTTACCGATGAGGAACCAGAGGCACATGTGGGTACACAACGTGCATAAGACCACAGAGCTAGTGAGTCACAGAGCCAGGCCATGTTGCAAATGCAGGAGTCTGGCACCCGAGAACCCACGTCTAAGCACTTCACTCGCTATGCAGCCTCTGTGATGGCAGTTCTGCCTGAGAGGCTGTGCTGTCCCTGAGGTATCCAGGTAAGCCTGCCTCTGGGTTCCTGAGTACCTCAGTATTGGGATCTGGCCAAACACTTAAGAGAGACGACTCAGGGAGGAACACACCACATGGAAAACTGATTTCACATTCAATGGACAGGGAATCTCAAAAGATCTCAAGTGCTCTATTCCAATGTGTTGCTGTTAGGTTTTAGGTGGGCATTCTGGGTTTACCATGAATCTGTGATGAGAACATGAAAGTGGAGGCAACATGTTGGAAGACAATGTTCAGAGTGAGTCTTAATCATTTCCTGCCTCTGCCACATGCAGAGCAGGCCTCTTAACCTTGTTAAACTTTGTTTTCTTCATCAACCTGTAAACATGCTTCTTGGGTTTGCTCCGGTGCCATGATTGCAGACTTTTCTGCTCTCTTTCTCTGTGAAGTTTCCCAGAAAATTTCTGATGGCCCTGAGTGGGTGTTCCAACACCCCTGAACAAGTATTAACAGCCCCTATCTGCCATCAGCTTTCTGCCTCTCTTACTCAACTCTTCGTTTGCAGTGTGCCCAAGGAAGCTGGCTGAAGGTGCCTCCCCTGGCCACTGCTGTGTGGGTTGTCCCTATGTCAGTCATCTGCACCTCACACTTCGTGATGACACCACCATGTGCCACCAATGCACAAGTTTCTCACTGTCCTAGGAAGGCTGTGTCCTCGGCTCCACTCCCATCTTTTCCTATTAGTTCATTAATTCACGCAGCAACCACTCATTGTTGCCTCATCATCTCAGGAACTGTAGTGGGTGCTGGGCACACACGAGTGCGGCAGGTAGACACTATCCTGCCGTCACGGACATTATATTTGAGAAGGGACAAGAGATGATAAATGAGTAAATTAACATACAATGTCTGCAAAGCCTAAGCACATTGGCAAATATACATACTGTCACAGAACATCTTCAGTCTGTGAAACAAAACATTTCTCCATCAAGATCACAAAAGTCCCTGGGGAGACCTGGCCGGTGTCCTAAGGGCTTTCTGCCCCAGGCACACTCTCTTCCTGTGTTTTTTTAAAAGCACCTGGGAGCAGGCCAGCTTCCTCTTCTTTAGAACAAAGGTGGCATTTTCCTCTGGATTGTCTGACAGCAGGTGCTCCTTCTTCTGGCCTCCCTGCACATCCCTCCACCATCCCACCTTCATTTCCATAGTCAGCTCATTCATTGTAAGGATTGGCTTCCCTCTGAAGCTTTCTTCACATGTCATCTAGTGACTGCATTAACATCTACCCCATCAAATTCAGATTAAGATTAAATGAGATAATGTAGGCTGAAAGACTTCACAAACTGAAAAGCACTCTCTAACTGGCAGCTATTATCATAATAATTATAATTATTATTATTCCCACAGAAGTTATGTTATTAGCCAAGGTCATACAGGGAGGAAGCATAGATGCAGAACACCTTCTACCCCACACCCCCACCCAATCAAGCACATGGCAGAGCTACCAGCATTTCAGAGATTCATGCTTTTGCATGCAAAACCCTCCCACATCGAGGTATCCTATGCTGTGTTCAGGTTTCCAGGACCATTGCCAAGCCACTGCCTAGACTGTGCCCCACGGATACTGCAGCTCCTACATGGGCACACTGGTGCAAACTGCAGTTGCCAAGGCTTTCCAAAAGCATAGTTTGCATTTATTCTGTTTAATTCTTACATTATGTTCAAACCTCCTCCTAAATGCATTTGTTTGCAAAAAGAGCCACAAGGGGAAGTTCAGCCCACAAATAAGAATATAATTATTACACAGTTTAGCAGCGCCTGGGCGTCACCTGGGTATTCACCGGTGCTCTGCAATTCAATTGTCTCTCCTTCAAGACCATATTTAATAGGATAAACAATTTCTGTTAAATGCAATAAACGTGAACCTGGGCTGTCATCTCCATAATCAACTCAAATTTCCCATCAGAAGCGGTGGCTGTGATTGAGATTCAGAATTTAATTTGGCGGTGCTGGCTTCCATGTGCTGTGCTGGTGTCGGCTTTGTGGGAGCCTCCCATCCACCAAAGACGGAGCTGTGCTTCCCCATCTCTGGGGAATCTTAAAAGAAGATAGATTATAACTCAAGAAAATTATACAGCCCTGGTATAATGAAAGAGAGAAAACATTATTGGATTAGCCTGCTGAAATAACAGCAGACAGCTAAGAAATAATATTAAGTCAAAAAAGGGCCAGACCTGTCAGCTCAATTGCAGGGGACCGGGGGATGCAGGAAGGAATCGACATGCTTGCTCCAGCAACCCTTCAGCAGTAACACACTGGCTGCCTCTGGGGCTGTTCAGCTCCAGATGGGTGGCTGGCCCAGAGTGGAGGTGGTAGTGCTCCATGCTTTGGTGTCATGAACATGTTAAGGCCTTAAGCCCCAGGACTGAGCCCAACAGCAAACTCAAAGCAGATGATGTGACAAAAAAACCAAACCAAAACAAAACAAAAAAAAAACCTGGTTGAAAATGAATAGGATGAATCAATTCACATTCCACTAACTTGTGTTTTTCTACCAATTTGATTTCAACAGATTCACATTAAGTTATGAATTCAGACTGAAAGTACCCAAGAGACAAACAAAAATATTAAGGGATATTTTAATATCATAGAATAACAGCAATAAAGATTACATGATCACTTGACTCAATCTAAATTGTAAAAATATTTTGTCTTTTAGTAACCCGAAGATCAACTGCCTCCTTACTCTCCTCTTCAAGTACCTTCCTTCCCAAAGTGGGGTTTGTGCAAAAGCATGACTGAGTGCAGTAGAATGTACAGAGGTGGGAGAAGGTTTACTTTGCACATTGCCCCTCAGCCATCAGCTTGAACTTCTCCTTGACGTGTTCCCTCTTCCAGCCGACACAGCCTCTCCTCTATTTTCCCATTATTTTCTTAATTGTCTCTCATTCAGTGATCAGTTTCCCTGGCTCTTACCTCTAACTCAGGATCTTCTCTGGGTACCCACTCACGTCACAACAATTCAGCTCTGCCCCAGAACTGCTGGCTACATACACAACCAACCCTTGCAGTGCTCAGCACCCAAGAGAGCTGAGGAACCAGAACCCACTGCCCTCAGGATGCATGGGTGAAGGTTTGTCAGTCCCACACACAAACACACACACACAGCACTTTCTCCTAGGTTTTATTTCATAAAATATTTTTTGTTAATCAAATGCCCAAATTTATTGAAAGAAAGAAAATGTCATAATTATGAGTGTAAAACCCTGAACCCAAGTGCCCGGGTTTGCAGCCCAGCCCTGCCATTTTCTGACTGTGTAACCCTGGACAAGTCACTTAATTGTTCTAAGCCCCAATCCCTCACCTGTTTGATAGAGCTGATATATCATGTCCACTCTATAAGGCTGTCATTAGGGTGGAATGAATTAACCTACTGATGAATTAAGCACTGTGGTTGGTCCAAAGTAATCATTCAATAAATATTAACTGCCATTGTCATTGACCCAGACAGTGTACTCCTCAAGGGAGGAGCAACAGAATATTTATTCATTGATTCATTACTGGACACCTACTCTGCGCCAGTCACTGCTAGACAGTAGGACTTCAGAGTGACTGACTCTCAGCACAGTTCCTGGCTGGGTGGTACATGTAGTAAAAGAAAATTGTAGAGATGCGCCAAGTGAGGATTACCAAAATGATTAAGCCTTTAAGGAACCTAAAATTATTGTTTAGCTCACTATGTGTTCCAATCGATGTGCATTTTACAAGTCTTTATTTTAAACACCCTGACTGGCACAGCCCTTCAGCCCTGGGCTGGCCCCACGGGCAGCTAGTGTGGGGTGAGCTGCCTGAGACCCTAGGGTGCAAACCCTTGCTGTGTGCAGCCCACGGCGCTGTCAGCACTGGACGCTCTCTTCTTTAACAGGCGAGTGTTTCTGAAGCGGGGCCCAGGCAGGGGCTGCCCCCATTTTGAGGAGGTGGGTTGTTGCACTGCCTCTGTCTTGTTTTCTGTCCTCCGGAGCATGGAGACCAGTTTGACCAGCAATTCCATTGCCCATCAATGGTGACATCTATAAGAAAGAAGGTCAAGGAACATTGATTAACCCTGATTACACTGTGGTGCCCTATAGGTGGCGTGGAACATATAATCCAAAAGGTTTTGGGAGTCCGAATCTCTGATCTTCCTTCCTTCCTTCCTGTTCTGCTTTCAGGCCATTGCTTTCACCATGCTCCCTTCTACCACAGGGCCTTTGCACATGCTATTCCACTGCCCAGTATATTCTTCCCTCCTCTATTTATCAAGTCAGTCCCATTCACCCTTCAGATCCCAGTATAAGTGTTATTCCTACAGGGACACTTTCCCTGACCCTTAACTCCCTATCAATTCTTCATATTTGAAGCTCTCAGAGCATTTTGCAGTAGTTACAATTCAAACTTTAAATATTTTTTGGCATAATTCAAATAATGTTGGCCTTTCATTCTAAAGAGAAGTCTCCAGGATGACAGGGTCTATATCTGATTTGCTCACCATGGAATCCCAGCACCTAAGCTGTCACATAGGAGGCCCTTAGTGAATGTTTGTTGAATGAATGGTTTCCAGCTTAGACACATTTTGGCTATAGGATGCTGGGTAGTTTACTTCTCAATGTGTAGAATAGGAGCTATGTTGTCTGTTGTGAGCCTTGTGTGTGTTAAATGATATAATAACACTGTGCTCTCTCTTCCCTCACATCTGCCTTTCCCCTGGGGATTTTTTGTTGATGAGACTGGCAAATAATCAACTATACCCACCATGATATATCATGTGTCTGGCTGAGCCTCTACCTCACAGTGTAATTCTGGGTACACTACCTAATATCTCTGGGCCTGCCCATTTGTAAAACGAGAAGGCTGGAGTAGGAGTTTTCCAAGGTCTTTTCCAACCAGTGGAAATCCAATTGCATGTTCCCTGGCAGATTACTGTGTGGGACCTGGTTGAAGTGTGGGAGGAGAGGGAGTGAAAACAACCTTAAACTTGTTGCTGTGGAAGGGAATAGTATAGACAGGCAGGAGTCAAGATCAAAGAGAGTAGAATTAGACCCACTGGACATGAACCTGGGCTCCCACATGTACTAACTGTGTGACCATTGAGCAACTTAGTTCATGGCCCATTAAACCTCAGTTTCTTCATCTTTAAAATGGGGATATCAACAGTATCCACGTTATGAGGTTGTGAAGATTAAAGGATTTAATATGTATAAAATATTCATTTAATATATGTAAAATACAAAATATATAAAATGGATGTAAAATTAATATATGTAAAACACAAAATGATTTAATATTTACTTAGCTCTAAAACAAGCTAACCAGTATCTATTTGGCTCTTACAACTTGGTCAGCATCATTCTAGGTGTTTTATATACCTGATGAGAAACTCAAGACAACTCTATGAGATCTGAGTTTCCAACATCTATTTTACAGATGAGGAAACTGAGGCACAAGAGGTGAAGTAAGTTGCCCAAGGTCACAGTTATTAAATGATAGATGTTGAATTTGAACCCAGTTGAGGTCAAGCACTCAGTGAGGTGACTGACACACAGACAAGTGCCTAATAAATGTTTATTGCTTCAATTTGATGTGCCACTTCCTGTTTTAATGGCATCACGAAAAGCCATAGAAAGGAAAACAAAGGGAAGGAGGAGTAGCAGGTTGAGAACTCTCAGAAAGTAAACTGGCCAAAGAATTTGAGAGCTGGGAGGGAACTTAATGAGAGTATAGTCTTTCATTTGTTACTTCAACACATATCACTGAGCAGCAGCTGTGACGGGACATGGGGACACAGACACACTGAACACGATCCTCCCTACTCACAGAGTCCAAAGGAGGAATTAACTAACCTATCTGGGAAGGGGGAGGAGCTAGAAGACTTTTTACAGAACAAGACGCATCTGCTCTGGATTTTGAGGACTGAATAGGAGTTTACTAAATTTAAAAAGGAAAAAAAGATAAGCATTCCAGAATGATCCAAAGAGATGACTTGAAAATGCCATTCATCAGCTTATCACATGAAGCACTCTCAGCTGGGAAATAACAAAATATACAACCTCGAGCAAGGATGGATCCCGTTTCATAGTGTCCACCTCCCCATCAGACACCCCCCACTTTGCTCTTGCTCTTTTAAATTATGCTCTGAACTTCCCCAGACCTCCCTTTTCCCACCAACTCTCAAAGACTCCTTACTTTTCCGTAAGGTGATCTCACAGCCTTGGCCTTGAAATCCATTAGGACAGATGCATTCACAGCGTGATTCTGGAAAGACAACACAGAGAGAATGTGAACTATACCATGTGGCACAAAGAACTTTTGGAGTTCATTTCTCTACATCACTGCTTTTCCATTAGGTTAAAAGAGTGCAAACATTCAGCTGAATGGTTTGAAATAAGATGGTTCAGTGCCAAGAATACCTACTCCTTTCTTGATGGCCCTTTGCTCATGAAAGAACACATTTATTGTCATCATGGAGAATTATATGGAGTTGTTGAGGAATACTACTCATTAGCAGAAATTTGACCTAGCCTTATGAGTTCAGAGTTAGAAGGTACATTTGTGATCAGTGAGGCCAATGGTCGTTTCCACCACAAGTAATTACCTAGCCTCTGCTTGATCACCTCAAGTGATCAAGGGATGGGGAACTTACCACCCTGAGATGTCTCGTCCTCCCTTTGGCCAATTACTCCTTATGTTACTCTGTAACATGTCAGCCTGGAGCTTCTCTCATCTGGATCACACTGAGTGTCTTCACAGGACCATTCTCCATAAATCAGGTCCTGCGAGCATCCCAGCCCCTATCTTCATATTCTTCCCCACCTCCAGTGAACACCTCAGGTGGGTCTCAGGTTCTAGGTCCCAATGTCACACAAGGCAAGGGGGATTTTAGCAACCCTAGTTCAAACCCTTGAGCTGCTGAGCTGTGTCCCTTCCTGTGAACTGAGCCTCACTTAGGTGTCCTTGTCCTGAAGGCAGAGCTTCCCAGCCTTACACTCTCACTGTGTTTGCTTTGCTCACATCCATCTTGTCCAATGAGTTAGACACACACATCCTCAATCTCCGCTGGGTAGCTGGGCTCTTTCCCCATGAGAACAGGTCTTTTCCATATCCCCTCTGCTGAGCTTGCTCCATCCACATGGTTCGTCCTGCCCACTACAATTGGCTCCCTGGGCTGGGATGTCCTAGAAGCCAGTTGCTCTAGTTGCCCCATTTTGTCATCAGGCTGGACTGGGCACTTTCTCAGAATTTTGCTAGCCCATCATAAGAGAGCATAAGATCCCAGGCCCCAGCATCTCCCAAGTTTGTCCTGCTCACTGCAGTGACCCCAGTGTGACCCTCAGAGCTAGGAATCAAATTCTAGTGGTCCATCCTTTCTGCAGCTCCCCAGTACCCCAATCTGTTCACTGTATCTTGGTCAGGAAATGCACAAAGGGTTTCCTCTGCTCAGCCCAGGGCCCCTTCTTTGACCAGATTTCCTGAGTCCATCTCCACTCTTTTTTGTTACACACCACACAACCTCAGCCTGCTCCTATCTTCAGTTTAATGTTGCTGTCACCCACTGTGTCCCTTGTGGTTGGAACCCAGGTGCCCCAACAGCCAGACCAGTATGTCCTAGCTGCCTGTGTTCTGAGTCCTTGGGAGCTGGACTAACACTTCTATAACCACTTGGTGTTTTCAGTGTAACTGGTCAAGTTCAGCTCTCCCACTAGTCCACAAGCTCAGTGAAATTCTCGGTCCTCTCTGTCATGGATGAAAGCTGTAGAACAGCTTCTCAGCCCCGACTCTACAGTGGAAGCATCTGGCAGGCTTTTTCAAAAGCTAACCCCAATGATTCACTCTGGGCAGAGGCCTGTGGCTTTGTGTTTGTGAAAAGCTCCCCAGGCGATTCTCATGGGCAGCCTGCGCTGGGATCTGATGCTTTAGAGGAACATGGTGCCCTCTGCCATGAGCTGCACCTGAGTGCAGGGGTTTCCTACTTCTAATCCAGGAGAGGTAGGGTCTCTGGCAATCTTGAATCACACCCATGCTGCAGGCTAGAACTACCTGGAGAGGGTTTCGCCATCCTGATGTGGGGCCCTTCTCCAGAGATACATCATGATCCAGATTGGGGCTCAAGAATCAGTAGTTCTGAAGGTTGCAGGCACTGTATACCTCATTTTATTGTGCTTCACTTTATTGCCCTTCACAGGTATTGTGGTTTTTTTACAGATGGAAGGCAAGACTCCACCAGGCAAGACTTTACTGTGTATGATACCCACTTTATTATGGTGGTCTTAACCAAACCTACAATACACTGTCTCCGAGGCATGCCCGTAGTTCGAATGCTGAGTTGGGTTGAAGAAGTTCAGCTTTAAGCAGCTCCAAATGACCATGGGGCCCTTTTTCCCCTTTGAGATAATGAGAAGAACTTCATGACGGACCCTGTGGCCTGATGCAGAGGACTAGGGATGGACCTAGAAACTCTCCTTGAGCTACTCGGGAGGGTAGGTGGTTTTGATAACCTCTTCTGGCCCCAGAATCAGCCCCTCCAGATGAAGGCTTCCACAGGGGACACCAGCTGCCCAGAACTGGTACCTTTTAGAATAGGGACTCCATTCCCATGGCAGGGAGCACAGATGCAGGGGCTGACTTCTCTCTGGAACTCCTCCAAGGCCCGCTTCATGTTCTGCTTCACTGTGCTGGAGTAGGCAAAGTCTGTGGAGGTCACCAGTTCATACAGAGGCTCTGCCTGGGAAGGGAGGCAAGGCGTTTATGTCAACAGAAACCATTCATTAAATAGAAGCATAAAGCAAGGCTCTGCAGGAATGGGCAAAGGGTTAGTGCATGCACGGAGACCAAAAGTGGATTCATATGGAACTGGATAAATGCCACAGCATGTAGATAAGCTCATTCAAGTTCAAGTCAATCAGTACTTACTGAATACTTCCTTAGTGCCAGGAATTCAGCACAAGTAGGGAATAAAATAAGATCCCCACTTGCAAGTAACTCAAAATCTAGAGATAGAGACTGATATGCTAACGGATCCTTACGGCACAGTGATAACAGGTAACAGTGGAAACTTGTAATGGATAGAGTGGAGCAGGTGGTTAACCTGTCTGAGGTGAGGGAGGCAGTGATTTTCAAACAGCTCTTTGAAAGTCTTAAAGGAACCTCATCTTAGCATCACTCCCCTCCAAATCTATCAAAAGCATTCACATTGTGCAAGAGCCACTATCAGAAAGACTTTCCTGAGCTCCAAAGCTCACAGAACACCTTGCCACCAGGAAATGCTCAGAACACTCTATACTGCTCCTCTGATACAAATTCTTGTTGCTCCCTTGTGGAGGTTACATTTTCTATGTGTTGAAATCTCTCTTTCTCTCTCTCTCTCTCTCTCTCTCTCTCTCTCTCTCTCTCTCTCTCTCCTTCTCCAGTTAGATGGTAAACTCCTGAAGATCAGGCCCACAGCTCCTCAGCTCTGTCTCTAGCATCCAGCCCTGAGTGCAGTGAGCACCACGGATAAAGCGGACAGATAGACTGAAGGGGGACTGAAGACCTTATCATCAGGGCAGTAGCAGCAAGCATGGAGGAGAGGGTATGTACAGCAGAACTGCAGAAGCAGGAGTGATGTTGGTTGCTCAGAGGGCATGGCGGTGTTTGAGAACTGGGAGCCACTGATGGCACTGGTGGTGTGTGTAGGTCAGGAAAAACCAGAAGCAAAGCCCCAAAAGGTAGTTAAAAATGTTCATTCTCTTGGCTCCAGTTCCAGCTCCAAGACCAGGTTCCTCTCCAGGTTTTGTTAGTGATCCTGCCCTAATCCAGCCTTGGAGAGTTTAGGGTCTGTCTAAATACAGGCAATCAGACCTAATAGAAGCCTCCAGTGAGAAGAAAATTGCTTCCATTTCTTAATGCATCTGATGCTGACCTTCGCCCCAGTGCGCAGAGCAAGGCCCCTTGGTGGTCCCATTGTCTCACTGTTTTGTGGTCAATGAATTGATCCAGAGGCTGTTTGCAGAAGCTTCCAGCCTGCTGGCCCAAAAAGGGGGGGGGGGGCGGCGGGCACAGAGGATCAGGAGGCAAGGGGGTGGGTTTGCTATACACCAAAGGTGAGCTCTTCCAACAGTCAGCTTTCCCTATAGGGTAGCCTGAAAGACTGCCTTTAACCACCTAGGCATTGTCCTACCAATGCTACCAGAGTTGCTCCAGGAGAGGGAACAAGTCAGCGGCAGAACTGGAATAACCCTTCCATGGACACTGTATGCCAGGAGCTGTGCTGGTGGTTTACAAATGTGGCCCCACTTCACTTTCGTAAGGCAGCCATCTTTAGCCCTGTTTTCAGGTCAGGAGAAATAACTCAAAAAAAGTCAAATAACTCCTAAAATAGCATTTGTTGTTCCTACTAGTTTATGGGCATTACTGATAAAAATGGCTTTAATATTTCTATTTCTAACCTCTATCCCAGGGTTCTCCAAATTTTGCAGATTATGGCGGAATTCTGAGCAGCAACTCAAAACTTCATGGCTTCCTTTTTAAATAAAACTAATATGACGCATCTGCCTGTTCTTTGGTTTGCTGGTCCTCTTTTCCTGTCCCTCTTTTCTCTTCTGCTTCATTCCTCCCTCTCTCTCCCCCTCCTTTCTTCCCTTCTTTTTTCTTCCCATCTCTTCTCTAAGTACACAGTCCTAACGACTCACATTGATTATTGTGTCCTCAGCACACCTACCTTATAAAAATCTTATTTATCATATTTCTGCAAAGAGATGATGGGTGCTATCTATTAAAGACCATGCAATTCTCTATAATGGACCCTGATGTTTGACATTTTAAATAATAACAAATACTTATTGCCATAACTAGTATGTATTAGGTGCTAAACTAAACACTTTACGTACGTTATTTAACTTAATCTCCACAACAATCTTATGAGTCCAGTGGTTCTCTGTATTCCCATTTTACAGATGAAAAGGCTAAGACACAGAAAAGTTAAATAGATTGACCAGCACCACACAGTGGTGGGAAAGAACTTGAACTGTTACCATTGCGGTCTATTTCCTTTCAGTGCACCTGTTCTGGATTGGTAGATGGACAAATGCTGCAGTGACACCAAACTGGTGGCCTATAGTTTTGGATTCCACTTTTTTCATTCGCCTCATATTATGAGCATAAAATGATTTTTTGTGGCTACATTGTGTCCTGTGGTATGGGTGAACTAGAACATACTCAACTTTGGCCCTGTTATTAAATCTTTAGGTTATTTTCTTTTCTCTTTTGCTATTATAAATCACAGAAAACAAGGCACGTTTTTATGCACACATCTTTACCAATTTTAACAAGCATTTCTTGAGCTAATTCTGCACTTAGGGTTATGAACTCAAAAGCTATAAACATTTTTTAATGTCTGGGGTGTGCATGGTTAAATTCTTTTCCTGGAGGGCTGTAACGATTCGTAGTCCCAGCTCACTTTATGGAAGTGCCCATCTCATCGCTCTCAACGGACATTAAGGCTTATAGATTTTTAATCACTGTCGGTTTGATATGTAAAATAATATTGCTTTGTTACTTTAGTTTTTAATTCCTAGAAATGCTGAAAATTTTGCATATTTATTCACCTTCTGAGTTCTTCTGGCTGTTGCCTATTTTTTTGAGATGTGTCTTTCTTATAAATCGCATCATTCCTTTTACAGTTAGAATTTCACATGTGGCAAAATTATTTTGTAGGTGTGCAACCTGCCATTTAATCATATTCATGGTTTCCTTATTTGAAATTCAGAACTTATTTTTGAGGGTGATGTTGTCAGCCCCATCAGTCCACATGCAACATCATCTGCCCAGGCCCTGCAAACACAACATCTGTATGTTAAACGTTCTCTTGGTCAGAGTAATTTGCTTTTAGAGAATCTTTGACTAAGCTGCTTTAGAAAGATTTGGAGGTCGTTATCACTGTTTACCAAATACAGCAGCTTCTTTTCTTTCTGGGCAGGGAGCAGGGCTGCAATTCCCTGCCATCCCTAAGGGCAGCTTTGTAGTGTGAATTGTCTGGAGCCATGAAAGGTGAGCAGAGGGATGACCCTTCCAGATTGAAGCTTTTGGAGCAGAGTGAGGTGACTTTTCCTATTTCCTTACCTCTGCTGGTGATCTGGGGAGCACATGCCCAGGTAAAGCCTTCATCACCTGGATCCCTCAGTGATGGTGGGAAAGACCCCTGGCCAGTACACTTTTGAACATGTCACCGAGGTTTGGGGGTTGTTTCCCTGCAGCGTAACGTATGTAGGCTGTCCTCTCATCTCTTGGGCACCATTTACCACTGCAGTTTTTCCTTCGACCCTGGACAATGGCCACGCTCCACACAATGGCTTCCAGCAGGCTGGATCTCAGACCACAGCCTAGCTGCTCTGACTACTCTGGAAATGTGCATGGATGACGGACTTGGTGATTAGGGTTGCCGGTTAAATACAGAATTCCTAGGTAAAACTGAATTTCAGATCAACAACAAATAATTTTTTTAGTGTAAGTATACCTAGTGAAATACTGTGCAGATGCTTATATTAAAAAATTATTCCTTATTTGTCTGAAATTTGAATTTAATCTGACATCCTGCATTTGCTAAATTTGGCCACCCCTTACATACTTCCTTTATTATCTCAAAACGTCTTTGGGATTTCTCAGTTATTAAGGATCATTCAAGGCACCAGAAGCTTTTTCCTTCCAGACCTCCTGGTTGTCATTCCATTATCTTCAGGCATTTAGTGTCGCAAAGAATTCTAAGAACAGTATGACTTTTATTTTTATAGGATATATTTGTTGCTAAAAGTAAAAAAAAAAATCACCAGAATATGTTTCAGTAGAATTTTTTCCCCCTAGCACTTTTGCCTAATTTTCAACAAGCTGCTCATTTTGCAGTATCAACTCGGGGAAATTTCCCTCATTATGTGTTTGATTAATGCATCTTCACATATAATCTTGTCTCCTCCTCAGGAAGAAGTCCCTGAGTTTTAGATTGTAACTCTGCACTCTGTCCATCACATTTCTTTCATGTAATTGTTTTAATCTCGTTGTCTTGTGCTCCTACATTCTAAGAACATTTTTATAGCACCTTCCACATCACTGGCTCAATTTTCTGCAGTGTCAGTTCTGTTCTTTATAGTTCCCCATGTAGGTTTTAATTCTGCTATTGTGAGTTTGGTTTCCTGTATTCAGCTACGTCCCTTTTCGCCTGATTCATGTCTAAACATCTCAGCTCCTATTTTTTATTTCATGCATTCCTCATTTTCTTGAATTTTGTTATAATCACAAAGCAAATGCATTTTAAATTTACTTGTTTTTCTATATTTTAGACATATGCTTGTCTGCTGCATCGTGAATGTCATGTCAATCTTTTGTGCTCAGAACTTTCTTTATATCATTTTCACGTCTATCACTTTCTCTTAACTCTCCTGCAAACAAAGAGCCCTCTCTCTGTGTCTAAGTTCGCCAGTAAACAGTGGGAATGGGGCTTTTCTGTGGCTTTCTAAGGAATCTTGTTCACCTGGCTTCTACAGGAATCTTGTCTCAGATCGTGGTCTTCAACACCGGCCTTGGCCAATACTTGTGTCTAGGAATTGATTCTGTAGTAGGCTCTGCTGTCCTGGGAAGCAATTACCGCTCCAGCTACCTAGTAAGCTGACTCTGCAGAGAAGAATTAGTCAGAGATCATGTGAAGCCATTTGCAGGTTTCTCTTGCCAGAAACTGCATGAAGGATTGGGATGCCTAGAATGTGTGTTTCCAACTCAGGTTAGGAATGTACAGAGGAAGTGCCTAAAAACCTTCAACAGTCCTGCCCCCGCAGAACCTGAAAACATCTCTGATTCTCCAATCTCTTTCCCTTTTTCAGCCCATTTAGGCCTGCAGAGCCCTACACTGGTCATGGGTGTGACTTTCCACTATGTGCCATGTGTGCTGAGAAGCCTCAGGAAAGTGCTACACATCCGTGGTTGTTTGTAGGCCTGTTTGAGATGCTTAGCATGCGAACATGGCCCCCATACACCACATCTCATATCACATCATATGCTTGGCACTTGGCATTCCCAATGCCCAGGCTAGGATGTTCAACCTATTTAGATAGGTAATCAAGGCAATCCATTAACTCTCAGTTTTAAATAAAAGGTTCAGGCAAGAGATAACTAAAATGTAAATGGTAGGGATCTATTTTTCCCTGAACTCTGTTCTCTCCTATGCCCATATATGATACCAACTCATGTCATTGTGTCATCAGCCAATCCTAGATTTCTCTGGAGCTGCCTGCAATTCTGTCCTCTATGCTTGCCTACATGTCACTACTGAATAAGTGGCAGAGGAAAGGATTTGAATGGCAGCCTTCTTGTTCTGGAGAAACTGTGCATTTGACATACAAATAAAGACCCTGTGGGAAATTGCCAGTGTTGGGGAGTGCAGAGCCTCCTGTTGGAGCGCCAGCCCCTCAGCTCCCCTCCTTTGCTGCAAGAGTAAATCTCCAGGGGCTGGAGGCTGGACGCTCAATGACTGTACAGATGATGGTGAGAAGAAGACGGTGTAAGATATGACATGGACACTGTCCTGAAGGCCCCACAGGCAAGGACCTACCGCTGCTGGTGTGTATGACAGTCCCGTTCCAGCAAATGTCTTTTTAGTTTAAGTTTGCAAAACCACTCTTGTTTGGGTGACAGGTGGTAGGGATCATTATTTTTTAAAAGTCTGGAGGGGAGGGAAAATGTGCAAGTCTCAGGTCCAGACCTATCAGAGACTCCCCAGCAACCACAGATGGGTGCAACCTCTGTGACCTTGGTTTTTACCAGCCATGAAATGGAGATAAGCACACTTAATCTGAAGACTTGTGGTGATTAAATCAAATAAGACTGTTAAAGCCCCTGTCCGAGTGTCATGAATATGTGCCCCGAAGATGTTAGTGATCACTGTGATATATTATCCTGCCCTGTAAGATAGTTATGCCTGGATGTGTCTTACTGTTTGGTGCAGACTGTATTTCTCATCCTTGCATGTCCCTCTATTTTCCTCCAGTGCCTGAGTTCCTATCACACTGCAGGAACACAGCAACTATTTGTTGGTTGCCTGAATGACTATTTAAATGAACAAATAAGTGAATGAGTAATTCTCTGATGAAATGGAAACAATATTAACAAGACTGGAATAGAAGCTGATGGTTCATTTTCTTCAGCAACTTGGGGGCCCAAGTGAGAGGGACTCAGGAGTTTCTAACCGGTGCTGAGCAGTATATCGTAATCAGTTCATTCCAGATGCATTTTCCACTATAATGTATGCCTCTCCTGATTAGGGGCTGGGTTTTATTGAGCTCTGTATCCTACACTCTGGCTCACAGTAGCTTCTCATGGCTGTTTCTGAATAGGGGAAGGATGGGTAGAGCAGCTACCAAGCTGTACCTTGATTTTGATGATGTCTGGGTTGTACTGCACTGCATCTCCCCACTCCTGCATCAGGTCTGCTGTTGGCAGGTCCCCGTACGCCAGGGCGGTGATGTACTCACTTGCTCCACCTCGCACTCGGACCACCAAATCCTCTACCATGCTGTTTTTCTTGTTTCTTTCTGGTATGGACACAGAGACCTGGAATGTCAGGGAATCTACTTTTTTTTTTAATGTATTTTATTGATTATGCTATTACAGTTGTCCCATTACCCCCCTTTATTCTCCTCTACCCTGCACACCCCCTCCCACGCACATTCCCCCCCTTTAGTTCATGTTCATGTGTCATAAGTTCTTTAGCTTCTACATTTCCCATACTATTTTTGCTCTCCCCCTATTTTCTACCTACCATCTATGCTACTTATTCTCTGTACCTTTTCCCCCCTCCCTCCTCCTCCCATTCCCCTGTTGCTAACTCTCCATGTGATCTCCATTTCTGTGGTTCTGTTCTTGTTGTAGTTGTTTGCTTAGTTTGTTTTTGTTTTTGTTTTAAGTGTGGTTGTTAATAATTGTGAGTTTGCTGTCATTTTACTATACATGTTTTTTATCTTCTTTTTCTTAGATAAATCCCTTTAACATTTCATAAAATAAGGGGTTGGTGATGATGAACTCCTTTAACTTGGCCTTATCTGAGAAGCACTTTATCTGCCCTTCCATTCTAAGTGAAAGCTTAGCTGGATAGAGCAATCTTGGATGTAGGTCCTTGCCTTTCATGACTTGGAATACTTTTTTCCAGCCCCTATTTGCCTGCAAGGTCTCTTTTGAGAAATTAGCTGACAGTCTGATGGGAACTCCTTGGTAGGTGACTGTCTCCTTATCTCTTGCTGTATCTAGGATTCTCTCCTTCATTTTTACTTTGACTAATGTAATTATGATGTGCCTTGGAGTGTTCCTTCTTGGGCCCAACTTCTTTGGGACTCTCTGAACTTCCTGGACTTCCTGGAAGTCTATTTCCTTTGCCAGAATGTCTATTTCCTTTGCACCTTAGAATTTACTGCAACCCAGCTAACAGCCTGGGTACTGTGATATTCACTGAGCTCGCCCTGGAAAAGTGGGCAGACAAGACACATCCTGCCAGCAAGGGAGGCACCCTGCAATGGGCAAAAGGCAGCTCGCCCAATCATATGCAATGCACATTGGGGACAGAACAAGAGGGACAATTATTTTGAGCATCTATAAATGTCAGTCACTAAGTTTAGTCAATGGAACATAGATATCAGATAGATAGATAGATTAACAGCTCATAGGTTTATAAAGAGATTAGTAGATAGTTGAGAGATAAATACATAGCTACATACATGCATACATTCATATGGCTACGTTGATAGATCATAGTTAGGTAAATAAATTGGTAAATAGATGGATACATAAATCCATCTATACATAGGGATAGATTCATAGATCACAGATAGGTAAATAGATTGGTAGATAAGTATTGATCATGCACATGTCAGTCACTAATCTAAGTGTTATACATGTATTCACTCAATCTTCACCATGACATAGAAAGTATGTAATTCTTACTTAGCAGAGAAGAAATCTTAGGCACTGGTGTGAAGGAATTTATGCAGATAGCTCTGCCCAAGCTCTAAGCTATATCGCTCTTCTTGTGTGGGATGACAGAGCTGGGAAAATCTGTAAAGGCTGGGTTCTACAGGGGGTAGATACTTACGAAAGAGTGTCCACTATAGACTGATTATTATTTTGATTTTTCTTGGAGTTTCCCAGAAAGCCCTCAGTCATGTCAGTGAGTCATTCCCATTCTAATTGGTCTATGTGCTCAAGACCAAAAGAACTGGTACAAAGTGGCTACTCAGCTCTGAGCCTGCAACAGCTGAGCATCATATGAAGTTAGCCTTGCATACTGCTGGTAGGGGTGTAAACTGGTACAACCATTTTAGAAAACAGCTTGACACTATCTAGTCTAGAAAAAGAACATATCAACAACCCAGTGATTCCATTCCTAGGTGTGGTCCCTGGAGAGACACTTGCACAGGTGAACCAGATGCCTGAATGAGAATGATCATAGCAGTATTGGTTCCAAGTGTGTGAGATAGCAAAAGACCCAAACCTAACAGTAGGATAGACAAGGTGTTGTATTTATGCAGTGATGGAAATGAACTAGTTATAATTATACACAAAAACATGATGTTGAACGAAAACCCCCCCCACAGAACTGAACAGATTGTATTCCATCCATCCATGACTCAAAGACAAGCAACACTGGGCCATACTGGTCAGTGATACATATGGGGGGTGAAACTATTAAGGAAGAGCATGGTTGACACAGGAGTCAGGATGGTGCTGTCTTGGAAAGGAAGGAAGGGGTTGTGATTGGTGAGGGTTCTGGGGTGCTGAACAATGTTCTCTCGAATGACCTGGATGGGGGGGTTGCTTTACTAGCAGTCTTTAAAGAGCACCTGTATTTTATGTGTGCCTCCTTATGTAGGGTGTATCTTCCAACCCAGCCACACCAAAATGAACCAATAAACGTCAACCACACCTCAGCCACAGTGCAAAAGACTGTTCAAGATGAGTGGTTAATTTTTTTGTTGTTGTTTTGTTCTAGCTGTGGAACTCTTGCTCACATAAGCTTAGTAAATACAGCAGATGAAGGAGAGCTGATTGAGGTGCAGAAGGGGCTGGGGACTGGAGCCCTGCTCATCAACATCTCTTTCCTCCCCCATTGGCCATGGTGCATCCCAGCTCCCTTGTATGGCCTTCAAGTTTCCTGCTCCTAACCTGGCTCTACACCCTGGGTTCAGTGCACACCCCCAACCTGGTCTCTCTTGCCATGAGGACTCTGCTGCGTTATTTTTGATTTTGCCTGTTCTTCTAGTCTCTCTAAAGCCCATCATCTCAGGCAAGGGCTAGTCTTCTCACCTACCTCCCCTGACCCCAACATCCTACCTCTAGCCCAGGAAACTCAGGCTAAAATTAGCTCCTGTACCAATTTCCCATTGTTAGATTTTTTTTCCTGCCTAAAACACAACCTTGATACTTGACTCCTGCAGTGGCAACTCAAATGATGCCTCCTTTAGGAAGCCCTCCCTGATGCCTCAGGCTGGGTTTGGTGCTCATCACTATCTTGTCTTTGGTTCTTTGTTTGCCTACTTCATGTGACTACCATGAGGATAGAAGTGCAACGTTATTCATTTTTGTATGCCTAGCACATAGTAGGGGCTAGGTAAATTTTTACTGAATGAATTATTATTATTTTAATTGAAATGCCTCAGAATATCCAGTATTTAACGTAAAGAAAGACGAGGTCCTGGAGGTGCTCTAGGGGGAAAGAGGATAAGCATAGGAGTCACAGGACCCTGCCACTCACCTTTTATTTCCCTCAGAATACCCGTGCATGTGGCCAGTGACACACCAAGACTGAGGTAGACCGCCTCCAGTGGAGCACCAATTTTAAAACCTGCTTGGGCACAGGCATGAACATCTATAAGAGAATAACCTGAAAAAAGCAAGAAAAGAGGCTCTTGACCTAAAGGTGAGATTCATCCTGTCCCTTTCCCTGTGTTGATTCCAGAGGCCTGGCTGGATATCATGGGGCCATGCAGGGACTCAGGTACAAATGAATGGGTGGCCAGCCTGATGACAAGAAATGCAAACAGCTATTGCACCAGGGCAGAGACCTCCTAAGAGATCAGTGTCAGCTTCCCCTGCAGCCTCCTCAGAGACTCTGAGGGTTCTTGCCTCCCGCCAAAGAGGGGGAAGTGCTCAGAGAACCCTTTTCTAAAAACTCGGTCCTTATCAGGTCTTTGGGGATTGAGCTGATGAATACAGGCTGCTGCAATCATCTCCCTTCCCTTGACCCGCCCTTCTCTCATCTTCAATGTAGTGGAAAGAGCTTGTTAATTGATTAATTGAGGTAATGCATATCAAGTGTCTGGTGTAGTACCTGGCAAAGGGGCCCATTCCAATTTCTTCTTCAGTTTTGGATCATTTCCCACTTGTCCCACTCTAATTCTCCCCAAGGCATCCTCCTCCCCTGGGCAAGCTGAAATCTCAGGTATGCCTTGTAAGCACCTTTCTGCAGCACTTTAAAGCCAGTGCAAGAACCAGAATTTTGACTACTCAGGTTGTCTTGTGATATTGGCACAGATTCCCCAAGGCATGTTTTTTGAAACAGAGTCCCTTGATAATATCTCTTATGATTCTTATATTAGTAAGTTTTATAAGAGAAGGGACTTCTGTGGTCAAGTAAGTGTGACCAATGCTGCATCAGAACAGGCAGAGGGTCACTTCATGGCGGCATGCTTGTGAAATGCCTAAAGTGGGATCTGTCATGTTTCCCCAATTTATTTTATCCCAGAGCCCATTTGAGAAAGCATGAAAATCACTTTTGATACTACTGGTATGGAGAAAGGTACCCTCAATCTTGGCAAGACTGAGGCCACCATGACATAAGTTTACGTTATGTACCATGTGGCTTCTAGCAAGTACCCTGGACTTATAACCAAGCCCTGGCTCCACCACTGTAAACTCTGTGGCCCAGGGCAAGTCACTTAGTCTGACAAGTGCCACACTGTTGGAAACAGTACTGGTTTGGAAAGCAGGAACCATGCCTTAGACTTGTAGTTAATTACAACTGCAAAGACCGGTGATATCTGTATGGAGAACAGATTGCAGAGGAGGGGTGGGAGTTGAATATTAGTTTGTAGGCAATGGCAATAATCTGCAACCTTGATATTTAAAGTGTGGCTTATGGGACAGCAGCATTGACATAACATCAAAGCTTCCCAGAAATGCAGAATCTTGGGTTTTGCCTGGAACTTACTGAATCAGAGTTTGCCTCGTACAAGATTCTCAAGTAATCCACATTCACATTTTGAGAATTACCGGTCCTGGGGTGAGCGTAGGATGGTAATGGTAAAGACAGAGATAAAAGGCAATCAAAGGCTAAGCTGATGGGACTTGCTAATAGGTTGACAGGAAGGTACAATAATCAATGTTGACTCCTAGGTTTTTGCCCGAGTCTCTGGGTTAGATGACAGAACTATTCCGAGATGTGGATGACTATGGAAGAAATATATTTGGGAAAGAAAAGCAAACATTTTCTGTGTGGGGCATATTAAAGTTGTGATGGTTGTTAGGCATTCAAATGGAGATATCAATGAGGCATTTTGACAGAGAAGAGAGCCAAGAGGGATAACACTTGGGAGTTATCTGCATGGGGAAGGCATCGAAAGCTCTGAGAGAAAGAGGACTGCCTGGACCGAGGGCTGGGTGGAGAACCAACCTTAGCAAGTTAAAAAAAAAATGAGGAAGAATCTGCAAATGAAACTGTAAAGGTACAGTCAGGGAAGGAGAAGGAAGACAAGGAGCACAACTTAAGACTCTTCTTTCCAAAACTAGTGGAAGCCCTTCCTGTCACCACACACAGCTCACACGTGCCCCGGTAGGAAAGCCCTGGTCCCCTGGGCCATGTACCTGCTTTCTCCATGGCCTCTTTGTTCAGAACGAGTGTGTATTCATAAATGCCCCCAAGCACGGCCTCTGTGATGTAGTGGGTCCCGAAATCACGGAAAAGATCTCTGTACTCCCCATAGCCATACTCCAGGGGCAGTTGCTTGACTCGCTGAAGGAATTCGTGATGCAGCATGAGGCTTCGGGATTTTAGCTTGTAATGTGCCACTTCAAGGTCAGAGCGTGCATGCAGAAATTTGCTTCCCTAAATGAAATACCAACATGGGAAAACCAGACCTTTAAAGTTAGGGATCTGGAATGAGAAGATGAACTTTACAAATACCAGCCGATGTTCTCTGTCTGGGGTCATCACTCCTATGATTCCTTTAGGATACTTGAGGGAAGATGGCCTCTCTGACATGTCTCATAAATATTCTGATGTCCTTTTCAGCTTGGAAGAGCTAGCTATTCACTCACCTCCTTAAAGTGGCAAATAAGGAATGAAAAGGGGAGGTAACCAGAAACAAGACATGGCAGGGGGCAGTGTGGGCACATGTGGCAATAGTATTGGGACATGGGATTTGCTGACCCACAAAGGAAACTTCTTTATGTTCTTCAGAAGAAAAGTCACTCAAGAAAAAGTAAAAGCAGTGCTTTAGGGAGGTAAGACATTGTTGTGTATGGCAAGACACCATGAGCCACAGCCTGCATGCCAAAATCAATGCCTGGCTTTGAAAATAAAGTTTTATTGGAATACAGCCATGCCCATGCATTTATGTCCAAAGCTGCTGTCACACTACAGTGGCACAGTTGAGTAGTGTCAACAGAGTGTCTACGGCCCCACAAAGCCCATTTGGCCCTTTAGAGAAAAAGTTTGGTGACCCTGGTTAGTGGGATCATTTGAAAGATGGCCATGCTAGGTAACACACAAACGTTCAGGAGCTGTTCATGTAACCCGAGGGGAGAGGCTGCTACGCTGCTGTGGATGCCGAGGAAAAGGGGGAAAAGTGGGAAGTGTCCATGGGGTACATTCTGCCCCAATCTGAAAACCAGCAGCCTGGCCGATCAGCTCCAGAAAGCCACGCCAGCTCTGAGTGTGCCCCCACCCAGTGCCCTCACTGGTGTCTGCCTGGCCCCCACCCATTCTAGTCCTGCCCCAGGGACTCATGGCTCTCTTCCTTCTTGCTTGCCCCTCCAGCCTAAGCGTCACTAGGTACTCTGTTCATGATTTTTCTAAGTATTTGAGGCTTCATCTCTTGCTTGGGTAAAAGCTTTCCCACCCATCTCTCTTCTTTTTCTAATCAGAGCTGACATCCTTACATTCTGATCACATTATTATAATGCCGCTCGGGGCTTAAAACAAACCCATGCATTGGCTTGCTGTTGCCTCCAGAAGAAAATCAAGTCCCTTACTTTGAATACATGAGCTTCACAATCTGTGCTGCAATAGCCTCTCTGGCTTTAGCTTCTACAACCCTCAGGTCTTCCTTTCTATACCTTACTATTTCCGTCACCCACACCATACTTCAAGCATCATTTCACATTTTACTGTTCCCCAATCTGCCATTTTATTTCATAATATAATTTTGCACACACTGTTCCTTCTGCTGGAACTGCTCTTCCTTCCCTTTTCTGCCTGACACACACCTACTTATATTTTAAGTCCTTGCTTAGCTGTTGCCGCCTATTCAATATCATCTCTGAATCTCCTGTACACATACTCTGTTTTCCAGGATTGCATTGCACTTTGCTTGTATTTCCTTCATAGCATACACAGTTCTGTATTACAACTGCTATTAGAAGATTAAGAGCAGGTTACCTACATGCACATTTGCCTCTGGTACCGACTGTGAGTATGAAAGCAAGAATCATGCTATATTTGTCTTTGGGCCCCAAGCCTCTAGTGTAGTGCCTCGTACAATGTCAGCAGACTGTAAGTGGCTATTTGAATCAGGGAGGTAGGGAGACAGAGAGGGAGGGAGGGGGAGAAGACAAGGAGAGAGACAGAAAAAGTAAGTGAGGGAGTAAATGGATGGTGCCCTTCAATTTCTCTCTTAACAAGGAAAGTTCATTTTAATCAGTTCTATCCTCCATCATGAGCACCTACAAAGTGCCATCCTGAATCTAAAAATGTAAAAAACCAGACTGCCACCAAGGAACTCACAGCCTAGAAGATGAGGAAAAACAAACCAAGATAATTATAGTCTAACAAAGGTTTACTACACATTCTCTACTGGTTGGTATTTTTGCAGCAGAGACTTTCTGAGTCCCTCACCCTTTCTTCTCACATAAATCACTGCCAACTTTAAGTCTTGGTCTCCCCATGTACCTCTCGGATTAATTTTCTATCATGTCACACCCAGGTTGAAAAGGCTCAGGGAAGAAAATGCACCTCCCTCACTCTGGAATTCAAGGTTCCTCGCATCTGCCTGTTACCTGTTCTCCAGCATCACACATCCCAATTACTTCCCACTCCTATTACTCCTCTTCCATCAAGGAAGGCTTTGACCTTCATCTTACGGGCAATTGGAAGCAGATGAGATGATTAGATTGGCATCACAGAAACATTTTTCTGGCAGCACAGACATTTGAAGGGGCAAGTTGAAAGACAGGAAACCCTTTAGGAGGGCAGAGCAAGAGACGACAGGGCCTGGGATAGTTAAGATGGGATCAGAGTTAAGACTTAAAAATATTAAAGAGTTATATTAAAGGATTTGGTGGCCAAAAATGGTAGAACTGAAGAGAAAAAAGAATCAAATATGATTCTGAAATTCTTAGCCCAGGAAAGTAGTAGAAAAAAGAGTATTTTACACCAAAAACTTAGGAGGAAGAACATGCTCTGGAGTGTCAGTGAAGTATGCAGGGCGTGATCCCCGAGGAGCAGGTGCTCACTGGTCAGAGCTTAACAGAAAGGTGAGCAGCAGTGATGAAGGCTCATGGTTGGTTCACACAGAGGAGGGAGGTGGGCAGGAGGGGTCACCCGGCTGGCTGTAGAGGAAGAAAAGAAGATGTCACAAATTAAGGAACAGGCAGAGAGCCCTGGCCAGTGTGGCTCAGTTGGTTAGAGTGTTATCCCATGCACCAAAAGATTGGGGGTTCAATTCCTAGTCAGGGCACAGACCATGGTTGTGGGGTCAGTCCCCGGTAGGGGCATGTATGGGAGGCAACCAATCAATGTTTTTTTTCTCTCTCTCTTTTCCTCTCTCTCGCTCTCAAATCAATACACATATTATTTAAAAAGAACAACATATGGAGATATTAGATCCCAGGGAGGGAACTGATAAAAAGCAGGAAGAACACAGGAGAAACAGGTATGTGATGTGAGGCCAACTCCACCAAAATCCCCCCAAAAGTCAGAGAATAGGTCTTGGGTGAATTTCTGGAGAGGAATGTCAGCTGACTGTTTGAGGTGGAAGTCAAATTGCTGGGTTTGAAAAGTCTCCAGAGATGATTTGGTCTGGTATAGCTACAATCTTAAATTAGTGAAAACCAAGGGGAAAAGCCTCTTAGAAAACGAGGGTAAATATGGTGATGATGAACTCCTTTAACTTGGCCTTGTCTGAGAAGCACTTTATCTGCCCTTCCATTCTAAATAAAAGCTTTGCTGGATAGAGCAATCTGGGATGTAGGTCCTTGCCTTTCATGACTTGGAATACTTCTTTCCAGTCCCTTTTTGCCTGCAAGGTCTCTTTTGAGAAATTAGCTGACAGTCTGATGGGAACTCCTTGGTAGGTGACTGTCTCCTTGTCTCTTGCTGCTTCTAGGATTCTCTCCTTCATTTTAATCTTGGCTGATGTAATTATGACGTGCCTTGGTGTGTTCCTCCTTGGGTCCAAGTTCTTTGGGACTCTCTGAGCTTCCTGGACTTCCTGGAAGTCTATTTCCTTTGCATTTTTGAGAAGGCCACTGCTGTCTGGCCTTCTAAAAAGTAAGTTGACATAAGACCATGCTATTTTTTGTGTGTATGAAAGATTTTCAAGATAACAGAAATGTAACTGGTTGCTAGGACTAGTAGTAATGTGGAATATAAACACATCAGTGGGCATGAAAATCAAAATGAACACATAGAAATTGAAGAGCAACAAAAGGGTACTTACAGTATGAGCGAATTGTTTGGTTTTGCGAATAAAATGTTGGCTAATATCACTTGCTGAGTTAATGTAAAATTCAAATATTCCAGGTATTCCAAAACCAGCCTTGAAACTAGATTTGCTGGTTTCCAACCTTGAAGCATTATGTTCATAATCTGAGTATGATTCATACTCTGTCAGTGCAAATTCATATTTGCCTTGGGTCTAAAGGAAGAAAAAAGAACACGTTTTTATTTCATTTGATTCATGTCAGTTCAGTAAAAGTCCACAAACATCCACGATACTCTTACTATGCGCCAGACACTGGAGCGGGTGCTCTGGCTACACAAACCCAAAGCCAGTTCTGTCCCTCCCCCAGGGCTCCTGATCCAGCAGAAGACAGAGGTGTTCAATACGGGGAGGAGATATTTAGAACGGAGCACTTGGTTTGGATTTGAATTGGCAGAAAGGGAGGAGGACTGTGGGGCTATGAGCTTGGCTTAGGCACAGGCATGGAGGTGGGAAAGGGCAGGACGTATTGAAAAGCTGCACGGGTTCCAGTGCGGCTGTATCAGAAGACGTGAGAGTGAGGACAGAGGGGGGTGTTGTGAGAGACCGTGCTGCTGTACAAACGCTGAGGCTTCTGGACGACTTGCTCTGAAGCTGGACTTAACCCAAGAGGAGCCGAACCTCAGGAAGATCATTCTAGGACAACGTAGTGGTTGGATTGGCAGGGACAAATTTGGGGTCAGAGAGACAAGCCAATGAGGAGGCTGTAAGAGGAATGCCAGACAGGAAATGAGGGTCTGACCAAAGGTGGTGCAGTGGGGGCGAGGAGACAAAGGTGGGGAGATGCCCTTGAGAGACCTCAGAAGAGCCCCCCGCTTAAAAATCAGGGCTGACTGATTTGTGCTCAGGGGAACTGCCAGGGGTACTGCCTTGGTGGCCCTGGAGTGACCAGTCCCAAAGTGTCTCCACCTCCACCCCAACAACCACCAGCTTCTAGACACCTGAGTTTCCATAACACGTCCGCTGCCAGTACAGAGAGGCAGGCATGGTTCCAGTTGCCCGCTGGGGCCTGGAATAAGGCTGCCATTTTCAGGCTGGGTGACCTTGGACATCTGACTTATCTGTCCATGCCTCAGCTCCTTCATGTGTAAAATGCGGATGATAATTATTCCTGCCACTGGGCTTGTTCCGAGGGTTGTGTTTATATGGGTAAAGTACTGTAC
This sequence comes from Tonatia bakeri, assembly GCA_004024845.1. Classification (NCBI taxonomy): domain Eukaryota; kingdom Metazoa; phylum Chordata; class Mammalia; order Chiroptera; family Phyllostomidae; genus Tonatia; species Tonatia bakeri. Next base: position 20,688 of record PVIA01001179.1, on the reverse strand, counting down.
AGCACCTGGCACAGCACTCAAAAAAAGTCGGCTACGAAGATGGGAGACAGATATACAGGTGTGGGCAAAAGTAGGTTTACAGTTGTGAGTACGTGCAGCAGTTTATTCTTGTATTATTATTGGTTAGTTATTGCATTATTTTCCATACAAACAACTGTAAACCTACTTTTGGCCCCCCCGAACACCCTGCCTGGGCCTGGTTGATCAACGGCTGTCCTAAGATCCTCTCTGGGAAGTGCAGGCCTCGGGGAGGGCGCTGGCTCCATGGGGCAGGGCGTTTGTCCCAGGCTCCCTTTCTCTCTGTTGGCCAATAAGTCTGCGTGGGGACAATGGGAGCAGGAAGGGCGGTGGGTGGGGTAGAGGCTTGACCTCCAGGAATGCACGGTTTCGAAGTGGGAACTGCCATGAAGGTCGTCTAGTCCAGCCCCTCATTTCACAAACGAGGAGAGTGAGGCCCAGAGTGAAACGGAGCTGAGGCTGGTAAAACTGGGACCGGGGGCAGAGCCAGGCCTCGCGCCCCAGTGTCTTCTCAGACCTTAAGTGTGCGTCACTCACAGTAACACGGCCTGTTTTAAGCCCCGCTCTCTGTGAGAACACTTTCCAGTTTGCATGTGCTGCACAATGGCCGCTGTTGGCAGAGTTTTTACAACTTCAAATTCTTGGAACAATGCCTGGTTCTAACAGGCAAGGACTTGGTAACACCAAGAGTTAATGTTTCCGAGGGCCACCATTCAGCAGGTGTGCTGAGCACTTACCACGTTCCTGAAGTAGTCTTCTCCCCGCAGGGTAGAACCTTTGTAACCCCCAGTTTGAAGATGGGAAGGGGGGACTAGTCAAAGAACATATATGAAGGACCCATGGAAGAGACAAAGGTGTGGGGATTGACTATGGCAGTTGGGGTGTGGGCTGGGTGGAGGGGACAACGAGGGAAAAATTGAGACAACTGTACTAGCATAAACACTAAAATAGTTAAAATAAATAAATAAATACAGACAGACAGACAAGAAAAGGGAGACTCGGAGCATTTAGGATTGCATAGAGGGAAACTGCAGAGCCATCACGTCAGTGAGACTCCACATCCTGAGCTGTTCTTCTGCTTTCCTGGTAGCTTTTGATACTGTTGTTAGTACAGTTACTACTACGGCAACTGTGGCTCTGACTCTCTGCAGCATGTCAGCCTCACCCCATGTCGTGAGGAAGGAGCTGCCCACTTTACACATGAAGAAGAGAAGCTCAGAGAGATAAAGGGATGCCCCAAGCTCGCCCAGTCTCAGGCTGCAGGCCTGGCCTCTCAACCATGCTGGCCGGCTTCTCCCTGAGTGCTCACTGCCCTGCAGGGGCCTCCTGGCTGCCACATACCTGTGGGGTGTAGCTCTCCACGTTGTGCGGTTTCCTAAACCTCGTGTTCAGAATGTAATGAGGGGAGCACCCACCGCCGTAATACCTGTGATCGAGAACCGGGCCCTCCAAACTGTTTGTGAACAAATTAACCCTGCAGGGAAGGCACGGAGAGGAAGAAGAGGAGTGGGTAAGCAGCGAGCTGTGTGATTGTAACTGGTAGACCTACCCAACAGTAGGTGGTCCTACAGAATTTCTTGGCATGGCATTCAAGGCCCTTGAGAGCTGGTAGGAACCAGCTGTCCCACTTCATCTCTGGCCACTCCCACCCACAGTCTACCCTAGTCCCCCGCTCCTTCTCTTATGTGTAAGTGCTGTTCCTTATGCCTAGAATCTAGAATGCCCTTCCAGCCATTTACTGTTGTTTTTTTTTTTTCTTATCTTTCGAGATTAAGCTCCGCCATTGCCAGTTGTGTGAAGCCTTCACTGACACTCGTACCAAGCTGGGAGAGAGGTCCTTCCATGTGCTTGTCCCATTCATGCAGTTATTGGCCTGTACTGTTACAGTCGCCTTACAAGGGCGGTCTAGCATAATAGGTAAGAACACAAAATCTGCAGCCAGAAGTCTGGGGTCAAATTCTTGGTCTGCCATTTACAAGTCACGTGATCTTGGCCACATTGATTAACCTCTCTATGCCTCAGTCTCCTCATCTATGAAATGGGAACAAGGAGAATACCTACCTCCTGCAGCTGTTGGGAGGAATGCACATGTCATACTTGTTAAGTGTTTAGAATACTGCTTGGTCCATGATAAATGCTTGCTATTAATTATGTGTCTGGTGTCCCCACTGGATTGTGCACCCCTGGAGGGGGGGATTCTTCTGAATTTCTGTATGACTCGCATCACGAGACAGTGAAATAATTAGCATTTACTGAGGTCTGACTGAAACACACACAGTGGTGTCGTGGTGACCCAGTGCAACACCTCAGTGTCCCCGAAGCCCTGGGCGGTATGCATCATTACGTCCATTTAGAACGGATGGAAACCCCGCCTGTAGTTAGACGTTATCGCTCACTGCGTCCTGCGGCCCGGGCCCGACCGCCGCTGAAAGTTCTTGCTGTTGTTGAAAGGAGCTCTGTCTCCTTTCAGCTTCTACCCATTGGCCTCAGTTCTGTTCCCAGCAAAATTGTCTCAAGCTCTCTTCCCTATGGCAGAATGTCATGTGTCATTAAAAATATTGTATAGTTATTTATTTTATTTAACAAATATAATGTGGTGCTTACTTTGTGGAGGCACTGTAATAGTCAATTTACACACTTTGGCTTATTAGTCCTTATGAGATAGGGATTATTATTATTACTAGACCCATTTAACAGATGAGGAAAGTGAGGCACAGAGAAGGTAATTGACCTGCCAGAAGCAAGTAGTGGGGCCAGGATTCTGTCTGAGGGACTATCTCAAGAACAGAGGTGGCATTCTTCCCACCACACAAGCTGCCTCTCACTTACCAGTTTCTTACAATCACATTAGCTTCTCAGTCCTCCCAAAACTCGAAGGAAGGATTTTACTGCCTTTCTTCTACAGATAACAAGACTGAAGCCTCCCACAGATCAGGGCTTCACCTGACGGCTTGTGGCCGGGGGCTCGGACCTTCACTGTCTCCACTCAGAGTCCACTGCCGGCTCTGAACGCCCGCTCTGTCCCCTGGGACAGCCATGTGACTCCTGGGAACTGTCTTAACTTTCCCAGGCCTCAGTTTCCTTACAGAGGAGGTGGGGGTTATAATAACAAGAGTGTAGGTGGCCTTGAGAGGATGTCTTCCCCACATGAGGAGTCTCTTTCTCTCTCCCTTGTTGTTCAAATAACAGCCTTTTAAGATCGTGATTCGATTTTTGTTTGGGAAGAGGGCGTATCTCAGCAGGGCCGCTGCTCTCCTCCCCACACTGTGTCACATATGGTGATTTTTAAAGCCCATGAGGGGAGCTTCTCACTCTGCCCCCTGGAGGCCGAGCAGCTGCAGAATGGGGCAGGTGAGCCAGGCAAACACCGGGCCCATTTGGTCCCTTCTGACCCGGCTCCTCAGACTGTGCCAGAGGACTGGACCCACTCAGAGACCCCCAGCAGCCTGAAACACAGATTGCAGACCCAACCTGGAAATCCATTCCTTCACTAACCGCTTAGGAGCCTCTCATCTGGGCCAGACCCTGCGCTGGGGCCCAGGGTTACAGAAGGAGATAAAACCTCCTGTACAACTTGATGATGGGATTCAAAGGTAAGGCTTAGAAAGCCCCTCACATGGTCACAGAGCAGGGCCTAAATGCACACATGTCCCCGGGGCTCTTGTGGAGCCTCTGTGGTCTCCACGCACAACTGTGTCCCTACTGTTCCCAACATGGCCCTCCTCATGGCCCCTGTGTGTCGATGGGAGGTGCTACTGCGGCTCCCCGGAACTGTCCTCGGAGAGCAGCCATTTACATCCACTGACACCACAGTCTTTGTCAGGAAGGCGAAAAGAAACAACTCTTTGCACATCAGCTTCTACTTCTTTAGAATTACATTTGATGTTGTGCCTTCCCATCTATACCATAGAAACACAGTAACTTACCCACTAGCCAGATTGTCAATTGCCCAGTACTGGTCCACTTCTTGCGGACACTTTTTATAAATCCTTTTACAGTTTGCCTCGTCTGACTGGTCCCCACAGTCGTTGTCCCCATTGCAAAGAAGTCTGCGGTTTATACACCTCCCTGGGATGGAAAAATGATGTCACACACAGTTATAGGGTTGTCAGAGGGGAACTTTTGTGCTATGCACACCTACTGGGCACCAGGCACCTTCTAGACCTTTAATACTTTGTTTGACACGTATCACAGTGGGTTGGTAATGGCTTTTACATTTCATTCCCCCAAAGACACCAGTGCTGTATGTCTGAAAACACATTGAGGGGGGATTATTAAGGGAGTGCAAGTGTAAGTGTCTGGTAGGCAGAGGTTGAGTGGATTTCCCTCCCTGAGGCTGGGGAGAGAGGTCGGTTTGCTGGGTCCTGCAAATCATACCAGCTGTGCAACCTTCCTTATGTTACCTAACCCCCCACCTCAATTTATTCATCTGGAAAACAAATAAGTCGTACCCACCTACCCCTAGGGTTGCTGGGAATTTAAAAGAGTAAACGGAACAGTACTGACTCATGGAGCATACCCACTGGGTGTCATTATTACTATAATTAGTGTTTTCTTGGGTCAGGGGCACATTGCTGGTAAATTTTTGCTGCAGGATTAGAACCTGTAACTGCCTAATCACAATTATTTCCAGTAAACCACACAGCCTTCAAGACTATTGACATTTGAACTATTTTTTACTATAAAAGTATTTAGACTACATGTTTGAAATTATTTACAGTGCTTGACTAACTTGACTTCCTCTATTATTTGTATATTCTTGGGGGATAAAGCCCATAATACAGGCGATCCTATTTTCTTAGATGTGTCTGGTCAATTTAAACAGTGTTCTTGTGGTGTTAAAGGCAGAAGAATAACAATCTGGTCCTCAAATGTTTCTTACAAGGCATTAAACTAAAGCTTGCCCGAATGACCATTATGACTTTGGTCAGAATCATGGAACGCTGGCCATAATGAGTCTGTGGACACACTGTAAAACAGTCTTTCAGATTTATTGGATGGAATTTTGCATTTGCAATGAGCCTTAGAAATTGTCCTACAAATCCCTAACTCTTTTTTGAAAGATTCCACAGCATAGTCCACATGGTTACAGTAAGTGTAGAGACTCATAGCTCCTATCTAGATAATTTGGGTCAATCAAAATACTCTTATTTTTGCTGGACACTTGCAGAAATAGAGACGCATATGTTTGCTTGAATGAGCCAGATGAATGGGTTGAAAAGACAGGCGTTTACTTAGTCCTGCCCCTGATGATTATTCATTTGTGTGCTCCTTTCTTCCTTCTGTCTGTCCACCCATGTGTCCTTCTTTTTTTCCTTCCTTCCTTCCTTTCATCAAAAAATGCTTTTGCTGACATAGCATGCCTTAGGGGTTATGCTGGACTTGGTGATGCACAAATGCAGAAGACAGGAACTGACCCTCCAAAGATTTCTCAGAGATCACTGATGCTAACCACTCTTATTTAACTGTTTCAGGCTCTGTCTCTGACAGAGCCAGCTCAGCTCACGGTCTGAAAAGAGCTTTCACACCCATCAGGTCACTTGAAACTTCTAACAAACTTGTAAGGTAGTAACGTCATTTTGGATTTTCTGCTGTGAGAACAACATGCAGAAAGGTTAAGTGACTTCTCCCAAATCACAACGTCAGAAAGAGATAACTCAGGATTTCCGATTCCTGCACACATACTTTGGGGGTCCCTAATGTCTGTGAATGTGATCAGAATCCCCAAATTTCTAACTGCGGCTTTCCCACCCACCTGCTGTATAACCTTCAGCAAGGGACTCCTCCAAGTGTCAATTTCTTAGTGTGTAAAATGGGGATAATAATTAACACCAACTTTACAGGGTTGTTTTGATGAAACAGTACATGTAGAAGGAGGTAGAGATTTGAAGATAAGGAGGCCTCCTCGCCTGACACATGGCTCTGGTCTTAAGCACTAGGCAGGGGCCAGCACCACCGTCACCACGTGCCCCTGCCTAATTTGCTAGCTTCCCCCACCCACTCCCGCGTCCCTTTGTACCTGTCTGTGCACACACAATGCCTTCACATCGCACTTGACTCCGGCATGGCGCACTGGTAACACAGTCTTCGGCTTCCTTGTCAGAGACTCTGCATGGGTCCCCATGGAACTGAGACGGTCGCAGCAAGGTGGCATGTCGGTACTGCAGTGGAGAGATTCAAGGTGAGCCGAGGGCTGAAGCTCATGGACCTTGGGTGCTTAGGCATATGTGCTTTAGGCTCCACATGGAGATTGACTGTGTGCCTATTTCAACTGCACTGTGAGCTTCCTGCAGGCAGGGGCCTTGTCTGGTCTCTGCATCTGCAGTGATCACTAGAGGTTTGCTGAACTCGGGGAAAGCATGGGCTCTGGAGTTGTCAAAGGTGAAAAGTAGATTGATGGGGCCCACTCAATAGCACAAAGCCACCGTCTCAGCTTGATTACTCCACTGGGCTGACTCAAGTATTCTCATTCACTTCAGTATCTTATAAATGCAAAAGCATGCACTTGGGAGCCAGAACAGACTCTGATACTTTCTAGTTATATTGGCCAAGTTACTTAACTTCTATGATCTCAGTTTACTGATCTTTAAAATTTAGATAATTAATTACATAAAGGAACAGTTGTGAAGTTTCAATTACATATGTGATACATATATGTGAAATCTCATTATGTTTTCTGGTATATAGTAGGCACTCAATTTCTGGTAATTACTTTTTTTTATTATTAATGACCTTTAGCAGTCAATCTTTATCTCTACCTTTCAGTTTGTTTATTTCAGGAGTATTGATTGAATTTCCAAAATATTGATTGAACCACCCACTGGTTAAAAAAAGGTAGGTATTATTTGTGCTTGCTTGTTTTGAATCATAATTGCGCCCCCTGGGCTGCCCTCAGGGAGCTCACAGGTGATGGGAGGCACCAGGCTGTGAGGCGGGTGGCCTGACCGAGGAAGTATGCAGTCTCTGTGACTCACAGGGGCATTCCCAATGCACACTTAGGAGATGGGAAGGTGACATCCAAACTGAGCCCCCAAGGATGAACAGAAGGGTTGGGCAAGTGTGGAGAGAGCTGTGAGGAGGGGAGAGAAGAGCACTCTGGGGGAGGGAGAGAAGAGCACTCTGGGGGAGGGGAAAGGAGAGCACTCTGGGGGAGGGAGAGAAGAGCACTCTGGGGGAGGTAACTGCTATGCCAAAGCTGAGAGACTAGAGAGAACCGGCCTTTTCCTGTAAGTGGAATTCATCACTGCTGCAGTAAAGAGTGCAAGAGGGAGAGAGGCAAGCGATGGGGGAAGACAGAGTAGCAGTAGGCAATGCAGGGCTTTCCAGGCCCCAGTAAGGGTGGATTTAGTGTTTTATTATGGGGCAATGAGCAACCACGGCAGAGGAAGGGAGCAGTCCAACCTCTGTGGCTTCCAAATGCCAGTTCCAGTCAGGATTCTGGTGAAACAGAAAGGGGCAAACCAGGCCCACAGCCCCTTTGCAGAATGACACGTTTACCAGCCACAGTTATTAACTGTATACTATCTGGAAATCCAAAATTTTTTTAAAAAGTATAGACGACCATTCACTGATGCTCCTTTGTATTGCCAGCGGGTCTGTCTTCCTAGAGGGCAGAGGCTGGCTGGACAGGGACAAGGTCTGAAAGGAAGACCTTGTCTTCCACGAGAAGACTACCCCCAGCTACTGAAGGGAAAATTGGTGTTAGGAGTGTGGCAATGCTGGAGGAAAGACACCTCCCAATTCCAGTTTGGAAGGTTTGATGTCCCCACTCCCTCCAGCCAGTGACCCTGCTGACAGCGATGATGCCAGCTGAGGGAAGTGTGTTGTGAACTCCGAGTGAAGAGCTCTGGATAGCTGGGGGAACGGGTGGCTCATGCTGAGTCTTCCTGGTTTATGGTGCAGATGAAGCAATTATCCAGATAATTGGATCAATGTTGATAACTTCAGCAATAAAGCCTACTTTGGGAACCAAATGATCCTGCTTGGCTCTCCACATCGATCCAATTAAGTGTGTAATTGTCCCGGGCCCCTAGCCCATGGTTGGTTTGGTTTCCCAGGGAGCTGGGGAAATGGCAGCCGTTCTCTGACACATCTGCTGCTCTCAGCGCTGGGGTCCCGGGTCAGCTCTCCTGTGACAAGGGAGCAGGAAAGACAATACTGCAGAGACTACGTTTTTGATTGGTGGAACACTAGACAAGAAGCCCGAGGCCTGAGTTCAATGCCTGAATTTGCTACTAGATGAACCTGAGAACGCAGTTACCTCTCTGTTTACCTATCTGCTTAACAGAGAATGTAATAACTATTCTCCCTTCTTTACAAGGATATCAGAAAATACAATGAGATCAAACAACACATATTTATGGAACACCTATCACGTGGCAGAAGTTGGTCTATGTAAGGAAGATAAAAAATTGAGTAAGCATTTAACGGCTCACAGTTTAATGGAAAGCTAAATAATAAAAGAACAGTAAATGATAAATGCAAGGATACTGGAGGAAGAGGGAGCTATTATATATCATAAAAGGGTGATGCTCTAACTGTGAATGGGGTTGAAAAATCAGGGAAGGCTCCTCCAAAAAATTGGTCCCTAGGCAGGGTTTCACACTGTGAGTGGGTGTTAGCCAGTAAAGGAAGAGGGAAAGGTCACTCTGCCTGGGAAAGCAACATGAGAAAAGGCACAGAGAGAAGGTGCGATGGTCAGGGAAATACAAGTGTTCAGTGTGCTGGATTGGGGCATGCTTTATGGAGATGTAGGCCAGGCCTAGTCATGGGGTCTAGCCTTTAATACCACAGCATGACCTTGATCCTAAGGACCATGGGCAGACGTTGAGTGATTTCAGGCTGGGGAAAGGCAGGCCAGACTTGCATTTCTGATGCCTCCCTCTGGTTGCGTGAGGAAAGATGGATTAAAAGGGCAAGGTTGGAGACACGAAGCCTAATTAGGAAGCTGTTAACATGAGCAAGGACACATAAGTTTAGGAAAAACCTGAAAGATCAAAGAAAGAATGTAATTGCTACTTGGAAGCACAGAGGAATGGAATTAATTCATTAAATAGGCCAACATTTACAGAGGTCCTACTACGTGCCAGGCACTGTTGGTAGTGCTTCAGCCAATCTTGATGAGGATTAAGGTTCCTCGAAGCTTAGAGACCTCTCAAGGCCTAGGTACTTACCCTTTTCTTCTGACAGGGATCACACCTGGTCCAGGAGGACCAGCTGGACAGTTCACAATCAATAGGCATCAGTGTGACATCCGCACTCCGTGTCTGCCTACTCTTGGCGAGGCTCCCATTGACTGCATTTGACTCAAGAGAGGGTGGCCTTTCACCTCTAAAAAGTCATCATGAGAGAAGAAAGTCAAATATCAGATGGGAATTAAATATACATACAATCACCTATCCACTCATTCGATAAATATATGTTTGCTCACCTGTGCAAAGCTATTAGTTTGTCATTCAAGTATAGGTTAATCTCACAAATATTTATTGAATACCCAGTGAGTGCTTGGTACTATGGCTAGCTGTGGTTGAAAGTATATTGAACTTGTATCAGACGACAGTCCATCAGATTTCTCAACAGGGACTTTGCAGGCCAGAAGGGATTGGCAAGAAGTATTCAAAGTGATGAAAAGCAAGGACTTACAACCAAGATTACTCTGTCCAGCAAAGCTATCATTTAGAATGGAAGGGCAGATAAAGTGCTTCCCAGGCAAGAAAAAGCTAAAGGAATTCATCACCACCCAAGAAGTATTACATGAAATGTTAAAGGGTCTGCTTTAAGAAAAAGAAAAAAAAAGACAAAAAATATGAACAATAAGGTGACAAAATTATATATCTATCAACAATGAATCTAAAAAACAATATATGAATAAGCAGAATAGAAAGAGACTCATAGATACAGAAAATGTTTTGACAGTTGCCCAATGGGGGGAGTTGGGGGGATGGGTGAAAAACGTGAGGGGATTGAGAAGTATAAATTGGTTGTTTCAGAATAGTCATGAGGAAGGCTGGGAATTAAACTTTCAGAAACATTGTATCTCCCTTCACCTGCCCGCATCCCACTTAACCTACCACTGCAAGCATACTTCTTGATATTTTAAAAAGACAGATTTATAGTCTAAAACAAAAAAATAACCTTTTTAGATCGCTAGACTATTTTCTATAAACTTTGATATGATAACTTCAGTTTGGGCACATGACTCCTCTAAGAGCCTAATAGCCAAAAATAAATTGCTTTCCATTGCTTTTGTCAGAATATGGCTTTCCAAGTAAGAGCTACCCAAGTACTTCTATCTGGAGTAGAACTAGCCAGTATAAACCAATGAACCCCTGTGCACAATTCAGCTAGTGGTTTCAGATAAATTTGCTACTTAGTGCACTACTTTAATATCAAACATTCTAAGTAATTGTAGGATTTAAGGAATAGGTATTTACAAACTATGCATGAAATGCTTCTTTCTCCCTGCCCCCACCCCCAGCTCTCAAGCTATATATATTTAAAATAAATGTCAAGTATTCACTAGTTCCTATTAAAACAGGAGAAGAAGAAAAGACAGTCCATCAGCAGCTGGGTCATCTTGGTCTGGTTTTGCAACCTGCGTGAGCTTCACTTTTCTCATTTGTATGATGAGAAAATCATACCCAGCTCACAAGACTATTTCTAGGATCAAATTAAATGTATGTGAGAGCACTGTGTAGACAGTGCAGGGAATACAACCAGCTGGATGTAAGATCTTAAGCTATTCTCTCCCCAACTCTGAGCCTGTTTTCATGGCCTGCCTAGAGAGGGAGAGGTGTGAGCCTCCCTTTCAGAGAGGGAGAGGTGTGCACTAGGTGGTCTTCAGGGTGTCTCTTACGATAAGAGTCTATGAGACATTTCCCGAGAACAGACCATACTCAGGGCTCTGTGCCACAGGAGATACAGAGAACTACATATACCGCACAGGTTCTGTCTTCTGGAACACAGAGTCTGCCTTCAAGTAGGAAAATAGAAACATATGTTGGCTCTTCCAGAATCTGCCCAGTAGGCAAGGTTTTAAAGCCTATAGTCTCCATGGCCACAGCTGTGCTTTAGGACATCACTGTGACTGCCAAGGGGAGGCTGCACAGGGGTGGGGAGAGGCTGGAGGCAGGAAACACAGGTTGGTGGCTTGTGCAGTCAGCTGGATGAGTGACATGAGCCCGAGGTATGGCAGTGTTGGGGGTAGAGAATGGGGAGGACAGATGTAGAAGATGTTTCTCTGGTGGAACAGATAGTCAGTGATGGGTAACTGGAAGGGGTCTGGGTTAGAGAGAGGGGTTTAGGTTGATGCTGGTTTTCAGGCTGAGTGTGTGTGTGGGTGCACAACACAGGAACAAAGGAGCTTATCGGGGGAGATGTGTCTGGAGCATGCTGAGTCCCAGTTGCCCACGGAATACCTATGTGGAGTCATCCAGTAAGTGACCCCTGCGTGGTTTTAGAACCAGGAGAGAGATTTGCACTACAGATACACACAAATATGATCATGAAAAGTGGTGAGAGAAGATATGACTGTTTTCTCGAGGATGATCAGGTCAGAGGTGAGCTCTTGGGGAGCTTCAACTAGACCAGGAGACAGGAGAGACCATGCCCTCCAGTCCAGGTGCGACGTGTGTGCAGAGGTGGAGGGGACGGGGCAGCCTGGGGGCTGAGTAAGGACAGGCAGACAGCATCACGTCTGCAGCGCAGTCAGGCAACGGGAGGCCTCAAGTACGTCTGGGAGACAAGGCCGTGCTGGTTTGCTAAGTTCCTGACACAAGGTGGGGCACTCAGTCCAAGAGTGAATGAATGACTTAATCCGACTAGGCCTCCAGCTTCCCCAGGTAGTATGATGGGTATATCATGAATCTTCTTTTTCTTCCATCTGAAAGAGTGTGTAGCAATGTAAGATTCTTTGTAATTGATGTTTCTTTTCAAGGCTCAAAAAGGGAAAAATGTGAAGAGAAGAGAAAGAGCGCTGAGGTTTGCCGAGTGCCCAGGGCGTGCCCCACCCTGTGTGAGGGTCTTATGCCTGTGCTCTCCTTGAATGCAGTGCCACACGGCAGCTCTGCAGCGAGGCCACCTGGCCGAGCAGGGGGATGGCCTACAGCCCTGCAGCTGGTAGGTGTGGCCGTGGGGTCGTTGGCTTGACTCCGGAGTCTGTGCTATGACTCTGTCCCATGCAGCCTGGAAGGGACGCAGGCCAGTGTCCACTCCACCAGTCCCCATGGTCTCTGTGTCTCTTTCATCGTTGTGTCCAAGACTCAGTCATTAGGAAGAGAATCACATAGTTTCCACTGTCTCAAATACACAGTCTATCACTCTAGACAAGGTCATTAACCACTACATTCTCACTTGGCAAAAGTTCTAAAAAGAGGATAATATTAACTACAGTGAAATCTGTCTCCATGACCACCCCAGAGACCTGCAAAAATCAATTGCCTAGTAAAGTTAAATCTTTAACAAAAGGTCAAAGACTCCACTAGAAACCACAGGTGGATACTTTAAAATGGTAACTTGAGGCAGGATGCTGCACGCCAGTGGGATGCAGGGAGCACTTCAGAGTGTGTTTTTCTACTCATTGGCCCAGGTTTGACAAAACAACATTGTCTGTGATTTGGCTGCTCCTCAGTGTGTATTTGACAGTGCTGCTGGGTGTCCTCTTCCTGTTTCAATGGAGAAGCAGTGGCTCTGGCCAAGTAGGCTAGTGGGTTAGAGCGTTGTCCCAATATGCCAAGGTTGAGGGTTCGATCCCTGGTCAGAGCACATACAAGGAGCAACCAATCTATTCATAAATAAGTGGAACAAAATCTATGTTTCTCTCTCTCTCCCTCAAAAAAAAAATCAATTAGAAAAAGAAATAGTTGCACTGTGTTTTTAGCAACTATCAATCCAATTTCAGACTATACTTGAGACTGAGTTGATAAGTAATGTGTACACTTGCTATTAAGAGTTACAATTATTTCCTTCTCTGACATTTGAAAGCCTGTTAATGGGCAAGATGATCGCTTATAGAAGGAACTTGGTGAAAAGTAGTTTTAACCAGCAGATCTCTCATTTTTGCACCCAATTTTCATTATGGAGGTGGCAATATAAGAAGTAATCAGCTGAATAAATAGTATGTCTGTAAATTACATTGGATGCTATGTGTGTGGTTTATAACTACTACAAAATGCAAATTTGAAAGCTAGCATTAAATTGCATCTTTAATTCCTGGGAACAGCATGGAGCCAGGAAAGGGCAGGGCCCTCCAGGCCCTGGTGCGTGGTCACAGCACACGCTACTCCCCCTGCGCATTCCCACAGAAACAAACCATGTGCACGTTTGGACTGACTGACCTGACTGCTGTCATTCCAGGTCTTCTGTGGTTTCAATGCTGAGAGATTAGACAGAGAAGCACAGAAAATAAAACAATAAACACCCATGAACTCACGACCCAGAACTGGCAATTGTTAACATTTTGGTATACTTCAAGTTTTTTTTAAATAAGAAATAACCCTATAAGTTTAATGTCTCAGTTTTATACCTGCCCCAATTCCATTTCCTGTTCTTCTTTGTAGAGGGAAATATTGTCATGAATTTGGCATGTATCCCTCCAGTCTTTGAAACAGTGTGCGTGTGTATACACACACACACATACATATATACATATACACACATATACATACATACACACATATACATACATACACATATATACATACACATATACATCTATACACACACACCACACATATATACACAATACATAGTTTTGCTTTTGTGTACTTTACTCATACTGTCTACATTATTCTGTAACTTGCTTTTGTCAGTCAACATTGTATTTCTGAGGCCTATCCACATTGGGTTATAGAGACCTAGTTCCTTCCTTTTACTTAGATGTTCCATCATAGAGCATATATTGCATTCAATTTAGTCTTTTCCTTTTTGAAGGACATTTACTTTTTCCCAATGTTTTGCAACTGCAAGTAATGCTACAGTAAACACCTTCTATAAGTCCTTGGAACGTATCCCTCCACATAAACACTGGCAAGAATGTCCCTGTCCTTGAGGTGCACAGGATGCTGTGGCCAGCATTAGGACATATTTCACTGGGTCCCTGTCTCCTACACTCTTTCTAACAGGCGTCTGTGATCAGAATGAAGGCGGATGCATCAAGTACCGCAGGATTAGGTCAGCAGTGAATGGCGAGCCATCAGCGTGTACAGGCGGCGTGCGTCAACACGGTTTGGCTGCTAGAAATGCCCCGACACAACGACTCTCTTGTCACACACAGTTTGTTAGGCAGCTGCGTCCCCTTTGCAAATAGCATCATTCCTCTTTGCTCATAGGGACAGCTTCTGGGCCGCAGAATTTCAATTTCTCCTTTCCCTGCTCCTTGCTGTTGAGGATGTGAAATTTAATGCAGCATCTTAAGGCGACAAACGTGTGGCCCAGAGATAGGGAAGCGGCATGGGAGCCCAGCACGTCAGATGCACGCGCAGGAGGAGAGGGGGTGACGCACGAGCTGGGATGCACACGGGCCCTGGGACCAGAAAAAACCTGGATCTGAATCCACGTTCTGTTACATGCGGAGTGAGTAGCCTCGCGGCAGTCACATCCTCCCTCCAAATCTGGTTTCCTCTAGGTGAACTGTAAGCGGCAGCACGTGCCTCAAAGAGCTGTGAGCGTCAGAGCTCGCGTACCTAGTGCCTGGCACAGAGGGGCCACGAAGACGCGGTTGGTCTTACAAAGACAATGTGATGATTACGTCATCTGACTTGATTATACGAGTAACCGGAAATGAAAACTTTCTTAGCTGATATGATGGAGGTCTCAGCATTTTCTGTCCCGGAACCGAAAGCTGTTCTCCCACTTCGTGTGTGGAGACACATGCCGTGCTCAGGACTGCCCGGCGGGAGTCAGGGGTGAAGGCCGGAGCACCAAATCTGGATTCAGGTCAGGGTCTCAGGCTCACAAACACCAGTGAATGAATCTCTTGTCTCTCACAACCAGTTTTCTCTGCTACAATGTGAGTAAGAGATGACTTCCAGCTCATAACATTGCTGGAGGATTAAACGAGGTTTCCCAGCCTGCACTCTACTCACCCACTCGCACTTGCATTTCCAGCCATAGAGTGAATTTCCCAATATATCTAAGTACAATTGTGTGCCTCTTTTGCTTAAAACCCCTGCAAGCTTCTTCTTTTTGTCCTCAGATGAGGACATTTTTAAGTTGCTTTCAGAGAGAGAGAGAGAGAGAGAGAGACAGAGAGAGAGAGAGAGAAACATCAACGTGAGAGAGAAACACTGACTGGTTACTGGTTGCTTTCTTGCATGCGCCCCAACCGGGGATTGAAATCACAACCTGAGCATGTGCCCTAACTGAGGATCAAACCTGCGACCTTTAGGTCCATGGGAAGACACCCCAACTGAGCCACACTGGCCAGGGCAAGGCGCAAGCTTCTTAACTAGCACTCTAGTGCCCCCCTCAATTCTGTCCATGATCTGACTGCTCTGCTACCTCGTTTCTGGGAGCTGCCCACCTTGGTCTGTGCTCAAGGCTACTGAAGTAGACTTGTGGCTTCAGGAGCAAGCCAGTCTCTCTCCATTTCTGTGTCTTTGTCTGTGCTGCTTCCTCTGCCTGGAACACCCAGAACCCCCTTGGCCATCCAGCAAACACCTGTTCATAGGTAAAAATTCAGCTCTAGCATTACCCCTTCTGGAAGACTTTCCAGAACCCACACTTAGGAGAGTTGACCACTCCCTCTTGCCTCCCACCTGCCCCTGTACCATCTCTTGGCAACAGCACACAGAGCACACACTCATGTTTTGGCTCTCTCCATGGGAACGTGAGCTCTTTGCACTCTACTCATCTCTGTGTCCTCAGAGCCTGACAGGGGGCCTTTCCTGGGGGGTGGGTCAGTGCTGTGGGTAGAGTCGCTATGACCCTTTCAAACCCTTCATTCCAGACACATTTCCTTGGACCCCGAATGCTTCTCTGCATACACATAGTACAAACAGGCAAGGCCTTGGCAGCTTCATTCTTCTTAGGGCCAAGTTGAGATTCTTGATATCCATAATAGCTATTATTTACTGAGAGCCCAGTGGGTAGAAAATACTCATGGTGCTGGTCTCGAGGTGAGTCCAGAGGGTGCAAGGCGCTCCTCACATTAAGTGAGAGGTTGTGCTCAGAGAGCATGTATGGGATGAATAAATGCATTGATGGCCCTTCTTCCTATGGCATTGCTCACAGGTGCCCACAGGGAGGCCTGGGAGGCCAGAGGGCTCTGACGTCTCATGGTAGGGGCTTTTCATGCACCAGGGAGACCCCCAAATTGCCAAGTCACTGCCACTCTTTTCACTGGAGCCCAAGTTTGAGCTTCCATTCAGATGAAGTTTGGGCTTTGACTCAGATATTGTGTTTAGCCTGTTTTGCATCTTACTGATGGGTACAAAAATGATGAAATATACCATTTAGCATTAAACTCTGGGAACATCTGGAGTGTGCATGTGTGTGACAGGGGCGGGGGGAAGGTAGAGAGGAGAGAGAGAAAGGAAGAGAAAGAGAGAGAGAGACACCGAAAACCCCCCAAATCTGAGTTGATGAGCAGGTAGAGTAGGCCACTCTCATATAGTAAAATCACTGATAGAATGGACTCCTTTTTTCCCCACACATAACAAACCTTCTTTTGCATAACAAACTGCATCAAAGCTTTGTTCAGAATACAGAACCAGTATCCTATTATTCTTAGCATGACAAAATACACTTAAACATGTCAGTTTCTCGAGGGAACTTTTGTTGAAGTTAGCCGCTTGGTTCCACAATAATTTGAAGCAAGTCATTGATATTATTTTATCGGATGCATGCAAATTGCTCCAAGGGATGTTCCTCATTCAATAGGCATATGACAAAGAGACGGTCAGCATTATGTGGCTTTATAGTCCCTGTCATATTAATGATCAGGGAATTGCGTGTAACTGTCGCTTACCTGCAGCCAGGCACACTGAGACATCCCAGCGCAGCCCAGAGGAGGAAGAGCCCAGCCGGCGCCCCGCAAGCCCATGTCCTGGACGTCTTCATTTCCCGTCTGTGCTGGGACATCCAGCTGAGGCGCCAGGACCCATGAACAGCCTATACAGGCAGCTCGGCTGCCAGCATCCGTCCCACAGAGCAAACAGCTCAGCAGTGCAAACAGACCAGTGACAAGAAACCCCTTAGACTTTGCACAGACAGAAAACCTGCCTGCAACTCTGGAAAGCAATGACAATGACAAAAAAAAAAAAAAATCCAGCTCTTCAGAAGCTTGGTTTTTATCCACATGTAGAGGACTTTTGGGAAGCAGCTGAGAGGACAGTCTGCTAGTGGTACAAGGACTGTGGGCTGTAAGTCCAGGCTGCCTGGGTCCAAATCCTTTCTTTAAAAAAACTTTTTTTCAATTATAGCTTACATTCAATATTGTTTTCCATTGTTTTCATGTGTATAGCACAGTGGTTAGATAATTATATACTTTACAAAGTGTTCCCCCCATATTTCCAGTACCCACCTGGCACCATACACAGTTAGTACAACATTATTAACTATATTCCCCATGCTGTACTTTATAGCCCCATGACCTTCGTAACTGCCAATCTGCACTTCTCAATCTCTTCACCTCTGTCAGTCATCCCCCAACCCCTCCCCTCTGGCAATCATCAGTCTGTTTTCTGTGTCTGTGAGTCTGCTTTTGTTTTGTTTGTTCATTTGTATGGTTCTCTACATTTCACATACAAATGAAATCACAAGGTCTTTGTCCTTCTCTGACCAATGTATTTCACTTAGCATAATACACTCAAGTTCCATCTATGTTGTCACAAATGGCAAGATTTTGTTCTTTTTTATGGCCAAGTAGTATTCCGCCAGGTATATGTACCACAGCTTTTTATGTATCAAGCCCTTCCTTTGCAACTTACTAGCTTTGTGACCTCGAGCAATTCTATGCCTCTCTTTCGCTCTATGCCTCAATTCCCTCACTTGAAAAAAGTGATGAGGATTAAGTTAACCTACCTAATGAGCTCAGAACAGGCCTGTGATGCGCTCCCAGACACCTGTAAGCACCAGGTGGAATGCAGGGCTGGAGTCAGGCCGAGTTTTCAGTTCCACTTCTGCCTTTTTTTAGTTGACTTGGAACAAGTCGGCAAGGGGCTGAGGAGCTCTAGAGTCCACCTACTTGGGTTCAAATTCTCTGTGTGTTTCACCAGCTGTGTGACCTGAGGCATATTATTAACCTCTCTGGGCCTGAGCTTCGTCATCTGTGAAACAGGGATAACAACAATACCCACCTCATGGGTTTGCTGTGAAGGTCAGATGAATCTAAGCACTTCAAACACTTTGAAGTGTGCCTAGCGCATACTCTGTGCTCTCTCTGTAAGGGGCTGTCTGTGGTTCTGTTTCCTCATATGTAACACTGAAAGGGCTACACCTACCTCTCACTCAGAGTTGGGAGGGTATTATTAGATACTAAATGTGAGAATGTTCCACAGACAGGTATTATAAAAACAAAAAGTGTAAGATAATAAGTACCCAAATATTGGGTTGTTGTTATTGTATAACTTGGGTGGAAGTTCATTGTATTTGGGGAGAAAAAGATCACTTCCCTGACCTTGCTGGGAAGTGAAGTGTAGCAACCGATTAGTATTTGATGAATTTAACATTTGTTGCCAGTAATTGCTGGCCACCCTATGGGCTACATTAAAGGTCAGAGGAGACCGCTTGTCTTTCCTCTGGGTTGAACACAGCAGACACAGGTGCCACTCAGCCATGGTGAGTAAGACTTGTTGTGTTTGAGCCTAGATGTATGGCTTTCCTCATCTTTTCATTGTTCAGAATAGTTCACCCATTCTGTGCGGCCTCACTACTAAACTGGATTTAAAGGAAATGTCACACTAAGGCTCCCTTGAAATGTGTTAATCCAAGCAAATGTTCACCTCAGTGCCTTTTGAAGTAGTTCCCACATTGCTTGTAACCAGATGTTGGATGGGTGTCTTCCCATTTTCAGTTCCAATGTGGACAGGGAATGTCAGCCCTGATTTCCAGCCTGGAGACGGTACCCACCCTGACTGCATGAGGCGCATGGGAGTCTGGTGTGAAAGAAGCAGGGTGCAAACTCGAAGGCTGTACACATACGGCCGAGGCTCTCAAATGAACCTCCCTGAAAACCGTCACTGACTGCTCAGAATCGGCAAATTGAAGTCCAAACTGCACTCCCCTGGCATTTATGAAAGTGATCTGTGATTCATAAAGGGCTGTATGAACTTGGTGGGTGGCTGTTGGTGAGGAGCCTCGGAGGGGAGAGCAGCAGGCAACTTGTGGGTGGGCTGGAAGAACAACACAGACTAGATTTGATTTCCTTAAACAGGCTAACTTCTCTACTACTCAGTTTTCTCCTCTGTGACATGGGGATAAGAATTCATCCATACCCGCTTCATAAGGTTATTCTGAGATTTGACTATATAAAACACTTCAAGCCCTTATTTCCTGACCCAGGTTGGCGTTCTCTTGAGTGCAGCTTGCTCCCCCATCCAGGCATGTCTGCCAGAGTACTGGGCTACGGCTGGGAAGGGGGTGGATAGAAAGGCTCAGTGGGCAGGAGTCCCTTCCCATTAATTGTGCCAGAACCCGGCACATGAGGTCTGCTGTCAGCCCATTCTGTGTGCATTCAGTTATCATTAGCCCCAGCACAAGGCACCATCTCACTGTTGTCCCAAAGGAGGCAGTGACTTGAACTTTGACACAATTGATTGCAATAGTTAATCATTTGTAAACAAGCAGAAAATTGCATTTCCAGATAGATTCATGCCCCCTCTCACATCTGCCTGTATTTAAGGGAAGCCACGTCCTCCCAAGATAGGGCTCCCTTTCCACTTCTTCGACCTGATAGACTCAAGGACAAGCTTGCAAATTTTAGAAGTTTTTAAAAAAACCTCACCCGAGGATATATTTACTGATTTTTTTTAGAGAGATGGGAAGGGAGACAGAGAAACAGTGATGTGTGAGAGAAACATTGATTGGTTGCCTCTCGTATGCACCCTGACTGGGAATCAAACCACAACCTAGGTGTGAGCCCTGAGCAGGGATTGAACCTGCAACATTTTGGTGTATGGGATGATGCTCCAACCAACCGAGTCACCTGGCCGGGGAAGGAACCTTCTCTCTCACCTCTAGATATTTTGTGCATGCTTTTTCTCTTGCCCCAAATATGTGTCACTTAGCTAAATATGAGTCATTATTTAGATTTTATACTAATGTCACTTTCTCAAAAGAGCTTTCCTGATTGACTCTCCTGGGGTTCTTTGGTTCCAGGCTCCAAAAGGTCACCTGGGAGTCCAACCTCATAGCGCCCTCTGGTGGTGTCAGGTGCCACTCTCCTAAAGGCCATGCCAGGAGGATGGCAGCCTCAGGATACAGGGTTAACACACATAGTTTTCAAAGGCAGTTCTTAGCAGTTTAATAGTTTTCCCCATACATCATCTTGTTTAGTCTTGACAATAATCCAACAAACTAAGTATCATCTTCCATGCCTCTCAGATGGGGTTACCAAAATCTATGATCAGGTACAAGGTTTGTTTTTTTGATTCCTAAACCCACCCTCCCTCCCTCTCTCTCTTTCCTTCCTTCCTTCCTTCCTTCCTTCCTTCCTTCCTTCCTTCCTTCCTT